>CM035096.1:58972042-59572042 GCA_020205505.1 Panax japonicus
TGACACTTGGAATATGTGAAGTATTGTGGTTGAGACTTCTCTTGAGGGATTTGGGATATCTGCCTAGGCAACCGATTCGGCTTTATTGTGACAATAAAGCAGCATGTGATATTGCTCATAATCCGGTACAACATGATCGTACAAAACATGTGGAAGTAGACAGATTCTTCATTAAGGAAAAATTGGATGAGAAAATTATCGAGTTGCCTAAGATTCGATCCGAAGATCAATTGGCTGATATTCTCACCAAAGCTGTTTCAAGTCGAGTGTTCTCAAAATTTTTGGGCAAGTTGGGCATGTGTGACATCTATGCACCAACTTGAGGGGGAGTGTTGCGATATTGAATTAATAGTCAAAGATTCTCTATTGTAACTTAATTATAGGAATAACTTAATTATAGGAATTGTTAAAAAACTTAATTATAGGAATAGCTTGATTGTATGATGAATAATTGTAGGATGAATAACTTGATTGTATGATATCTATTATCTCTATAAATATGTACATGTAAGGATAAATAAACATATGAATGAAAATATTCATGGCTGATTTTCAAGTCATTTTTCTGATTGTTGTTACATGTTCATGATTAACCCCTTCGGCCTTCAAGTTCATGGCAAAATTCTGGCTGACCTCTCATTTCTTGTAAACCAAACTTGGGAATCTGCCGTCCTTGCGCCACTCAAATTCAACCTTGGGAAATGTGTAACGTAATCCTGTATCTAGATCTCAGTTTCGGATATCACCAACATTTTCAAACTCACCGCGTTGGGGTATCTTCAGGAGATCTCACCTATCTCTAATTTATCTTCTACTTTTGCTCATTTGTCCTCACCAGGTACGTTCGGTTCTTTTCGCGGTGTGGGGTGCACCGTGCACAGGAGTTTTTGATGCCTCTTCGTGTGTACTATAAGCACGAAAGTTGATTCTTGAAGGTTCTATTTTTTTACAGAACACTTCCAGAAAATTATCTGTACAGCCTCGATCATAGATATTGTGTCTGTTGTAATGGCGAAAGTTCTCGTATGTGGTCTGGAGATATAATACAGCATAATTTAGACAAATTTATACCAGTGAAGAAATAATAAATAAACAAACAAATGATATACAAACACACGTATACGTATGTATATGGTACAGCACCACATTAGTAGCTTATAAAGCATTCAAAATAATGAACTGATGCAGGAGTCGATGAAAGAAGAACTTCCTGGTATTGCCTTTGTATTAGAAACTTGGAAGAAGAAAAAAAAGAACTTCTTCTTGGTATTCTCTCAGATCCTAATGCTTTTGTTTGGATTGAGAGAATGGAATAGAGGAAGGAATTAAATAATAATAGTGTATTTGATAATCATTTTGGAGGATAAATCATTCCAATAGAATGGAATGAAAATTCATTTCATCCCTTTGTTTTTTATTTCACGTCGAGAAGGTAGAATAAAATTAATTACAATGGAATGAATATATGTGATAATTTCGTGACAATACCCAGTTACCCACCACCACCAAACAACTAAACATACATTTAAAATACCTTAAAATCATTATACTCCTTCAAGTCAAACGTAACATAAGAACTTAACAAGTATAAAATGTACCGGTGATTTCTTGGCAAGATGAGAAAACAAAGAAAAACTTTTTATCACCTATAAGCAAAATATATGGGGAGGAACAAGTTTTAACTACGGACAGAGCTAGTATAGGGCCCAAGCTACCCTGAAATTTTGAATTTCTTTTAAGCTTGTAAAAATTTAATTTTGTTTATTCAAGCCCCCCAAGATCTACAAAAAAAATAAATTATATATAATAATACTTTTTGAAAAATTACAAGAAAGTACTCCATTCCAAATATAAGAGTCATTTTAATTATTTTACAGTCTATTTAAAACGTGGGCTAATCCATAAATATATAATTATTCCCATTTTCTAAGTATCATTATATGAATATCAAGTTTTAGAGTCTCTTTTTGCTCCACTTTGTGTACTATAATATAAAGGTCCATATATACTCTGCAAAACAAAGAAATCATATTTCAGTCAGAAAGTCTATATAAAATTGTCCAATAAACCCCAGACCCCCACTAAATTACACATGACCTTATAGTATTATATCCCAGCCCCGAAAATACTTTATGGTTTCTTCCCTTGTTTCAAATGTGAAGAAGTAAAACAAGGCGGCATTCATGATACTCCAATGTAATCACCATGTAGCTGTTCTATCATCTGATGTAACATCAAAAAGGAACCCATTGGTATATATGCATATTCTATCAAATGTAAACATATCAACGGGTTGCATAAAATATACTAGTAGCCTTTTTATGATTTTCCTCTTTTCTTGATTGAGAGTTTTAAAAGAAAGACGGAAACCGAGTATGTATGCATAATTGCTAATTTAGGTGAAATTTAACATTACTGCCTTTGACAAAGATGGATCCCAAGAATTCCTTGTGCTCAAGAAGTGGGCTTAACCACTGTACCGAAGGAGACTTGTACTCTATGTATCCTTTATCCATACCAGAAAATATAGAACGCCAATTAGAAGGAATCCTTGATTGGTTCTTCCAGAGGAATGATCCTATTTTTTTATTTGACTGATGAGGCCAAGAAGGATTTCTCATCCTCCTCATATCATTTTGTACTTTATCTCCTTATTCTAAATAAATCTTCTTTCCTATTGTAAAAATAAAAAGAAAAACATGCCATTGTCCAAAATGAACAAAAACTATGTCAACTGACCTGGTTTGTGCTTATGAGGTACAAATGGAAGCAAGTCATACCCCCAACGAACCATAGAAAAAGGAAACAATACACCATTAGTATCACTGATGCAGGAGATTGTTTCATTGCCTTCCAAACTGTGCCATAATCTTCCACGAGAAAAGTCATGTACAAAGCCGACATTGAAAACACAAAGATGCAGAGAAGCGCAGAAGAAGAAACAAATAAGAAGAAGCACCGGTAGTTGCGCTGCACATAAAAATATGTAATTAGCTCTTTAATGACACTAACAGAAAAGCAGCAAGATCCTTTCCTCCCTTCACAGAATACAGTAACACTAATCTCTTTCTTTGACAAGCACCATATGTGCTTTTTTTTTTACACATATACTCGATTCAAGTCAACATTGCCGGTCACAACTTGGCAACTTCTTCTCTTCACCTTTCTGCTATTTTATATACTGAGCTGCTACTTATCCAATAACTACGTTAGTCAAACATTCTTCGTCGACTTAGGACAATAAAAACTTTCTCATCTTTGAGAAATCAAACTACAGAGGTATATAGAAGTTATCTCATCGCATGAAACAGATCCCCCAAGGATAAAAATGACAAAAATTGAGGTACTGGTCGATGTAACTAAGACATCATAATTTTAATCAGAAATTTCCAGGCAATATTGATTGGCCAAATCTGAACTTTTCCCAAGTTAATAATTTGCTTGATCGAATACTACAGTGGTCAAATTTAAGAATTAAACTTGTACCAGTTCAAATTCAGATATTCTTTATCATTTAATTAACATAGTGAACAAAATGCAATGTTATAACAAAGTGACATGAACAATCCAGGAGCATTAAGAAAGAAAATCCCTAGGAGGGGGGAGGGCTGATTATGAAATGAAAGAAGTAGAGAAAAAGGAAATGAACAAACTAAACTCAAACCTTTCCAATGCATTGACCCACCCAGGGGCAATGGTGATCGAATCGCTCCACACAATTATCACATAAAGCACAATGAGAGCATCGTGGAGGACGAAACACCATGCATGTTTCACAATATTTAACCCTCACAGGTACACCATTAACAAAGACTTCTTTGGTACGGGGGAATTTTGTTGGTGTCGATGCGAATGATCCGCCAGTTTCAATAGAAGCCGGGGATTCATAACCAAGCTCTTCATCTGGCATAAGAGTTGCGCGGGGTACAATGCCAGGGTCCTGAGCTGCAGTTACAAGTAGAAGAACCAATACCTATCACAACCAATATGGTATTAATATTGACCAATGACTTGTAACAAGAAAACTACCAAAGAAATGAAAAAAATGTGTGCAGGCCTAAAAGTTGAACTATAGTACAAAATGAAACTAGTGAAACTCAAAATCACAGCAAAATAACGTTGATACCCATAGCACTAACCATGGGCTACCTATGCAAAACAGAATCAGGTGTTTTTTTTCTTTCAACTGAACAATATATATATATATATATATATATATATATATATATATATATATATATATATAAAGTAAGTGGTAAAGGTTCAATAGAACATCACAAAGCACTAAAAAGGAGAGAGAGAGAACTAACATAGATTGTGAAAAGCACTGCTACAACCAAAATTACATATCCTGCATTATATGCTCGAAATCTATGGACGAGGTTCCTCGCAACAAGAGTGCAAAAGATGACAGAAGGAACAAGGATAAGCAATACAGTAACTCTTAGTGCCTTAATATCCGATCCAAACATCAATCTTCCATTGAAGAGGAATACCTAACAATAAAAACATGAAAAGAAATTAAGTTTCATCAAATAATTGTTTTCTTTTCTTTTTATTAATGATTCAGCAGATAACCAGGGGAGGAGGAAAAAAGAGAGGTAACAAAGCATGATGTATAAATATAATAATGGAAATCATACAAAACCAACAAAAGATAATTAAATAAAATAAATTTAAGGTCTAGTGAGAGTGTATGGACTAATATCTTAGAACCGTAAGATATGATATTGAATTATATCAGATACATGTATCTTTCATCCTGTTCTCTCCCTCCCCTATTATGCTCTTCCACTTTTCTTCGTTCTACTATCCTCCTTTTATCTACTTTATCATTCTTCTTATTTCACAACTCTAGTCTTATATCTATTTCCTTATTCTTTTTTCTTTATCCGCTCCTCTCCTCTCTGTTCACACAGACTGTCCTGAAATAAAGTTGCTTAATTTTGAACGGACAATATCAATCCCGCAACAATGTTGAAGCATTTGCCCATTTGATCCAAAGTCTTAGACAATAATCCTTTTTGAGTATTAATCTTTCACTCCGTCTCCCTTTTTTTACCAATTCCATCATTCTATTTTGTACTATTTCTTACTAAATTACGTTTCATTGTGTCAATCTAATGTACCAATGCAGAGTTTGACCTAAAACTTAACCCAACTTTTATCCCCTATAATAATATCACTAGGATACATCTAGCATCTACAGGCATATAACCTATAAAAAACTGCTACTCTCATGTAGCCTAGAACATAATCTTTCAAGGGGGTATACATAAAACTAAAATAAATTATGCTTCTATAAGTTA
Source organism: Panax japonicus (assembly GCA_020205505.1). Taxonomy (NCBI): domain Eukaryota; kingdom Viridiplantae; phylum Streptophyta; class Magnoliopsida; order Apiales; family Araliaceae; genus Panax; species Panax japonicus. The sequence goes on from CM035096.1 coordinate 58,977,352, forward strand.
TTGACTTCACTTAATTTCCCACATATTGATTCCTTCAATTTATTGAAAGTAAATGCAAAACAAGAATATGAATACTTTCTTAGAAAACAAATAATGATGCACATTATAGGATTTGTTTTTTTACTCCAGTAGGTCAATATACAAAGTATTTCTTCTATATTACTCTGTCCCTCCAAATGTATAAGATTTCTTTACACATTTTAGTAAGTCAACAACGAATGTTTAGTCAAATCGTCTAAATATTATCACCTTCGGAAAAAGGGGTTGATGCGACAAACACAACACATGACTACGAAATGATTTACCATCATTTTCACAAGTTTTACTCTATTCTGTATTCTGCAAGTATAGCATTAATTAATAATACTTTGTTACCTGATAACATTGTAACTCCTTGATATCTTACCATAAAATGTTAAGCCATACACAATATTTTCAAGTTTACGACTAACGAACATTCAATTCACAAACATTGAAAAATCTATAACTCGTGCAACACAAAACTGGAAATTATTATACTGATGCTAATGATCAAAGTTCCTCAGCAACTCCACTCGGGGCTAAGCAAAGTTTGCTTAAGAGTGTTGGGATATTTCACATGAATCTCACATTGAATAAGTATGGTGGACCTTCAACCTAATATGTTAACATTTTAGATAAGGAGGTAGTACAACACGTTTATTGGGTCAGTCTACACAGGTGTGCGCTGTTTAGTGATGAATTGATGTGGGATGGATTGTACAATTTCGCTACAAATGGTATCAGAGCTTATGGTTCGATGGGCCCAAGTATCAGGTTGACACTCCAGGGTAGAGCATTCGCAAGTCGCGAATCCGCGCGGTGGAGCAAATAGAGTTAATCAGGTAGAGCACAAGATGATTTGAGTCGGGTGGAGCGGACTCAAGATGGCTCTGGGAAAAGTTGCTCAAGGTGAAGGGTTCACAAGGAGCAAGGTTGAGTCGAGTTGAGCGGGCTCAAGATGGCTCTGAAAAAATTGCTTCGGGTGAAGGGTTCACAAGGAGTAAGGTTGTACTCCCACGTTCACAAGGAGAAAGGTTGAGTCGAGTGGAGTGGACTGCTCTGGAAAAGTTGCTCAGTGTGAAGGGTTCACAAGGACCAAGGTTGTACTCCCACGTTTGCCTCGGGCGTGGTAGAGTAGTATTAAAGCTAATCGAGAAGAGCTTTTGAAGGATTCAAAGAAGGCGTGCTTAATGGTGACTACTCTAGTATGATACTTGTGATGGGTATTCAAGTGAAAGGTGGAGATGGTTGGATATTTCACATGAATCCCACATTTGATAAGTATGGTGGAGCCTCAACCTAATAGGTTAACATTTTAGGTAAGGAGGTGATCCAACATGTTTATTGGGCTAGTCTACACAGGTGTGCGCTGCTTGGTGATGAATTGATGTGGGATGAATCGTACAGTTCCGCTACAAAGAGAAGCAATTGACCCCCTTAACAACCAACTAATCTTTTAGTAGACCAATATGATTTTTTTTCTCAGGGATAAAATTGTGCCCATATACAACTTTACCCCATTATATTTGGCAAAAACTCTGTTCAGTCTCGCTGAAAAGGCCACTAGGCCAGGCACCACTCCTAGACACCATAAAATGAATTGTAGCAACATGACCAAAAATCATTAATCAGCTAGTTCACTTCTAGACTCTAGTCAGTATAAGATGTTGCATAGCTGAAATTATTTCCTATTGAAATTACAAAGAATGTAGGATTCTTTTTTCGGAACCTAGGAAATAATAAATATAATTCACAAATAAGCAAAAGGAAATTTTTTTAGACCCGCTACTAAAATCACCAAATGCCAAGACCTCCTAATAGATCGAGTAGTTCCACAAACAGTTGTTCAAAAAAATAGTATGTGGATCATACCATAACTATTGATGAAGTTTATTAATTTTTTTGCATCATTTTTTACTATTCAATTTAGTGTTTGTGCCCATATAATTAATAAGATCTACCCTTGAATGAAAAGACAGGTTTAAAAAAAACAGATCACAGATCAAATTCCAGCAAATTAACGGCAACTCACAAATTATTTGCAAGCATTAATCGATCCCGATCTCACAAATGAGTCTACACAACATTGAGCTAACATAGATAAGAGGAAAAAACACTTACGTTGGCCCCTTGCCAATCCTCGTACACACGCCTCGTCATGGGGAATAGTTGTTAGCTATTAATCTAAGAATTTGGAACTTTCCTTTTCATGGAAATGGAATATAGTCAGATTAATGGCTTTCCGGTAGCTTTGAATTGAAAGAAAGCATAACTTTTTGCAAAATGGATTAAAATTAATTATATTACTTTATAGATACAAATTTCCGTCTGCATGGTAGATGTAGCTACAAGCCTACAAGTTGTAGCTCGAATTAACTGGTGTTCCAATTGGATTTGCTTAATAATACAACCCCGTATTTACAAATTTAACATTTTAGTCAATGAAAAATAAATAGTAGATACCTTAGTTATATACTTTATTATTATTTTGGGTTGTCTCATGTTAAATGTCCATTTTCTTTTAATAATCAAACTTTTACACATTTTTTCCTATTATGCCCGTAGCATTAAATATATCATATTTTTCTTATTCTAATTCTCTCTCCATATTTAATGACATTATTATAGGCAATTTTGTCATTTTATTCCTCTTCTTAATATGCGTGAAAAATCCACCAGGACTTTTATACTGGGACGGAGGGAGTACTTGTTTGGCAAAACTATGTTTTTACCACTATACTTGACACGTTTTACTTAATACACCACTGAACTTTTAATTTTTTGGATTACCCCATTAAACTAATTAAAAATTTTTAATTGGGTCATTTCGTCCAAAATAGTTGACACACGTTAAAGTGGCGTTGACGTGGCGCTAATGTGGCAAAAAAATTAAAAAAATTTGCTTATGTGGAAAAAAAAATCAAAAACAGATTTAAATGGCGCTGACGTGGCGCTGATTTTAAATATGATTTTATAAGGACGGAAAAACACATGTAAAAATATGAAGAAAAAAAAAATTCATTTAGTTCGCGGGTGTAGAATAATTATAACAATGTTAAATATATTTAAATGGATCACATCAATTTTAAATTTCAAATTGACTTTAAAAATATAAATTTGATCATATATTATAAAATTAATAAAATAATATTTTATAATATGCACTATTGAATCTATTAAATATACTAAATTGCAGTACATAATACCATTGCAAGACATTTGTCATTCCCAAATTGCAACACTTGTCCTACCTATAATGTGATCATTCATTACTCCAGTTTTTATATTATCGATATTTAATTATTATATCCTAAAATCACTATTTTTTAATCTCACATTAATATTTTGATTTTATAATCTCATAAATCACTACAAATCTAAACTATTCTGATAATGTTAACTGTTCTAATATTATCATTACTAATTTAATTATTATCTCCTAAAATCACTACTTTTTAAATCCGAAATTAATATTTTGAATTTATAATCCTCTAAATCATTACAAATCTAAATTGTTTTGGTAATGTCAACTGTTATGATATTATCCTTTCAATTTAATTATTATCTCCTAAAATTACTACTTTGTGATATTACCATTACTGAACTATTATCATTACTTTCCGTTATTTATCTTCATTTTCTCTCTATACATACAACATAATATTATACCATTTATAATTATATTACAACATAATATTATAGAGTTTAAAACATTTAAAACAAAATTAAAATAACAAATAATATCAATCATAACTTACTATGTTGATTTTATAATCCCCAAAATCCACTACTTTTCTAAATATAATTATTATATCCTAAAATCACTATTTTCTAATATTATATCATTCATAATAATATTATAATATTATAATATTATATCATACATTATATCATACATGTATGATATAACATTATAATACACGTATATAACAAAATAACAAAATCACCACCTATCTAAACTGTGCGGATATTATCATTACTGTAAGACCCCAACTTTTATAAATAAAGATGAATTTTCTATAAATATTATTTTTGAATATTATGGAGTAAATTTGATATAATGTTATAGTTGTGGGTAATATTTATAAATTTTGCAAAGTAAGCAAGTTGTTATAAAATATTTGTTTGGTCGGGGAATATTCTTTTTATCGGAGAATATTCGTACGACGGAATAATCATTGGCGGACCCCACAATGAAATTATTGTCGGATTGAAAAAACGACAAAAATACTTTATGAAAATAACGGCGGAGGTGTTACCGTTAAAACTGTTGAACTACCCGGTAGTAAAAGTACAGTAATACGCGTGGTTGCATAGTAGCACACGCTATTGATTATTGATGCTTACGTGAGAAGTCACTCAGCTATACTCAATTATTGCTACAGTAATTGCTGCATCATATCTCTTATATTATTGATTCAATTATTGTCACAGTATCATCTGTATAATATGTTATATTATTAAATCAATAATTGAGACGACAAGTTATAAATGATTAATAATTGTTGAAAGATTAAATATGTGTTGATTAAAAATAAAATGATTTGTGGTAATATTTATTCAATCCTTGATGTATATAAATAGTCTATTATGAGACGTTTGTGGTAAGTTTGGTTATTTTATGGGGGCCCATATGTCATCATCTAAGAGTCTCTTCGTCAATAGTAATTACCTTCGTCAATAGTAATTACCTTCATCAATAGTAACTACCTTTACCAGACGTCAAACCACTTGCCGTTTCATATTACAGGCGTCGAACCAATTGTTGTTTCACATTATAAGCGTCAAACCACTTTTCTTTTCACATCACCAGTCGCCAAGCCACTTGCCTTTTCACATTTCAAGTGCTAAGCTAGAAATCTTCTATAAATAGAGGCCTAGTGCTTCATTATTTATCACGAATTCATTCAAGCTATAGAGAAAGAAAGTATAGAGAGAATAAGAGAGAAAGAAGAAGAGTATTCTGTTACTACACTACTGCAGTATTCAATCTACTACTAATGTAAGGGGTGTTATTCTTTCTTATTCATGAAGAGAACTGTTGTTATTCCATTGCTTATTATTCTATTGGAATAACCTGTATACGCGGTTTACCCTATACTTGGTGACATTCTTCTATTATTCTGTTGGAACATCCTATCTGTGTGTTTTACACCGGACCTGGTTCCGTCTTTATTATTATTCTGTTGGAACATCCTGTCTGTGGTTTTTACACCGGACCTGGTTCCGTCTTTATTATTATTCTGTTGGAATATCCTGTCTGTGTGTTTTACACCAGACCTAGTTCCGTCTTTATTATTCTGTTGGAACATCCTGCGGTGCAAATTTTGCCTGACCTGGTTCCGTTATTATTAATCTGTTGGAATAACCTGTCTATGCGAAGTACCGCATGCATGATGATTTCTTTTGTTATTCCATTCTTTATTATACTCAGTTGGTTAAAGTTTTGAGTTCTATACTCCATGAAATTAGTAGAATATCCTTGATATTTGCGCTTCATCCAGTATCTTTTCATAGAAATATTCTTCTGATCATTCTTGAATTTTACTCTACAAAGCAGTATCATGTTGACAATTTGGATATTATTAGTTCATGGATAAATTAATTCTTGAACTTGTTTTATTGAATTCTTATATCATTGTCATCATCCTCATGTTTATATTATGTTGAAAGTCATCTGTGGCCTGTAGTGCATAGATGGACTTGGTATGATTATGACCAGGGATTATTCGGTGTAATCATGACCGTAATGTTACAAATGATGTTGTAAAAGTTATCATTGGCCCGTAGTGCATTGATGGACAGTTGTTGGCATGATCATGACCATTAATAAATACACAAATGTCCTTGGCTGTATTGCATGGATAATTTGTGGTCGTGATACTAAAGAATATCCTTGGCCGTAGTGCAGGGGTGATTCGATGATGTAGATTATTTATTAAGTTGAGTCCCAGCGATAAAAGTCATGAAAAACCTTTTAAATCATAAAAGATAGTAGATTTTATTCTTTACTTGACTCTTTTAATGGATTGCTTGTTCCGCTGCAGTTAAACTTGATGTTGTTATGTTTTATCAGTTTAACACTGTTGAAGGCTAACGATAATTTATTCTGCATTATCTTAGTCATAATATTTCTTACTGGGCTAGTTGAGCTCACCCTTTCTTTCACTGTTCTCTTCAGGAAATGAGAACATAGCAAGGACTAGTCGGGGAACGGAGTGACGGTTCAGAGGATAGCATTAGTAGCCCTCACTATTCTGTGAAATAGTGTGTTAATAATTGTAATGAGGACTCCTTTTGAGTTTGTATAATCTCTAGTAGACAATAATTGTATTCAAACTCACAATTATGTTTTGTCGTATTGTACATGACAGTTGTATTAGTAAGTTGCATTTGAATTTTGTACCATGTATCTGACGACCCAAGATGGGTGATGTATACCTAATTTTGGGGGAGTCACAGTTTGTATCAAAGCTTAGGGATATGATCCCTAGCTAAGATGTGAGAGTAGTACTAGGAGGGGAGAGACGGGGAATTCCTTCGCTAGTATGACCTACCTAAGTTTATGTGGTATTTAATTGGTTGGTCAGAATTTAGGAATAATATGTTACATGTCAATTAACCTTTATTTTGTGGCAGTATCTGAAAATGACATCCAAGAATGTTGAGAATAGCAATGGAGCACAGGCGACCGTTGATTCACCACATATCAATAATCAGGATAATGTGCATCAGGAAGGCGACAATCCTCATGCAAACAATAACACTGACCAAATGATGAATGATCAAATGTTCAGGGGCTTTATGTAATTCATGCAACAGCAGGCGAGAGCGGCTCCTGTCCAAAATGCATGTGGAAACACTGGAAACTCTCGGGCGGTCACCGCTAAATATTTCAAGGAACTGGGACCACCAGAGTTTAAGGGAGAGCCAAAACCACTTATGGTGGAAGCATGAATAAAGCAGATCACCAAGATATTTAATATCTTGGGATGCTCCGAGGAGCAAAAGGTTCCCTTTTCCGCCTTTATGTTGCGCGGAGAGGCAGATTACTGGTGGGAATCGATAAAACTTACTCAACCTGCCGTACTGAAGATGTCTTGGGAGAAGTTCCAAGAGCTGTTCAACGATAAATACTTTCCAAAAGTATTCGTCACATGAAGGAGGTGGAGTTTATCAAGTTGGAACAAAACAATATGACCGTGTAGCAATACGATGCTAAATTTACGGAGTTATCCCGGTTTGCGTCCCACTTGGTGGATAATGAAGAGAGAATGACACGGATGTTTTTAAGAGGTTTGAAGCCGGAGATACGTCAACATCTTATTTCTCATAAATTGTGTTTATATTCAGATGTTGTAAATAGGGCTCAGTTAGTGGAGCGTGATAACGAGTCAACGCAACTAAAAGAGAGCAGCCGACAAAATGATAATACCAGCGAGAGCAGTCAACGAAGCGGCGACAACAAGCGTGGAGGGAATCAACAGGCCTGAAATGGTAACCACTTCAGTGGTAATCAGGGCCAAAACAATAAGAATGGACATTTCAAGAAGAGGAGATTCAACAATGATGGAAAGACGTCAGCACCAGCACCTATCATTAAGGAAGAAGAATGACCACCTATCATATGTTTCAAATGCGGAGGGGAGGGGCACATCAGTCCAAACTGCGCGATGCCGTCCAAAACATGTAATAATTGTGGAAGAGAAGGTCACTTAGCCCTATTTTATCGTTCACCGAAGACAAATTCAGCTAGGATGGAGGCACCAAAGGCCGTCCCAGAAAAGTCAAAATCGGTAGTGCAAGGGAGAGCGTTTGTTGTGACCTCCCTGAAAGCAAGGAACCCGAATGAGGTCATCACGGGTAAGATTATCATAAACTCTAACGAAACCTATACTTTATTTGATACCGGTTCTACCCATTCTTTTATTTCTCCTACTTGCGCTCATCAATTAAATTTGACTCCGGAGAAATTAGACTTTGACTTATCTATGGAAACTCCGTTGGGAGAAACCTTCATTACATCCACTGTTTATAAGTCTTGTTTGGTTCAAATCGGTACCCTCACACTACCTGCAGATCTTATTTCATTGAAAATACTTGCATTTGACGTGATTCTAGGGATTGATTGGTTAACTACTCATCATGCAAAAATTGATTGTTTCCATAAAGTTGTTAACTTTCATATTCCTAATCAACCTATTATGCAAATTCAAGCGACCAAACCATTAAAATCAATCACGGTCATCTCAAGCCATAAAACTATTCGTTTATTAAAAAATGGATGTCAAGTTTCTTAGCTCATGTCACAGATTTAAACAAAAATACATCAGTTTTGAACGATATTTCTATTGTTAATAAATTTCCTGACGTATTCTCCGAAGAACTTCCTGGCCTACCCCCTGAGCGTGAAATTGAATTTTGTATCGACCTTGAACCCGGTGCAAAACCCATTTCCAAAGCCCCATATCGAATGACTCCTATTGAACTTCAGGAGTTAAAGACCCAACTGTAGGAATTATTAGACATCGGCTTTATTCATCCTAGTACTTCTCCATGGGGTGCTCTTGTTCTATTCGTAAAGAAAAAAGATGGGAGTATGCGACTTTGTATTGATTATCGGGAGTTGAATCATGTGACTATCAAAAATAGGTATCCATTGCCACGTATTGATGACCTATTTGACCAGTTGCAAGGAGCCAAATTCTTTTCAAAGATTTATCTTCGTTTCGGATATCACTAATTGAAGATTAGAACCGATGACATTCCAAAGATGGCTTTCAGAACTCGATACGGGCATTATGAATTCCTAGTCATGTCCTTTGGATTGACTAATGCTCCTGCTGCCTTCATGGATATGATGAATCGAGTATTCAAGGAATATTTAGATCACTTTGTGGTCGTCTTTATTGATGACATCCTTATTTATTCCAAAATCCATGAAGATCATGAGCAACACTTGAGGCTGACACTCCAAAAGCTTCGTGAATACAAGCTTTATGCCAAGTTGAAGAAATGTGAATTCTGGCTTGAGGAAGATCTGTTGACCCAGTAAAGATTGAAGCAATTCAAAGCTGGGAGCAACCTAAATCAGTGACCGAAGTACGTAGCTTTCTCGGTTTAGCTGGTTATTATCGGAGATTCGTGGAAGGATTTTCTCGAATCGCTACTCCATTGACTCAGTTGACTCGGAAAGATACAAAGTTCGGTTGGAGCGAAGAATGTGAGAAGAGTTTTCAAGAACTCAAGAGGAGACTCATTTCGGCACCTGTTCTGATAATACTATCTGGCTCGGAGGGATTTGTCATCTACAGTTATGCTTTGGGCAAAGGGTTGAGATGTGTTCTCATGCAACATGGAAAAGTCATAGCCTATGCCTCAAGACAACTCAAAGAATATGAGAGGAATTATCCTACTCATGATCTAGAGTTGGCAGCTGTTGTCTTCGCACTAAAGATTTGGAGGCATTACTTGTATGGGGGAGAAGGTGGAGATCATTACGGATCATAAAAGCCTCAAATATTTCTTTACTCAAAAGGAACTCAACATGCGACAACGACGTTGGCTTGAACTGTTGAAAGATTATGATCATACCATCCAATACCATCCTGGAAAAGCAAACGTGGTAGCTGACGCATTGAGTAGAAGATCATATGCAAGTACGAGTGCGATATTGTCAACGCAAAGGCCCATTTTGTGTGACTTGAAAAGGATGGAGATAGAGTTAAATACTTTAGGGACCCATGTGATGATGTCGAATATACGAGTAGAACCTACTTTAATCGATAAAGTTAAAGCTGCTCAAGTTATAGACCTGGAGCTGATGCGTATGAGGAAGAAAGTACAAGAAGGTGCTATGCTGGAAGCAAGATTCGATGAAGAAGGAATACTTCGAGTCAACTACATACTTTGTGTTCCTAACGACCCTGATTTAAAGTATAAAATCATAATGGAGGCGCACAACACACCGTTTGTAATCCATCTTGGGAGTACCAAAATGTATCATGATATTCGTCATACATTTTGGTGGAGCAATATGAAGAGAGAGATAGCGTTGTTTATCTCAAGGTGTCTAACTTGTCAACGAGTTAAAGCGGAGCATCAAGTACCAAAAGGTCTATTGCAACCACTTGAAATTCCAGAATGGAAGAGGGATCACATTACCATGGATTTCGTTACCGGTCTTCCTAAGGTTTCTCAAGGAATATATGTGATTTGGGTCATTGTTGATAGATTGACCAAGTCTGCTCATTTCTTACCAATATGAGAAACTTATACACTTGAACGTCTTTCTTGTATGTACATAAACGAGATTGTAAGACTGCATGGTATGCCGGTATCTATAGTTTCTGATCGAGACCCAAGATTCACTTCACGATTTTGGGTTAGTTTGCAAAAAGCTATGGGCACAGACTTACGATTTAGCTCGGTATATCATCCTCAGACGGATGGATAATCAGAGAGGACTATTCAAACTCTTGAAGATCCATTAAGACTCTGTGTCCTTGATTTCAAGGAAAGTTGGGACAATTTCTTACCATTGGTGGAGTTTTCCTACAATAACAGTTATCAAGAAAGTATTGTCATGGCTCCATTCGAAGCGTTGTATAGAAGAAAGTGTCATTCTCCAGTATGCTGGGATGAGGTGGGTGAAGCAACGTTGTTGGGATCAGAGTTGGTACGTATGACTACGGAAAAGATTCAAACGATCCGACAACGTATAAAAACCTCACAAGATCGACAAAAGAGTTATGCTGATCTTCATCGAAAGGACATGGAATTCAATATAGGAGATCATGTGTTGTTGCGTGTTGCTCCATGGAAAGGAGTTACGAGATTTGGAAAGAGAGGAAAACTCAATCCTCGATTCATCGGCCAATTTTTAATCCTCGATCGAGTAGGAACTGTAGCCTATAAACTCGCTTTACCGCTAAGTATGTCTCGTGTTCATAACATTTTTATGTATCTATGTTACGTAAATATGTGAAAGACCTAAACCACATTATTGAGTTAGAACCAGACGAAATAGCGGAAGATTTGACGAATGAAGAGGTTCCTGTTCAAATCTTGGATAAGAAGGAATATATTCTACGTTCCAAGGTTATACCTCAAGTCAAAGTTTTGTGGAGAAACCACGATGTTGAGGAAATGACTTGGGAGTTAGAATTTGAAATGAAATCAAGGTATCCTTACCTCTTCGACATACCAGGTATGTACCCTAATTTTGAGGGTGAAATTTCATAAGAAAGGGAGGTTGTAAGACCCCAACTTTTATAAATAAAGATGAATTTTCTATAAATATTATTTTTGAATATTATGGAGTAAATTTGATATAATGTTATAGTTGTGGGTAATATTTATAAATTTTGTAAAGTAAGCAAGTTGTTATAAAATATTCGTTTGGTCGGGGAATATTCTTTTTGTCGGGAAATATTCGTACGATGGTACAATCATTGGTGGACCCCACAACGGAATTATTTTCGGATTGAGAAAACGACAAAAATACTTTATGAAAATAACGGCGGAGGTGTTACCGTTAAAACTTTTGAACTACCCAGTAGTAAAAGTACAGTAATACGTGTGGTTGCATAGTAGCACAAGGTATTGATTATTGATGCTTACATGAGAAATCACTCAGCTATACTCAATTATTGCTACAATAATTGCTGCATCATATCTCTTATATTATTGATTCAATTATTGTTACAATATCATCTGTATAATATGTTATATTATTAAATCAATAATTAAGACGAAAAGTTAAATATGATTAATAATTGTTGAAAGATTAAATATGTGTTGATTAAAAATAAAATGATTTGTGGTAATATTTATTCAATCCTTGATGTATTTAAAGAGTCTATTATGAGACATTTGTGGTAAGTTTGGTTATTTTATGGGAGGGCCATATGCCATCATCTAAGAGTCTCTTCATCAATAGTAATTACCTTCATCAATAGTAATTACCTTCGTCAATAGTAATTACCTCCGTTAATAGTAATTACCTTCGTCAATAGTAATTACCTTAATCAATAGTAATTACCTTCATCAATAGTAACTACCTTTACCAGACGTCAAACCACTTGCCGTTTCATATTACAGGCGTCGAACCAATTGTCATTTCACATTACAAGCGTCAAACCACTTTTGTTTTCACATCACCAGTCGTCAAGCCACTTGCCTTTTAACATTTCAAGTGCTAAGCTAGAAATCTTCTATAAATAGAGGCCTAGTGCTTCATTATTTTTCACGAATTCATTCAAGCTATAGAGAAAGAAAGTATAGAGAGAATAAGAGAGAAAGAAGAAGAGTATTCTGTTACTACACTACTGCAGTATTCAATCTACTAGTAATGTAAGGGGTGTTATTCTTTCTTATTCATGAAGAGAACTATTGTTATTCAATTACTTATTATTTTATTAGAATAACCTGTATACGCGGTTTACCCTATACTTGGTGACATTCTTCTATTATTCTGTTGGAACATCCTGTCTGTGTATTTTACACCAGACCTGGTTCCGTCTTTATTATTATTCTATTGGAACATCTTGTCTGTGTATTTTACACCGGACCTGGTTCCGTCTTTATTATTATTCTGTTGGAACATCCTGTCTGTGTGTTTTACACCGGACCTGGTTCCGTCTTTATTATTATTCTGTTGGAACATCCTGTCTGTGTGTTTTACATCGGACCTGGTTCCGTCTTTATTATTCTGTTGGAACATCCTGTCGGTGCAAATTTTACCTGACCTGGTTCCGTTATTATTATTCTGTTGGAATAACCTGTCTATGCGAAGTACCGCATGCATGGTAATTTCTTTTGTTATTTCATTCTTTATTATACTCAGTTGGTTAAAGTTTTGACTTCTATACTCCATGAAATTAGTAGAATATCCTTGATATTTGCACTTCATCCAGTATCTTTTCATGGAAATATTCTTCTGATCATTCTTGAATTTTACACTACAAAACAGTATCATGTTGACAATTTGGACATTATTTGTTCCTGGATAAATTAATTCTTGAACTTGTTTTATTGAATTCTTATATCATTGTCATCATTCTCATGTTTATATTATGTTAAAAGTCATTTATGGCCTGTAGTGCATAGATGGACTTGGTATGATTATGACCAGTGATTATTCAGTGTAATCATGGCCGTAATGTTACAAATGATGTGGTAAAAGTTATCATTGGCCCGTAGTGCATTGATGGACAGTTGTTGGCATGATCATGACCATTAATGAATACACGAATGTCCTTGGCTATAATGCATGGATAATTTGCGGTCGTGATACTAAAGAATATCCTTGGCCATAGTGCAGGGGTGATTCGATGATGTGAATTATTTATTAAGCTGAGTTTCAGCGATAAAGTCATAAAAAACCTTTTAAATCATAAAAGATAGTAGATTTTATTCTCTACTTGACTCTTTTAATGGATTGCTTGTTCCGCTGCAGTTAAACTTGATGTTGTTATATTTTATCAGTTTAACACTGTTGAAGGCTAACGATAATTTATTCTGCATTATAGTAGTCATAATATTTCTTACTGGGCTAGTTGAGCTCACCCTTTCCTTCACTGTTCTCTTTAGGAAATGAGAACATACCAGGGACTAGTCGGGGAACGAAGTGACGGTCCAGAGGATAGCATTAGTAGTCCTCACTATTCTGTGAAATAGTGTGTTAATAATTGTAACGAGGACTCCTTTTGAGTTTGTATAATCTCTAGTAGACAATAATTGTATTCCAACTCACAGTTATGTTTTGTCGTATTGTACACGATAGTTGTATTAGTAAGTTGTATTTGAATTTTGTACCATGTATTTGACGACCCAAGATGGGTGATGTATACCTAATTTTGGGGGTGTCACAATTACTAATTAAATTATATTACAACATAATATTATACCATTTATAATTATATTACAACATAATATTATATAGTTTAAAACATTATAATATTATCATTACTGAGCTATTATCATTACTCTCCGTTATTTAACCTAACTATTTCGCAACAAATCATGTTACAAACAATTATAAATACTGTTGAAAATGCAAAGGAGTTGTATGGAGACCTTCAGATTATGGTGACAGTGCATTCAATGGGAGGGGTTATGACTTCATTTTGTGGACTATATCTCACAATGTTTATATTTATTACTTCTTCATCTATTGCATTATATTATTTGGATTGTGGGTTTGCATGATTTGTTAAGTACTAGCATCCGGTAAATTATTTTCATCATAATTAATAGTTTTTTGGCATTATGGTAATACTGTGAGTGCCTCTACAATTGCCAAAAATGGATACAAAATTAATGAGGCAATGTATTCGTTTTTTAACTATAATATTATTTTATCTATGACACGGTGCTATACTACTATATTTTTGGACATGGTGTTTGTTTGACATGAAGATCCAACATAATTATTAATGCTCGCAATTTTCAGTTTCCGCATGTAACATGTACTTTCCCTAAGGTTAGAGGACCGAAATTGGGACATTCCTCATCTGTTTCCCCTTTAGTTTGGATGTTTGAATTCTGGTGCAATTAAGTGTAACACCCCCAAATTCAGGTACTCAAACTTCCCTCATAATTGGCGTTCACTCATCAAATTAAATAACATTTAACTACCCATAAATAAATAAACTCATAAATAAAATAGAAATCCTCCCAACAAAGGGTTACAACATCTTAAATAAATCAATCTCAGGTCATCTAACCATAATACATCAATGCGAAAACATAACATAATTTAAATAAGTCTTAAACACAACGTAATGAGTCTTAACATTAATATTCTCAAATAATAAACAAGTCTTCATCACTTGCTTACCTTGCCCTTGCCCTTGCCCTTACTAGTAGATGGCTCACCAACTCTTTCAATCTTAGTTGCAATATTATTATGCAAAAGTGAGCAACAATTGCCCAAAGTTTAACAATAAAAATAATAATAACATGTGAATAAACAATGGATACTGAACAAAAGACAACTCGACTTTTGAATCAAGATTAGAACATGAATCAAAAGTACACCCGAGGGTCACACGACCATGAACTATGTCATAGGTTATTAAATATTTCTACATTAAACCTTTAACAGTCGTAAGATTTTATGGAACTTGCTTATCGTACTTAGGGGGATCAGCCCTTAGTACCATGTATGTGCACAACATCTTAACACTATCGCGTAATATAATCCTCCATAACAGGGTTGTTCATCTCTGCTTTGACATTAAAGTTTGAACCAAAAGAAGTTTGGGTTGGATTAGCTTCAAGGGTAATTTAGAATTCAATAATCATCAACTAAGGATTAGTTGAATCAATAAGGAATCACTATCTATTCAAGGTTTCAATGTAATATCGAAATCAATAATCAAATCAAAGATTGAATCTGTAAGAAACGAGAATTTCATGAATAAATAATTATTTTGATATAATAAGAAAATGAGTATTTATTTAAATATAAATATTAATGTGTTGTGAAATGAATAATTCAATTAATTTAAATTGAATTTATAAGAATTTGGAGTTGTGATGAGAATTGTGAAAATGCATTGTGTAGCATGAGAATGGAGATTTAAGGGATTAGTTTAATTAAGGAATGAATAAATTAAGAAGTGAAAGATTAATTAATATATTATTATTAATTATTTTTTTATTACAAATAATAAATTACGAATAAGCAAAGTAATTTACATAATTAGAATTATATTATTCATTTAATTAATGTGTGCAAGAGCTGTGATAGTGTATAATATTTACATTAAAAAGAAAGTGCAGTGTGACACTTTAGTGTAACTATATTATATATAGAAACTATATAGTAAAGTGAAAGAAATTATAAGTTATATAAATAATTGCTTTTGTGACAATAAGTATGTGTGGGAGCATTAAAGATGTACTTTATCAAAGAATTACAAGTTATTTCAATAAGTGAGTCTAATTGAAATAATAAAGTTCTATGATGATAAGGAATTATTAGTAACCAACTAAATTGAGTCCATATATGTTATAAATATTAATTGAACTAGACTAATGTACATGAATATATGATGTGGATACATAAATAATCCCTAACTTTCCATTATGTAGTAGCATTAACACATTAAAATTACATTTTGGGAGTATAAGAGAACACACTAAGTATTATAAACACAATTACTGAGATTTAAAACTCCTCAGTTAACCAAACAGTGTTGCAGAGTAACCTATAATTTCATTGCGTAAAACTCAGCAAACCAAAAGGCTAGAATTATCAGTGATGCTGACTATGAAATTGGTAGTTGTCCAACTCTTGCATATCCGTTGCTTACTTTCATTTTCCAATGATTCAAACCTTGGTGCAAAGCTAGAAATTGGGCAACAAACTCTCTATATAAAGCACATTTCCTTTTCATTATCTGTTACGTGAAAATTGTCTGATAAGTGCATTAGAGAGTGTGAGTTGTTTAGCATTGAGGGAGTATAATCAGTGTGTTGAGGAATTCATTTGAGCTTCAAGGAGGTATAAATTCTATTTTTGTCCTTAGTTTAAGTTGTGACACCCCCAAATTCAAGTTACCTGACCATGAGTTTGGTGTTCATGATCCACAATATAATAATATCCAACTACCCATTCATATAAAAATAGTAGTAAATATCACATTAACATATCCGACAATTTACACCGTTATTGTCAATTAAACTTGGTCTCTAAGCTTCAATATTATTTTAGATAAGTCAAATATCGTTTATAATAATTTTCGGAAGCTTTTAATAATTTATAAATAATTATAATAATTTATAATAATTTTTCAAACACTTAAATTATTTTTAAATGATTTAATTATCAAATAATCTTATCATCAATAAAAATATATTAATGTTATACTTGTCAAAATATTTAAAGTTATTATTAATAACTTAAAATATTTTTAAATCAACAATATTCTACTTAAATGATTTTTAAATTAATTAAAAATCATTTTTAAACCATCACCATTAATATTTAAATATTAATGAAATTATCAACAAAATACTAAAAAAATATTAATTCTAACTTAAATTATTTTTAAATCATTTGTCTCATTTTTAAATGATTTTTAAATCAATAAAACTTTTTTAATTCATTTATTTAATATTATAATTAAATAAATCTAATATCATTAATAGTAATTTATTAATGATAATTCTCCAAAAATATTGAAAATTATATTTTATAATTCAAAATATTTTCAAACACTTTATTCTTATTTAAAATGATTTTTAAATCAATAAAATTATTTTAACTTATTTATTTAATTTAATAATTAAATAAATCTAATATCATTAATATTAAATTATTAATGAAAATTTTCTAAAAATATTAAAAGTCACATTTTATAACTCAAAATATTTTTGAATACTTTATTCTTATTTAAAATGATTTTTCCTAATATTAAATCAATTTTTTTATAATTTATTTAACACGCTAATTAAATAAATTAAATATCATTAATATCTAAATAATTATAAATATTAATGAAAAATGTCCCAAATAATTAAAAGTTTTTTTTAGAATTTAAAATGATTTTTAAAACCATTTTTGTTATTTTTAGAATTTATTTTCTATTTTTAATTAATTTTCGGAAAATTATAAATTAAAATAAATATAAACCATCGCTGAAGCCCTTTAACGACACTTTCTATCGTCTTAGGTGTTCTTGAGCCTCAAGAACACTGTCAGACCAGTTTCAAGGGTCATGGTTTGACCTTGTGTAATTTCCAATATATACACGTCCTGAGCAATGTTAAACATTGATCATGTAGTGTTTATGTAACATTACATGAATCAATCACCATCTCGGTCATACAACAAATCAATAAAAAGATCCGGGCTAGCAAATATGCTGTCAGAGTGTTTCTGGGTTTTCCCAGAAATCCAGCAGTTCAACCGATCTCTTTCATGCTCGATTTCCTTTATGCTCAGGTCATGATTTATACCGTTTAATGGTTCAAATCTATAGTATACATGACAATGAGCGCTACTATAACAACAAATCAGTTTAACAACAACAGATTCTCAAGCTATGACTCGATTAAACATTGTCAGAAATTTTGTTCATCAAATTTCTGGGGTTTTTCCAAAAAGGTAAAATCAGTTCGGGTGGACTACTTTGACCACCTGTTATGTTCGATTGGTTTAATTTTTAAGGCATCTAAAGGCATTTAGCTATAGTCCAGACAACAAGCTATACTTTTATTACAACAACAATAACAAACAACATAACACCTGACATAACTCGAGCTTCATAAATCTTGTCAGACGTTAATCTAAACTTTATGGGTTACCCAGATTTTACTCGGTCATGGTCAGTCAACCGACTTTGACCGATTATAACTTGAATTCTAGAAATCGAATAGCTTGGATTTCACTTCCAGATCACAGACCACATGACATGCTACAAGTATAAAGCTTAAAACAACTCAAAACATAAACACATAAAGATCTAGGGCCACTGATGTCAGAGCACTTTTAGACTCAAGAACATTTTTTTAAAAACTTTATTTTAAGGCACTTTGATGTTATGGATTCATGATAGATCATCATAGATCTTCATAAAACATCCATTAGCAAGATTCTAAACACTTAAACACCAAACTTTTCTAAGCATACAAGATCAAAATGAAACTTAGGGTTTATACTTTTTCTTGAATATTCTTTGATCTTGCCCTACCAATCTGATCTAGATGTTTTAGAGGGCTAAAAAGTGACTGAAATACTTGATAATTTCGGAGGGCTTGGTGAGAGAGAGAGTTGGTGAGAGCAAGAGAGAAAATGAGCAAGTTTTGTGATTTTTCTCTCTCCCAAATCTATATATATCAAGATATATTACATAGATCTGATGTTGGCTGTCATTTAGAGGTTGAGTTGCTAAGATTTAAAGTCACCAAGTCAATATATTAGGTTACCTACTAAAGTTCTTGTTATTTTTACAAGTTATCATTTAAAGAAAATGAAAAAGGGCATTTTGGTCTTTAGCATTATATTTTTAATGGCATACATGACATTTGTCACACCCTTAGGGTTTATCCCTAAGGCTCTAACCCTTAGGTTTTACAACATTAACTTTCTAGAATTTTCTAATTAGGGTTTTTAAATTAGAAAATTAAAAGTTTAAAACTAAAATTAGGCTTTCCTAATTAAATTAGGATTTCCTAATCATATTAACATTTACTAAACACATTAAGCTTACTAATTAGGATTAGGGTTTCCTAATTAAGGTTTAAGATTCCCAGATTTTAAATTAGGGTTTCCCGACTTTCAATTATGGTTTCTAACTGTACGTTAGGTTTTTTAAATCTGAGATTAGGTTTCTAATCTCTTATTAGGGTTTATTAATATTGTACCCTACTCGATCAATCATTGTTCAATAAATCTATACAGTACAAACACATACTCATTAATAAAATTAGTTTAATTATATTTTCTATTGAATCCCTATCCAGAAATTAGGGTTAGGGTTTGTAAAGCTGTTAAGCACAACTCTACTCTAATTTCTCAATCAATACATAAATTGACTAATTCTCGAGACTCGAATCACAGATACTCGGTACAATATTAACAGTCAATATTAAAAAAAATATTTATTCGTAAAATTTTGATTATTCGAAATCCCGGGTTATCACATAAGTTTTGTCAAATTCTTAGCAATTACATGAATTCTCTGTCAAATTAGTATGAATTAAAATGTCACTGTGTTGTCTGAGTTGGTATTTATGCTTTAAAGTGCTGCAATGAGTCTGTTTTTAGAATTTGCTATACATGTGTTAAGGCTCTGCGGAAGCAGAGCCATTTATTTTTTCCTATGAACGAAGTGGCGCGGCCGAGCCACTTCTATAGCTCAATATCGCGTGACCGCACGGGGTGTCTGCCTTAGATACTGTTTTAGTGGTCTAGCGTTATGATGAACATGCTACTTTGGTTAGGATATGCACATAAACAACCTTAACTTGTGGACTGAGATTGCTATGTATATAGAAGCCATGTTAGTTTGTTTTAGTACGAACATTAAAAGGAAATTTAAAGATTTGGAAAACTAGAATTTGTGAAAATGGAGTAATATACTTTCTGATCTTGTGAACATGTGTAGATAACCTAGATATATACATAAACAAGTCTAACATAAAGCATAAATTTGCTTCGTGTATAATAAGTTTTGCTAGCTTGATTTTAATGGATTTTCTAAAGGAAAACTTGAAGTTTTGCAAAACAAAGCATGATGAACATTATGCCTTCAAATTTTGATCTTTATAGCCTATGTAAATAACTTGAGTATGTGCAAAAATGAGTATGAAAGCATGATTTAGACAATGTGGACTTATCTTGCATGCTTAAATAAGTTTTACTAATAAAGGCTTAAAGTTTCAAAAAACAAACTTGATAAACTATATACACTTTGAGTTGGGAATTTGTGAGCATGTTTATGTATTCTAGCTATACATATTTGAAACTGTGATGCATAGTAAGTAAATTAGCTTTGCATACTTGATGGCTTAACATGGGATTTTCACAAGAAACCTTGAAATCTAGTTTTGTCGATATTTCGAGTATTCTAGTATTTGACATCATGATTAGGTGTATCATACATGCAGACAAGATTTGCAAGCATGCTAGCTAATTGTATGCATTACAAAGTAGTTGAGAATGGTTAGATCAAGTCTAAATGAATGAAGTAGAACTCCATAACTTGATATACATGACTAATCTAATGCATGCATGTGTAGTTGAGACTTATGGATCACATATCATGCGTTTAACGATTAAACATAAGAAAATTATGAATTGAACACTTAAAGTCTTGATTAAATGAGAATAGCTGATGACCTATGTTAATGTTATGATATAAGGTCAGACTTAGTTATCCACATACTAACTTGTGTGTTTTGCATGATTATTTATATATGTGAAAGACGGGTGTACATTGACCTTCTGCAAAAGTAGCTATGTCTTGGTTTGCACTAGGATCAACGCGGCCGTGCCACTCCTTAGTACAAACCAAGCGCGGCCGCGCCAGTTTGCAGTAGGATCAGTTTTCTACTGTTAGTCTGAGGATGCTTACATATCTATATGGTTACCTTAATCAGTAGTAAATGTCGAGTGTAGTATACATATATAATAAGCATGTTAATGAAAGGATCCTATGTGAATTAAAAATCATTTTTGTAATTCTGTGGTCCTGGCCAAGCGCCTAGGCTCTTGGAATTAGCCTATGTTGAGCGCCTAGGCGCTCTAGTGCGTAAAAAGGTGCGTTTTTCTGCTGTTAAGTGGGTTTTTGAAGCCAAATAGGAGACTGAATGAGGGCTGAGACCAATACAAATAGGAGAGGACTCTAAAAAAGGAGAAGAAGGAATTTTGCAAGCAATCAATCAATTTTTCAAGAGATTTGCAGAGAGAACAACGAGGAAAACACGAAGGAGAATTGCAAAGGCTGAAGATCTAAGAGAGAGTTTAAGAGCAAATTCAGAGTTTCTTCTTCTCTACTCTAGTTTTATCTTTTGTAACTATCTGGAATGTTTGGTTTATTAACTTGGATGATGTTTTTCTTTATCATGAACTAAATTTTAATTAAGATTGCAACGGAACTTGGTATGTAGTCTAAATTGCAAGCTTCCCATTGAATGAAAGTTGGTTTTTATTGAATTGTTTATTATATCTTATGTTTATTGATTAATTGTTTGGCCAACAATTACTGTGATAATCTATATAGGATTAATTGCATTGGAGTTAGTAATTGATAAATATTAGTCTATTTCCTCGTGGGAACGATATCCTTGCTTGCTGAATATTACAATTGAACGCGTATACTTGCGTGGTAAAGTGCTATTAAAAAATTAGGCAACAAGTTTTTGGCGCCGTTGTCGGGGAAGTTAGTTTAATATTTTGTCATTATTAAATTCAATGAAATTAATCTTAATTTAAATATTTTTTTTAATTTTTTTTTGTCTCTAGTCTAATTCCTTTTCAGGTACCATGAACACCTATGACTATCATTGTCTATATTCGAGAATGACTCGGCCAAGGGAGGCAAAGAATTATGGACTCGATGAATTATCAGCACAATTTGGGACACTTTCAAGGAAGATTGATGCTTTATCAGCACAACGTATTCAAAGTGTAGTGGTGATATGTGAGTATTGTGGTGGAAACCATCCGAGTCATCAATGCACCATCAGTTTTGAGTCGTTACAATATAGTGGTAACTTCAGCGATTATCCCAATAATTATGATTATTCCAGTAATTATCATCATGAGTAGGGGAATCCACTAAATCTTTCATGGAGCGATGACAATCTAGCCCAACCCTTTGCTCCATGCCAATCATACACTCCTGAATTACAAGTTCAACTCCCTAATCATTAAGAAGAAATGATTTTAAACTTGGAAGGACTTATTTCCAAGTTCATGGTTTTGATTGAGGACCAGACGAATAGTCAGGAGACGTCGATTCGAAATCTTGAGAACCAGGTGGCACAACTTTTCAACGCCATCATCAATCGCCCTCAAGGTGAAGTGTCAAGCAACATGGTTCCCGAGACTGATGGATTGCCCACGCTAAATCTGGAATCGAATGTTCCAAAAGAAAAGGATGTGGAAAGGGAGGAGACAAGTGGGGAGCAGGAAAAGAAGGTCGCCAAAGATCTAGCCTTGAGTTCTGACATAGATGAACTGATTTTGATAGTGCCCCATATATCTTCTCCACCAAAGTTTAAGGATCCTGTTAGATTTGCAATCATGTGTCCAATTGGTAGTCATTTTTTCGATAAAGGTATATATGATATGAAAGCTAGCTTAAAATTGGTGCCATGGTGTGAAGAGACTGGGAAGAGAGATGAAGAACCAGTTGTTCTAAAAAAGCTTCAACGTAAAAATTCGTTCATAGATACAACTCGGAAAATGCCTAGTTATTTGAAGGTTGTAAAAGAGAATCTACCTATAAAGAACAAGCTAGGTGAATTTGAATCAATAACCCTTACTGATGGCAAACTCTTGAAAGTTACGTTATTACTAATGGATGGAGGGTTCCTCAATTTTCGAAGGGGAATTGGATAGAGAAAGAGAATAAAGTCGGGCTGAAGACTATAAACTAAGCGCTAACTGGGAGGCAACCCAGGAATTTTTATTGTTATTTTCTATTTTTACTTTTATTAATTTACTTTACTGTTAGTTTAGTTAGTGGTTAAACCTTTATAGTTTAGGATTTGTTGCATCCCTTGTTCTCTAACAGATATTCAATTTATTGCAGGAAAGGAGGCCAAGCATTTATGATCTTAATAAGATGAATGTCCACTCTTCAAAATCTCAAATTTCTAATCATTTCCACAAATTTTGGTGTGGAAGGAAACAAGTTATTGGAGGTATGACATACAAGAAGCGTAAAACACCAAAATAAGCAATGTACACTGGCCAAGCGCCTAGGCGCTCCAGACAAGCCAAGATCAAGCGCCTAGGCGCTCCAAGTCAGTACCAAAAACGCAGCACAAGCGCCTAGGCGCTCCAAGTTTTTAAGACTTTCTGCAACCAAGCGCCTAGGCGCTCCAGATAGTGCAAATTCAAGCGCCTAGGCGCTCCAACAGAAAAAAACCCTAATCGGGCAAGACTCTTCCAAACCCAAATCAAACACATTCTTGCTCTCCTACTCCAACTCAAACTCACTCAACTCTCAACCCTCCTCTAATATAGCCACAATAATCATCTTTTTCTTGTAAAATTCCAAATCAAACACTTTCTTACTCTCCTACTCCATCTCTAACTCACCACAACTCTAAACCCTCATCTAATCTAGCCTAAACAACCAATCTTTCTCTTCCAAATCCTAATCAAACACTAAATCTCCTACCCAAACTAAGTCAGTCAAGCTCCATCTTGTCATCCTTCTTCACCAATTCGGGAATCAACTTACATTCAAGCCACATCTATCTAAAGTAAGGGTTCAAAGCTCAAATTGCTCAACCAACTTTGATTGAAACATCATATTTGGCTATACCCAAATAAGACTATGGCTACTAAGAGGCATAGAGGAGAGACTTCGGGCACTTCGCAAAAGTTTGACAAAAGAGGTTTACAAGTGCTAAAGCGTCCGAAAGATATTACAATGTGCTCTCTAGTAAATCACTAATTCCCGAGCGTGGATTATTGCCAGAGATAGAAGATGGGGAATTACTACAAATGATTGGGAGTAGACGATGGATGAACTTTACAGCCCAATCGGATGCATCGGTCGGTATTCCTAGATATGTTTGCCCGCATGAATCCAGGTGCCGCTCCCTACCAATTTCAACCATTGTCTGCATACCCCCCAGATGAAGAAGAAGAAGAATAGGAGGAGGAGGATACTGACGAGGAATAAAGCTTCTATCTTTCAGGGAAGTCCTCAGTACTTAATTTCTTAATTTTTGTTTCTTATATACAATGAGGACATTGCATTGGTTAAGTTTGGGGGTGTAATTTTTCAGCTCCAGTTCATGCATGTAGTATTCATCTAGTGCATTCATATAGTATTTAGTTAATAGTTTTTCATGTAGTTTGCATTCATGTAGTTTTCATTTTAATTTCCTAAAAAAAAAAATTTAAGTATTTGCATGTTTCCAGCCGTTAGATAGTTTAAGTCTGTTTTGGCCAGTGATGAGTTTGGAAGTGAGTAGACAAGTATAGTATTGTCTGTTAAGACTTTGATGTGATTTCTTGTCATGATTTGAATCTGTTCCTGTTTGAAATTTATATAATAAGGATAGCACAGTAAAAACAACCATGTTGACTGATTGAGTTTAAATTGACACATAATGGACTTCTAGAGGATAATGCTAGTTTGAATGAATGAAAAACATGAATAGGCGAAGATGACTGAATTTAGATAAAAACTTAAGTTTGGGGAAAAATTTGGGATATATAAGCTTAAAAAAAAAAGAAAAAATAATACCGTGGCTAGTTTTGTTTCGGGGCCTTTGTTACTTGAGCAAGTACGCCCGAAGGGGTATCTTAAAACCTAGCGCCCTAAGGTCTTATATGGTCTGGGAGTCGTTGGTCGAAAGCTCGCTAAGGGGTAGCACTGTTAGCCTAATGGAATGAGACATTGCACAGTTATGGTTAAAAAAAATATATATATATGAAAAAAAAAATAATAAATCGGGAAAAGAGCAAAAAGCCTCCGTAAAGCACAATAAAGCATAAGTATCCCGGATTGGACTCTTAAATTTGGTGGATATTTGTTTTTAGTTGGTTTTAGCTTGTTTGTGAATTTTGTGAGTTTACACTGTATGATTCCTTTAAAGAGATTTATTATGTGTTGTATTTAGCATCATCTCAGTTAGCATGGATGTTAAGTACACATACACTATATCAATAATAACAAGTTAAGATTTGATGATTGACGAGGAAATTATTAATCTGTCTTGATATGATGTACTAGCATGTTTAGTGTGATTTCTCTAAGGCTTGATGAATAGATTTTGTTCTGTTTGACTGCTGGAATTTAAGTATTTATCTAGTTGCATTAGCATTGCATATTTAGCTATTGCATTGTGTTGTTTTGCTTGGGGACAAGCAATTGGTTAAGTTTGGGGGTATTTGATGAGTAGGTTTTATACCTATGAATCCGATATTATTAAACTTAATTATTGTTATCTTTTATTGTTTTTTAGTATCTTTTTATGTGTTTTGTGTTTATTTGTTGTAGGTTGGAGCTGGAGGGACAAATTGGTCATTTCGGAGAAGAAAAAGGTCAAAAATCATGAAAATTAAAGCTGAGTGGCATTTTTGTAATTCTGTGGTCCTGGCCAAGCGCCTAGGCGCTTGGAATTAGCCTATGTTAAGCGCCTAGGCGCTCTAGTGCGTAAAAAGTTGCGTTTTTCTGCTGCCAAGTGGGTTTTTGAAGCCAATTAGGAGTCTAAATGAGGGCTGAGACCAATACAAATAGGAGAGGACTCTAAAAAAGGAGAAGAAGGAATTTTGCAAGCAATCAATCAATTTTTCAAGAGATTTGCAGAGAGAACAACGAGGAAAACACGAAGGAGAATTGCAAAGGCTGAAGATCTAAGAGAGAGTTTAAGAGCAAATTCAGAGTTTCTTCTTCTCTACTCTAGTTTTATCTTTTGTAACTATCTGGGATGTTTGGTTTATTAACTTGGATGATGTTTTTCTTTATCATGAACTAAATTTTAATTAAGATTGCAACGAAACTTGGTATGTAGTCTAAATTGCAAGCTTCCCATTGAATGAAAGTTGGTTTTTATTGAATTGTTTATTATATCTTATGTTTATTAATTAATTGTTTGGCCAACAATTATTGTGATAATCTATATAGGATTAATTGCTTTGGAGTTAGTAATTGATAAATATTAGTCTATTTCCTCGTGGGAACGATATCCTTGCTTGCTGAATATTACAATTGAACGCGTATACTTGCGTGGTAAAGTGCTATTAAAAAATTAGGCAACAGTGGCCCCTATTGATGTTGATGATGAGTAGGAGGAGATGGAGCCACTTCTCGAGGAGTCTGATCTAGAGGAGGAGCCTATGGGGGATGAACCCATGGAGGAATTCGACGAAACTACTTTTGAGGATTGAATGCTGGGGGAGTATGAGGAGCAAATTTTGGAGTTAGGAAGTAGAGTTGAGGGGTTAGGGGCTGAGGCTAGAGAAAGGGAGTCCGAGTTCTAGAAGCTGAGGGACGAGGACCATCAGAGAAAGTTAGTGATGTAGGAGATGGAGGTGGAGATTGCTCACCACAAGGAGGCAAAGATCCAGATGGGGACTTTGTTTCATAGGTCGGTGGCTAGGAATATAGAGTTGGCAGGGAAGTTGGAAGAGATGGAACAAAGAGAGTTGAGAGAGAGAGGACGTAGAAGGAGGCTCTCAGTACTTCGTTAGAGATGGAGGTGATGGATAGGATTCACTTCAAGGAGAAGTGGGAGGAAGCCAATGATAGGGCTAATGATCTAGATGATGAGGTGCGGTGCAAGAGAAGGAAGATGAATAAGATGGGTTATATTATGTGCACAACCATGGAGAGATTGATTGATGGGGTGTATCACTACCCGGCAGAGCAGGGACAAACTCAGCACACCATAAGCTGAGATTTGGTGGTGAACATTACTCAGAGGGAGTACAAGAGTGCGGTGGAGTGCAGGATGTTAGATTAAGATCTAGGCGTTAGAATCTAGTAGTTGTAATATTTCATTTTTGTGATATATAATCTGTTGTTGTAATCTCAGTCTTTTGTGTAAGATGTGAGATAGTTGCCAACCCCAAACTTTTGAAAATGTTAGTGGGGTATTATGTTGGTGTTGTCCCTGTCTTTTGTGATATTAGGGGATATGTGTTGTCATTTATAGAAGAATGCTGAAGATAATCATGTAATGTAACGATTTGGCATATGAATACAAATGATCTTATTTCAGAAGCGCGTTTCAAAATTTTATTTGAGAAGTGTTTAAGTAATATAGTTAAAAAATAAAAATAAAAATTTTGTGATACAGAAAAATGCCGCCCAGACGTAGACTAACTGCAACAGAAGGGTCAGTTAATAATGAGAGAGGACAAGTAGACCTGATACAAAGACTAGTAGATTTGTTAGGAGAAGATCTTAGGGGAAGAAATGAAGCAGTACCACCTATACCCCAAGCAGCTCCCGTCACAAATTTTAAGGATTTTAGAAGTGTAGGACCTCCGAAATTCGTAGGTACTACCGATCCTATCGTGGCTCAGACGTGGATCAAAGAGACGGAGAAGGCTTTCACCATCGCTCGTGTGGGTGAAGACCAGAAGGTGACATTTGCAACCTACGTGATGAGAGGTGAGGCGAACTACTGGTGGGAGGCAAATCAACAGAGAGCAGGAGAAAGGATAGTTACTTGGGAGAGATTAAAGACTTTGTTCTTCGAGAATTAATTCCTGAAGAGAATGAAAAATAGGATGGAGGTGAAGTTTTTGGAACTTAAGCAAGGAGATATGACGGTGGCGCAATACGTGGCTAAGTTCAATGAACTGGCTCATTTTACAGAACACCAAGTAGTAAGTGAGGAGAGGAAAGTTAGGCGTTTTGAACAAGGACTGAAGCCTTGGTTGTTCAATAAGGTATCAGTTCTTCAGATCGATTCTTTTGTAACATTATTGGAAAAGGCTATTATTACATAGGGAGGTAGTGAAGCTTTGAGTTTGTACAACAAAGAGAAAAAGAGTAAGAATATAGGCGGAGATAAGAAACAACAGCTGAGGTAGTAACTTAGGAAAAAAGAAGTGGGAGAATAACAACAACAACAACAAAAATCATAAAAATCAAGTGGGGAAGCTTTGAGGAGAGTTTAAGAAGAAGGTAGAAGGATGCCCAAAGTGTGGGAGGTATCACCAGGGCGAGTGTTGGAAGGGGCGCAATGTTTGTTACAACTGTGGCCAAGTGGGACATATTTTGCCAAACTGCTCGAAGCCGAAGAAGATCAAAGGTTGTTACGCATGTGGCTCGACGAATCATCTGATCAAAGACTGCCCAAAGTAAGGAAGTAGCGAAGGAAACGACCAACAAGGGGGAAGCGACAAACTGATGATTAGCGGACCAACGCCATCTAACCGTCGAACTACCAAAATGTTTAATATGACTGTCCAGGATGTATTAGCTACGAAGGACGTGGTGTCAGGTATCATCCCGATCAATGATATAAATGCATATGTATTATTTGATTCGGGTGCCACCTGTTCATTTGTATCTGAGGAATTTTCTAGTCGACTTAATTTACCCCGAGAACGATTAGGAAATCCCTTGAACATAGAAGTTGCGAATAAGGAAGTAATCCCTGTAAAATATGTTTACCAAAATTATCGCGCAAACATTAGAAATCATGAACTAAGAGTAGACTTGATTCTGATAAGATTGGGAGAGTTTGACGTAATATTTGGAATGGATTAGTTGTATAACCAAGTTGCGATAATTGACTGTCAGAATAAAAGTGTAAACCTTCAGACTCTGAATAAGTCTAAAGTGGTGTTTTATGGTAGCTCATTACTTAAGCAATTGTGTTGCCTTACGATGATGCAGACCAATAAATTGTTAAGAAAAGGATGTGTATGTTACTTAGCTTACATTTTTGATACGTGAAAAAAGGGAGTAGAAATTAAGGATATAACTATAGTAAGAGAATTCTAAGATGTATTTTCGGACGATCTGCCTGGTCTTCCGCCAAACAGAGAAATCGAATTCGTAATAGATTTATGATAAGTAGGTTTTATACCTACTTATTCGGTATCTATTACTTGAATTATTTGCTTAATCTCATGTTTCTTAGTTACTTTTCATGCATTTTGTGTTCGTTTTGTAGATTATATGCTTGGGAGTTGAAATCGCAAAGAATTGGTATAAAATCGCAAAGAAAAGCAATCTGGACATCGTTTGGGCTTTTATGTTCATTTCTTGTTCTTGGCTTGGAACTTGGATTACATTGCAGAGCTTCTTCTTAGCTTTTAATAACATCTTGAATTATTCTAATCAGAGTTCAGATGCAAGAGTTATGACATTAGTACCAAAGGACGTCGAACGTCATTGTTTTGGGTGGCCATTTGCATAGCAGTCACTTCCAGCCCAATTTCAACCTTCATCTGTTCGTTATTTCTAATTTCTTAAAGAATGAAAGGTTGTAGATCTCGTTGATATCTTCGATTTGATAGATGGAAGGCCTCGTAACTCTTCCTGGATCAAACGTTATGGTTGTTTTCCCAAAGGATGTCAGAGCAGAAAAGTTTCCTTCTCAAAACCGCCGCCGGGGTAGGCGTACCAGCTCCAAAGCAGGCCCATAGCCCATCGGGGAGGGCCCTTTTCAAGCCTAGACCCCCACCGGGGCAGGGGTATCCCAGAAAATACGAATTTTGTCCAATTTTGAGTTCGGGAAGGATTGTTTCGATCCGATTGACTCAAGGACTTCGAAGAGGACTTCCAAGCGGACTTAAAAGATATATGAAGAGACTTATAAAAGGAGGAGAATCACAAGGATTAGGGGAGATTAGAGACTCGAGAGAGGATTTCATTAGATTAGATTAGAGTAAATTAGATCAAAATCATAGTTCTAATGAGTTTTGGAGAATGAAGAAACTTGGAGACCATTGAAGATTCAAAGTAGGAGCAAGGATGGAGCTTCAAATCTGCAGACAATAGATTCTATCTTCTCATCTTCTTCTATATTTATCTTTTGTTGTGTATTCAATTGTGGATTCTTAGTTTTAATTCAATAATCATGAACTAATTCTCTGTTTGAGATTACAATGGATCTTATTGGGTAGTTTATTTTAATATGCTTCGCTATCAATTATTATGTTCTATTGTGAGGATTGTCTATTGTGATTTAGACTTAATTGCTTAATTGCCTAGCTAACAATTACTGTGATAATCTATATGAACTCGAGAGATGAAGTATTGATTTAGATCTTACAATGATAACATGTATTTGTGATTTCTGCATAGATGGAATTCATGATTCGTGTTTAGGATAGCGATATGTCATTACACCATATGTAATCTTATAGAGAACTTGTTCTTTAAATCCTTTAATTGTAATTCACATAGAGATATAGTGGATTAATTAATTAGGGTGTCTTGCTTAATTCTATCATCTGTGGATTTAAGTGAGTATGGGTATTATGCATCGAGAGATGGTTTTATCTAATTTAGTGTTCTTGATTAACAATTCGTGATAGAGAATAATTGATGAGAAGTGTGTTAACTTAAATGAAGCAATAAGTGAAGTTGTGATCTTAAATATCCGTAATCTGATTTTTAATTAGTGGTAATTAGAATTAGTGTAATTAAATAATTTAATTTATATAATTTGAAATTCATTCGTTTAAATAAGATTGAGTTGGTTACGGGTTAGTACTTGGTGATTTTTATTAAACAATTCCTCATGGGAATGATAATCTACTTTCACTTTATTACTTGTTGACCACGTATACTTGCGTGTTGTGCGTAATTAGATTTTACCCAACAATTTAGCACCGACAACTGCACCGATTTTGAAAAATCCATATCGTATAACGCCATTAAAAATGAAGGAAATGATGATACAATTGCAAGAGTTACTAGATAAGGGTTATATTCGGTCATGTGTGTCTCCTTGGGGCGCACCAATGTTATTTGTTAAGAAGAAGGATTGATCGATGAGGCTC
Source organism: Panax japonicus (assembly GCA_020205505.1). NCBI lineage: Eukaryota > Viridiplantae > Streptophyta > Magnoliopsida > Apiales > Araliaceae > Panax > Panax japonicus. The sequence goes on from CM035096.1 coordinate 59,008,547, forward strand.
TATATCGATTATCAAGAATTGAACAGAGTAACGATTAATAATAGATATTCGTTACCAAGGATAGAAGACCTTTTTGACCAATTGAAGGGAGCAAAGTGTTTCTTAAAGATAGATTTACGAACGTGTTATCACCAGTTAAAGGTGCGGGAGGAGGACATATCAAAGACGACGTTCTGAACTCGTTACGGACATTTCGAATTTCCAGTGATGTCATTTGGGTTGACAAATGCCTTGATAGCATTTATGGACTTGATGAACCGAGTCTTCAAGCCATTCTTAGATAAATTTGTGGTAGTTTTCATCGATGATATCTTGATCTACTCAAAGACGTAAGAAGCACGTCGAACATCTGAAGATGGTTTTGGAGGCACTAAAGAAGGAGAAGCTGTATGTGAAATTTTCCAAGTGTGAATTTTGGATGAAGAAGGTTCAATTCTTAAGACATGTGGTGGATAAGGATGGAATTTTAGTAGACCTTGCAAAGGTAGAAGCAGTGAGTAATTGGGGCAGCAAAAGATGCCAATCAAAGTAAGAAGTTTCTTAGGGTTAGCTGGGTACTATCGAAGATTTATCCAGGATTTTTCTAAGATAGAAATCCCGTTGACCAATCTAACGAGGAAGACGGTGAAGTTTGTGTGGATGGACAAGTGTGAGGAAAGTTTCCAAGAGTTGAAGAAAAGACTAAGTGAATCGCCTGTATTATCATTACTAGATGATACGAGAGGGTTTGTGGTGTATAGTGATGCGTTTCACAGAGGACTGGGCTGTGTGCTAATGCAACATGGAAAGGTCATTGCGTATGCGTCACGACAACTGAAGGATTATGAAAAATGATACCCTACTCATGACTTGGAGTTAGCAGCAGTAGTTTTTGTGTTAAATATTTTGAGACACTATTTGTACAGAGAAAAATGTGAGATATACATGGACCACAAGAGTCTGAAATATATATTCACACAGAAGGAGTTGAACATACGTCAGAGGAGGTGGTTAGAATTAATCAAGGATTACGATTGTGATATTCTTTATCACCCGGGGAAAGCGACGTAGTGGCCAACACGCTAAGCATAAAAGGAAGGGAGAAGTTATTTCAATTGACAACTTAGGAGGAATTAATAAGGTATATTGAGAAATTAGAAATAGAAGTAAAGGGACTAGAGAAGTCTGAAGAAACATTGTTTACAGTGGAAGCTCGTCCAACCTTGTTGGACAGAGTAAGGGAATCACAAACAAAGGATGAAGAGTGCGAGAAAATTAGGAAGAGAATCGCAGAAAATGAAGAGGGGAGATTTAAAATAGATAAAGACGGTATTTTAAGATTCGAAGGGAGAGTGTGGGTGCCATCGATCAATGAGTTGAGGGGAGAAATTTTGCATGAGGCACAAAATATGACGTATTCCGTTCATCCGGGAGGCATAAAGATATACTGAGATTTGATGCAATATTTTTGGTGGCCCAATCTGAAACGAGAAATCACGGAGTGCGTTAGTAAATGTCTTACTTGTCAACGGGTCAAAGCAGAGCACCAGAGGCCGAGTGGTCTACTCCAACTGTTGGAAATACCATAGTGGAAATGAGAACACATTACGATGAACTTCGTGGTGGGACTTCCAGTCACGCAGAAAGGTTTCGATGCCATTTGGGTTATCGTATATCGACTAACGAAAATGGCTAATTTTCTACCGATCAAGATTCGATATAGTTTGAATCAGCTAGCAAATCTGTAAGTAAAGGAAATTGTGTCACAACATGGAGTGTCGGTATCAATTGTCTCTGACCAAGATCCGCGCTTCACGTCGAAATTATGGAAAATGTAAGACCCCAACTTTTATGAATAAAGATTAATTTTTCTCGAAATATATTTTTGAATATTATGGTGTGGATTTGATATAATGTTATAGTTGTGGGTATTATTTATAAATTTTTCAAAGTAAGCAAGTGGTTATATAATATTCGATTGATCGGAGAATATTCGTTTTAACATGGAATATTTGTACGATGACATAATCATTAGTGGACCCCACAATGGAAGTATTGTCGTAGTTATAAAACGACAAAATTATCTTTTTATAAAAATAATGACGAAAGTTTTACCGTTAAACTGTTGAACTACCCGGTGGTAAAAGTACAGTAATACGCGTGGTTGCATAGTAGCACACGGTATTGATTATTGATGCTTACGTGAGAAGTCACTCAGTTATACTCAATTATTGCTACAGTAATTGCTGCATAATATCTCTCATATTATTGATTCAATTATTGTCACAGTATCATCTGCATAATATTTTATATTATTAAATCAATAATTGAGACAACAAAGTTATTTATACTATTATTTGCAATATTGACAATGTCTAAAAAATTCTGTCAAGGAGAGGTTTGGTTACCTAATTGCGCGCCAATAGGGAGAAATCCTTATCGGAAAGCCCCCTCTTTTCTGGGAATGATCTGGTTGTTAAATATTGTGAGTTATAATATTAATGATGAATAAGTACGTGTTGATTAAAGATGAAATTGATATTTCCCTTGTGTTGGGATTATTAGTGTTAGTGGAAATCGACATCTATTCTGATAATAATTGATGTCTGGAGGTTATATTGACCAATCGGGTAATTAATCGGATAAATGAGCAATTAATTGCTATTAATTCACATGCTTATAACTATTTGTTCACATGTGTGTACTATTGATTCATATGCATGTACTATTAGGGGAGGTGGTGCAAGATTGATAATACTTGCATGACTAAATTAAAAATGGAGGTATAGATGAAGGTACTATACTGTAATTATTTTTTCACATGTATAGAACTATTGATTCACATGAATGATCTATTGATTCACATGATGTACTATTAGGGGAGGTGGTGCAAGTTTGATAATACTTACAGGACTAAATTAAAAATGAAAGAAAAGATGAAGGTATTATACTGTAATATTTCGAGCCCCAAAATATGCAATTATCGAAACTATATTTTTCTATAAATAGAAGCTCATTCTTCTTTCATTCTCACCAATTCACTAAGACTCACAAGAGCAATTATAGAGAGAGAAGCTTTAGAGAGAGAAGCTTTAGAGAGAAAGTAGAAGAGAAGTCTGCTACCTCACTATTCCAGTATTCAGTCTTCTTCTGAGGTAATGAATATTATTCTGTTCAATATTCATAGAAATAATATTTTCTTCCACACTCTGTAGTATGTGAGTAATATTATTTCATCTCGTATTCCTGATTATACCCTCATTTTGTTAAAGTATTGTTTCTATACTCCGTGAAATTAATAGAATATCCTTGAAATTTGCGCTTCATCTAGTATCATTTCATAAGGATATTTTCTACACATTCTTGTTAAATTTTAAGCCTTTCATGTCGGAGTACTGTCCATGATTAGTATTTATTTTTACTGTACTATTCACAAAGTACTATTCATGGGGTACTATTCACAAAGTACTATTTACGAAGTACTATTTATGAGTACTATTCACAAAGTACTATTCACGAGGTACTATTCTCGAAGTACTATTCATGGGGTACTATTCACTCGGGTACTATTCACCTGGGAGATTATTCATGACAAAAATTGATTTCTTGGCTGTCCAAATCATTTTTGATACAATATTATTCTTGAATTTTACTCCACAAAGCAGTATTATGTTGACAATTTGGACATTATTAAATTCTGGATAAATTAAGTTTTAAATCTTTAAAAAATTATCCTTTGCTTTCTTTTAATTGAATTCTTATATCATTGTCATCATCCTCATGCTTATATTATGATAAACGTCATCTATGACTTACATGCATAGATGTACTATTGATTGGTATGATTATTGATAAGTAGATTTTATACCTACTTATCCGGTATCTTTTACTTGAATTAGTTGCTTAAACTCATGTGTCTTAGTTACTTTTCATGCATTTTGTGTTCGTTTTGTAGGTTATACGTTTGGAAGCGATGTGAGCGATTATTGGTAAGGAAAAGCACGGAAAATGCAAACAAAAGCAAGTCGGATATCGTTTATACTTTTATGTTCATTTCATGTTCTTGACTTGGAGCTTGGACTATATTGTAGAGCGTTTTCTTAGCTTTCCGGAACATCTTGAATCATTCAAATCGGAGTTCGGATGAAAGAGTTATGACATTTCTACCGACGGACGTTGAACTTCACCGTTTTGGGTGGTGATTTTGCGTAGCAGTCACTTCCAGTCCAATTTTGACCATCATGCGTTTGTTATTTCTGAAAACTCAAAGAATGAAAGTTGTAGATCTCGTCGATATCTTCGATTTGATAGGTCGCGGGACTCATAACTCCTCTCGGTTTAGAAGTTATGGCAGTTTTAGCAGAGGAGGTTTCAGCAGAAAGTATTTTTGGCAGATTGGTACCCAGCCGGGGCTGGACGTTTTTGTGCTTAGTACCCAGCCGGGGCTGGGTGTCTGGGACCATTAGCAGCTTACTACCCAGCCGGGGCTGGGCTATTACAAAGGAAATACCCAGCCGGGGCTGGGTATACGCGAAAATGAGCGGATTTTGTCCGAATTTGAGTCCGAAAAGGGTTGTTTCAAGTTGTTTGATTCAAGGACTTCCAAGAGGACTTAAAGACATGTACAAAGACTTATAAAAGGAGGGGAATAACATAGATTAGGGGGGATTAGAGAGATTATTAGGAGATTAGAGAGCATTCTATTAAATTAGATTAGAGTAAATTAGATCAAAACACTAGTTTTTATGAGATTTGGAGATTGATGCAACTTGGAAACCATTGAAGATTCAAAGGAGGAGCATGGAGGGAGCGTCAAATCTACAGACAATAGATTATTTCTTCTCATCTTCTTCTATCTTTATCTTTTAATGTGTATTCAATTGTGGATTCTTAGCTTTAATTCAATAATAATGAACTAATTCTTTGTTTGAGATTACAATGGATCTTATTGTGTAGTTTTTTTTAATATGCTTCGTTATCAATTATTATGTTCTATTGAGAGGATTGTCTATTGTGATTTGGACTTAATTGTTTAATTGCTTGGCCATCAATTACCGTGATAATCTATATGAACTCGAGAGATGAAGTATAGATTTAGATCTAATCATGATAGCATGTGTTCAGGATTTTGTTAGTAGCTTAAACTTGATGTGTGTTAAGGTAGAGATATGCTTGACATCGCATGTAATCTTATAGAGAACTTGTTCTTAAACCTTCTTCAATTGTAATTCACATAGAGATATAGTGGGTTAGTTGGTTAAGGTGTTTAACGGATTTCTATCTTAATTGTGGATTGACGTTAATATGGTATTAGTGCATCGAGAGGTGGTTAATACTACTTTAGTGTTCTTGATTAACAATTCATGATAGAGAATAATTGATGAGAAGTGTGTTAACTTAAATTAAGCAATAAGTGAAGTTGTGATCTTAAATCTCCATAGTCTTCATTTAATTAGTGGAATAGTAGTTAATTTGTTTAGTTTGTAATTCATTCGTTTAAATAAGATTGAGTTGGTTACGGGTTAGTACTTGGTGATTTTTATTAAATAATTCTCTGTGGGAACGATACTCAACTTATCACTTTATTACTTGTTGACCACGTATACTTGCGTGTTGTGCGTATATAGATTTTTACACAACAAGTTTTTGGCGCCGTTGCCGGGGAATTAGTTTAATATTTTTTACCAATATTAATTTCAATCAAATTAGTCTTAATTTAAACATTTTTATTTTTATTTTTAATTCTCTTCCTATATTTCTCTCTTTTCAGGTACCATGGATGACTTTGCGTATCAATGGCCATACACGGACATGACTCAACCAAAAGAAAAGGAGATTGACAGACTCGCGACACTTTCCGTAATGTCAGCACAAATTAAAGAACTTTCGAGGAAGTTGGACATTATCGCAGCCCAACAGAGTCAAAGGATGGCAATCATGTCTGACTATTGTGCTGGCAACCATCCGAGTCATCAATGCACCGTTAGTTTTGGGCGGGGAAAACAAGGTGGTATATACCTCAACCAGTATGCATATGATAATTACCATCAAGTTTGGGGGTATCACCCGGATTCTTCAGGGAGCTACAACTATCAAGACCAATACTCTGCTCCAAATCCAACATATCCATCAAATTTCTCAAATCCACCTCCAATGCAACAAGAAGACAATTCAGATTTCAAGGAATTCATGTTAAGGATTATAGCAGAAAAAGAAGAGATGATAATGAGTCAGGAGTTATCAACCCTAAATTTTAATAATCGAATGGAACAACTCCTCACTACCTCAACCAATGGTCCTCAATACATGGCTTCCGAGACTGAAACAGAAAGTTCAAGGTTGGAGGAATTGGTGTCCAAGTTCATAGCATCAAATGAGGAGAGAATGAGTAATCAAGCGAGGTCAATTCAAAATCTTGCGGATCAGATAGAGCAAATGACCAAAGCCGTAAGCAACCTTCCTCCAAACACTTGGTTTTATGGCATGGATGATGAAATTGACGGAGAACCCGAACCAAATCTGCAACTGGATGAGCCACAAAGGTATAGGAAGTGTGGAGACAATTGGGGATAATGAAATAGAGGTCTACAAAGATCTAAATGGGTCTCCACCAAAGTTCAACGATCTGGTTAGATTTGCAAAACCGTGCCCGCTTGGTAGTCATGTCGTCGGCGAAGATCTTATTGACATAAGAGTGAGTACAATTTTGAATCCATGGTGGGACGAGAAAGAGAAGATAGACAAAGAGCACATTGTGTGTGACAAGCTTCCATGCCCCAAAGTGATCACACACACAATGAAGAAAACACCTAGCTGTGGGACGTTCTTGATTGAGATCTTACCAAATCAGAGCATGCTAGGTGACTTTGATGTATTGGCCATCGTAAATGGGAACCTACCAAAAGCTACATTATTTCCGATGGATGGAGGGTTCCTCAACTTTCGAAGAGGAATTGGATAGCATTGACCAGACAAAGTCAGGCTGAAAGACTATAAATCAAGCTCTGACTGGGAGGCAACCCAGGAATTTTTATATTTATATGCTTTACTAGTTTATTTAGTAGATAGGAATTAAGTTGCTCATTAAGTTCTCTTATAATCTAATCCATGTTGTCTCTCTTCATTGCAGGTATTGGAGGTCCAATGGATAAGAAAAAGATCGTCCCCGCCATCGCCACCATCAACTCATGCTTAGCTGATTACAGGGAAGTTCTCTTCTATTTATCGCTATATTCTTACAATGAGGACATTGTAATTGCTAAGTTTGGGGGAGTTTTGTTTAGGTTCATTATCGCATGTTTAGTTTATGTTATGTTATTTTTTGCATATGTTGTTAATATATTTTAGGTTCATTATTAAAAAAATAAAAAAAAATCAAAAATTTCAAAAATAATAGTTAGTTACTATGTTTATCTTGCATGAGTCCAGCTGTTTGATATTTACAGTTTGTTTTGGCCAATGATGAGATTGGGATCGAGTAGACAAGTAGCGTACTGACTATTAGAGATTTGATGTGATTTCTTGTTATGAATTGAATTTTTTCTATTTGAAACTGGTATAATAAGGATAGCACATTAAAAATAACTTGTTGATTGATTGAGTTTAAATTGATACATAACGAGATTCTAAAGGATAATGCTAGTTTGAATGAAAGAATGACAAGAATAAGTAGTGATGGCTAAAGTTAGACAAGAACCTAAGTTTGGGGGAATATTTGGGGTATATAAGCTAAAAAAAGAAAAAAAAAAGAAAAAGAAAGAGAAAAAAAATACCGTGGCTAGTTTTGTTTCGGGGCCTTTGTTACTTGAACAAGTACGCCCGAAGGGGTATCTTAAAACCTAGCGCCCTAAGGTCTTATATGGTCTGGGAGTCGTTAGTCGAAAGCTCGCTAAGGGGTAGCACTGTTAGCCTAATGGAATGAGACATTGCACAGTCATGGTTAAAAAGTAAAAAAAAAAAGAACGAAAAAAAAAATTATAAAACAGGAAAAGAGCAAAAAGCCCCCCCGTATATGAAAATAAAGCATAAGTATCCCATGTTAACCTTTGATATTGGTAATTGTTTGAGTTTAGTTGGATCTAGCTTATTTTTGGATTTCTTAAATTTATACTGTATGATGCCTTCAAAGAGAATTGTTATGTGTTAAATTTGATTTTATATCAGTTAACATTGTTGTTGAGCACACACACACTATACCAGTGATAACAATTTAAGATTTGATGATTGACTAGGAAATTGTTGATTGGTTTTGATATGAAGTATTATAATGTTTACTTGATTGCTCTAAGGCCGAGTGAATAGATTTGATTCTATCAATACTGCTGGATTCGTAGGCATATAGATTAGTTGCATTCCATTGCATTGCATTGCATTATGTTGTGTTGCTTGAGGACAAACAAAGGTTTAAGTTTGGGGGTATTTGATAAGTAGATTTTATACCTACTTATCCGGTATCTTTTAATTGAATTAGTTGCTTAAACTCATGTGTCTTAGTTACTTTTCATGCATTTTGTGTTCGTTTTGTAGGTTATACGTTTGGAAGCGATGTGAGCGATTATTGGTAAGGAAAAGCACGGAAAATGCAAACAAAAGCAAGTCGGATATCGTTTATGCTTTTATGTTCATTTCATGTTCTTGGCTTGGAGCTTGGACTATATTGTAGAGCATTTTCTTAACTTTCCGGAACATCTTGAATCATTCAAATCGGAGTTCGGATGAAAGAGTTATGACATTTCTACCGACGGACGTTGAACTTCACCGTTTTGGGTGGTGATTTTGCGTAGTAGTCACTTCCAGTCCAATTTTGACCATCATGCGTTTATTATTTCTGAAAACTCAAAGAATGAAAGTTGTAGATCTCGTCGATAGCTTCAATTTGATAGGTCGCGGGACTCGTAACTCCTCTCGGTTTAGAAGTTATGGCAGTTTTAGCAGAGGAGGTTCCAGCAGAAAGTATTTTTGGCAGATTGGTACCCAGCCGGGGCTGGGCGTTTTTGTGCTTAGTACCCAGCCGGGGCTGGGTGTCTGGGACCATTAGCAGCTTACTACCCAGCCGGGGCTGGGCTATTGCAAAGGAAATACCCAGCCGGGGCTGGGTATACGCGAAAATGAGCGGATTTTGTCCGAATTTGAGTCCGAAAAGGGTTGTTTCAAGTTGTTTGATTCAAGGACTTCCAAGAGGACTTAAAGACATGTACAAAGACTTATAAAAGGAGGGGAATAACATAGATTAGGGGGGGATTAGAGAGATTATTAGGAGATTAGAGAGCATTCTATTAAATTAGATTAGAGTAAATTAGATCAAAACACTAGTTTTTATGAGATTTGGAGATTGATGCAACTTGGAGACCATTGAAGATTCAAAGGAGGAGCATGGAGGGAGCGTCAAATCTACAGACAATAGATTATTTCTTCTCATCTTCTTCTATCTTTATCTTTTAATGTGTATTCAATTGTGGATTCTTAGCTTTAATTCAATAATAATGAACTAATTCTTTGTTTGAGATTACAATGGATCTTATTGTGTAGTTTATTTTAATATGCTTCGTTATCAATTATTATGTTCTATTGAGAGGATTGTCTATTGTGATTTGGACTTAATTGTTTAATTGCTTGGCCATCAATTACCGTGATAATCTATATGAACTCGAGAGATGAAGTATAGATTTAGATCTAATCATGATAGCATGTGTTCAGGATTTTGTTAGTAGCTTAAACTTGATGTGTGTTAAGGTAGAGATATGCTTGACATCGCATGTAATCTTATAGAGAACTTGTTCTTAAACCTTCTTCAATTGTAATTCACATAGAGATATAGTGGGTTAGTTGGTTAAGGTGTTTAACGGATTTCTATCTTAATTGTGGATTGACGTTAATATGGTATTAGTGCATCGAGAGGTTGTTAATACTACTTTAGTGTTCTTGATTAACAATTCATGATAGAGAATAATTGATGAGAAGTGTGTTAACTTAAATGAAGCAATAAGTGAAGTTGTGATCTTAAATCTCCATAGTCTTCATTTAATTGTGGAATAGTAGTTAATTTATATAGTTTGTAATTCATTCGTTTAAATAAGATTGAGTTGGTTACGGGTTAGTACTTGGTGATTTTTATTAAATAATTCTCTGTGGGAACGATACTCAACTTATCACTTTATTACTTGTTGACCACGTATACTTGCGTGTTGTGCGTATATAGATTTTTACACAACAATTATGACTAGGAATTATTCGGTATAATCATGACCGTAATGTTACAAATGATGTGGTAAAAATCCTCATTGACCTATAGTGCATTGATGGACAGTTGTTGGTATGATTATGACCAGGGATTATTCGGTATAATCATGACCATTGATGATTACATGAATATCCTTGGCTCGTAGTGCAGAGATGATTCGATGATGTGGTTAATTTATTAAGTTGAGTCTTAGCAATAAAGTTGATGAAAAACTTTTTAAATCATAGAAGATAGTAGATATCATGCTCTACTTGACTCTTCTAATGGATTGCTTGTTCCGCTGCAGTTAAACTTGATGTTTATCATATTTTATCAGTTTAACACTGTTGAAGGCTAACGATAATTTATTCTGCATTATCTTAGTCATAATATTTTTTACTGGGCTAGTTGAGTTCACCCTTTTGCTTTCATTGTTCTCTTTAGGAAATGAGAATGTAGCTGGGACTAGTCGAGGAACAGAGTGACAGTCCGAGATGGTGGCTATAGTAGTCATCACTATTTTATAAAATAGTGTGATAATAAATGTAATGGGGACTTCATTTGAGTTTGAATACTGTCTATGAGATAATATTCGTGTAAAAACTCTAAGCTATGCTTTTGTCATATTGTATAAAAGAAGTTTGTATTTATTTTTGTACCATGTATTTGGCAACTCAGAATGGGTGATGTATACCTATTTTGGGGGCGTCACAGAAAAGCTTACAAGAAAAGATGGGAACACAGCTGAGGTTGAGTAACGCTTATCATCCGCCGACAGACAAAAAAAATGAGCAAACGATATAAACGTTGGAGGACATGCTTAGAACTTGCGTGATGGACTTCAAAAGAAGTTAGTATGATCACCTACCCCTATTGGAATTTGCATACAATAATAACTATCATGCGAGCATAGGCATGCTACCGTACGAAGCTCTTTATAGGAGAAAGTGTAGGACACTGTTGTGTTGGGATGAAGTTGGTGAGCAAAAGATGCTAGGGCCGGAATTAGTTCAACAAACCGTAAATGTGGTGAAATTGATAAGAGCTAGACGAGTAGCTGCACAAGATCACCAGAAGAAGTACAACGATTTGCATCGTCAGGACTGCAACTTTGAAGTCGGAAGTCACATTTTCTTAAAAGTGTCTCACTGGAAGGGAAAAATACAATTCAAAAAGAAAGGATAATTGAGTTTGAGGTTCATTGTAGCAGCCCCGTATCCAGGTCCCAAATCACCTCGGATCCGGTACACTAATTCTTTCACTAATTACGGAAGATATAAACATAATTTGTTTATACAATACATTACACACTTATCCCCAAGGTCGAGTAACCTTAACTTAAACACCATTCATAAAAATATCTATTATACAACAATATTTATCAAAATAGAATATTACAAACTAGTCGCACATTTAACCCAAGTAGAACTTGACTTTAACCTTTTCCTTTATCCGAACGCATTCGCCTTATCTGCAATGTTTATCATGATATAGCAATGGTGAGCATGAAAGTTGCCCAGCAAGTTTAAATACAATAATTTAACGATATATCATGATTGAAGAGTATGAATAATAAGCTAGCTATAATTCATCAATATAGTTGAGAATTATCACGAACAAACTTTTGACTGAACAAGTTTTAAACATGAACAAACATTTCTGAAGCAACTGGTAATGAAGGTGGTCAGCCTTTCATATCTAACTTATACATGCAAGATGTACATAGTACAATTTTCATGGCAATCAACAATGATTAACCATAAGGTTGAAGAAACTACTCTTATTAGAGTTAAGTAAAAGAAAACTTGTCCAAACCGTTGATTACCGCAACACAATATTTAACGCTTTACCCGAAGACCTAATATTAATAATATAGATCTCCAATATTAGAATAATATCATCACAGTATAATACTGTTATATTTATATCCACAGAATAACCTAAACACATTACCACATAAGTCTATCAGTCTATACAACACATAAGACTAGGTATCGAGTCAAACTATTGCAGTTTGAGTTGAACCCGACACAATTCTAACATCCCGACGGTCTAGTCAAACTTTTATCGAGTTTAAGTTCAATTAAACTCTGACTTAATACTTCAAAATTATCATAGATAATTTTCTTATCAGACAAAACATTTTTCCAAGGCTCGTAATAATTTTCGGATAATTATTACCATTTATCAACATTTTTCAATCCTTAAAACCGTATTTAAATAAATTAAATACCAAATAATTCCTTAATCATTAATATTTATTTAATATAAAATATTAATGAAAATCATTACATAATATTATAATATAATTATAATGTCACAAAGTATTTTTAATACCTTAAAATCATAATTATATGATTTTTAAACACTTAAATCCATTATCCGATAATTGCTATTAATATTAAAATATTAATATTTTTATGCCAAAATATCAAAAGTTATAATTTATAACTTAAAATATTTTTATAACTCTTAAATCATTTTTATATGATTTTTAAATCATTAATTCTATTTTTCCATAATTTATTTAATATATCTATTAAATAAACTAATTATCATTAATATTGATTAATTAATGAATTTCATCAAAAAATATCAAAAGTTATCAAAAATAACTTAAAATATTTTCTTTTACCATAAAATAATTTTTCATGAATTAAAATTATTTTTTAAATAATTTATTTAATATTATAATTAAATAAATAAATACCATTTATATTCCAAAAATATTAAATATTTTCAAAATATACTCAAAATAGTTAAAAACTATTTTTCAGGCTTTAAAATAATTTTTCGGAATTTATTTTGTATTTTTAATAATTATAAACTATTTTTTTCTAATTTTTAATCAATTTTCGAAATTAAGTGTCGCTATAGGGGTTTCTGGCGACGAATCCGTCGCTAATGGTGTTCTTCAGCTGTTCTTGAGTGTTCTTGTCTGTTAACCGGCCAGCACGTTTGACCAGCTTTTAAGCTATGATCCTAATATTTTCTGGACTAGAAATTGTTTTAATCATATAGCATAAGTGTAATACTACACACACAAACAGTTTTCAGTGTTAAAGAATAACAGATCAGATAATTATTGGCCTCCAAAAAGTCTGACAAGGCTGTTCTTCATTTTCTGGGTTTTCCAGAAAATGAAGAACATCACAAGGTGCTATATTTAAGTCCTTAGATCTTACGCTACCGGTCAGATTTATGATATTTAAAGCTTTAAAATTGAAGTTGAGATGTCAAAGAACGTCTTTATACAATCAAATTAGTCTAAAAACAACACCAAATGTAGATTGCATCTGGTCAAACTACCTATCAGAAAACGCCTCTTTGAAGATCTGGGTTACCCAGAACCTTCTTCAAGCGTGAAGGTCAACAATGGTTTGACTGCTCATTTGTACGATTCGGCTACGAATCTGGTTGATCTAAAGCCTTTAGCATGTAGCTTACACAACAGGCTACAAGTATCAAACAACAACATGGACTAAACAGCTACACACAGTAAGATCAAGACCCTGCAAAGGTTGTCAGAAACCATCTGGGTTTCTGGGTTTGCCCAGAATTCCAGAAAGCGTGAACGGTCAACCCTGTTTGACCAATCATAACTTGAGTTTACGATACGATCTGACCATGATTCAAGTTTTAGATTACAGACAACATGTCATAGAACATATGTAAAACATAATTCCACAAAAATCAAAAACAGAGAAGAATTTACAGGCCCTGACATTAGCTTGTCAGGCCATTATTTTCCCATTTTTCCAGATTTCAAAAAAATTAGATCCGAGCACTTTGATGTTATGGATCTGGGTTTTGACAACCCAGATCATCAAATGACACCCTAGTACATCACTTTTAACAATCAATTATAATATCTAACACCAAATCATGAGATTTTAAAATTTTAAGGTTTTATACCTTTTATGCTTTGATCTCCGATTCTGATCATTGATTTCTGTTCTAGGCTTGCTATAACTTGATCATGGCTTTAATTTCTCACCCTTTCTCACACTAATTCCCGAATTTCTAGAAAGAGAGGGTCTTGGATAAAAATGAAATGTCAAGTGGCTTTCTCTCTCTTTAAACAATATATTAGGATATATACAATGTATGATCTGCTGATTTTGCCTCTGGAATATTAGATATAAGTCAAATGCTATGTCTTAGGGTTAGGGCTAGGGTTGTTCAACCACCCAAGATTTTGCCAAGATTTGCAAGATACTAATAAAAAATGTGACATAATGCAAAATAGCCATTTTCTCCACCATTTTAATTATAGTTTGGTCATTTGTTACAAACCCTTAGGGTTTAGGGTTTAGACATTTTAGGGTTTAGGTTTTAACCCTTAACTTTGCAAATTTAATTTAATTTCTACAATTTCCAATTTAGATTTTCAAAATAGAAAATTAACAATTCTAACTTATAATTAGAATTTTCTAATTATATAAAAATTTCTTATTCATAAATTCATTCTTGCTAATTAGCATTTCCTAATTACAATCGCTAATAAAGAAATTAGGGTCAAAATGGTCATTAGGGTTCAAAACCATTGAATTAGGGTTTCTAATAGAAAAATTGATTTTCTAATTTAGAAATTAAATATTCGTAATTAGATTAGGGTTTTCTAATTACTCATAAATTTAAATAATTAGGATTAGGGTTTCCTAATTAGAATTGCTAATTTTAGCAATTAATTCCATAATTGAGCATTAGGGTTTCTGACAAAACCATTAGGGTTCCAAAAATTGGACATTAGGGTTTGTTAATTAATTAACCTTTACCCTAATTAATACTTAATTAATACCACATAAGCATTATAATTATCCTTTCCATTCCCAGATTAGGGCTTTCATTTTATCAGAATATGAAATTAGAGTTTTCAGATCTGGTATTAGGGTTTCTAATAATCAATTAAGATTTTAGATAATTCATTAGGGTTTTCCCTAATTAATTTATAATTAATGACGTTTAACCTTGTATATACATTGCATTCCCAATCTAGGGTTTTCAATATCCGAATTAGGATTTCGTACTCTCGGAACTGAAACTAGGGTTTTCAGAACTGATTTTTAGGGTTTCTTGTTAGACGTTAGGATTTTCTAACCGAACGCTGTCGTTCTTAATATAAACTTAGGGTTTGTTATAGATATACATTATCTGATCAACCCATGACCCTTAACCACATTCTGAACACATCATTAACCATAAACACAAAACATATTCACATAAATCCTTAAAACATGAATAATTCACCTATATCCTTCATAGAATTTTGAAACCGTCAAAATTCCTTCCCAATAACATCAAACGCATACACTTATTTTCTATCTAGGTCTAATATTTGACCTTAAATCAATCATTTAAGATTTTAATAAATTGCCCAAATTCTCGGGTTGTCACATTCATCCCTCCTTATAAGAATTCCGTCCCCGAAATTCACCTTACACCTTACACCATGCACCTTACACCATTCACACATGAACCTTACACCTTACACCATGCATCTTACACCATTCACACATATACCATTCACACACATTATTACATGCTACCCAATACACCTCTCACCAGAGTAAAAGTTTTGAAATTGTGCTGAGGTGTCATATAGACCATGAACACATTTAGTTTTAACGGTAGTGATCATACCGCAAAACAATACATTACTTGGTCTGTTTACAATCACAAAGAAGGTAAACTACCATTATTAGTACTTTAGGTGATCATCCCATCGTATAGTTACGTCATGCATAACGTATTAATCATTTTTAGCGAATATTTACGCTACTAGATTGGATTATTTATCCAAACATTATCGTTCACCTCAGTCTTATCATTGGATTCCGCACCAAAACAATTTGGTTTGGGAAATTCTTTCAATGAACACTTGGAGTTTTTATAACATTAGTCTAGCTGAATCAAATAGCATAGACTCATATCAATAATTCAATTCAATAGAATTATTTAGGTGTAGCCAAACCCCGTTGGCAAATTAAATTTTTTTTGAAAACATTTTCGAGAATGACGTCATGATGCCGCACTGTATTAACAGTCCGTTGAGGATTCTGTCATTTGGTGATTTTATCATACTACATCATACCATAGTGGAATAGTGACTTTAGGTCTAATTAACACTAAGTAATTCTGCATTGATGACTCCATCATTTTTATCATCTCTGCACCAGGTTACATGGTACATAAGTGATAAATAAAAACAATTTTTGATATTTCAAAACATTTGCGTCTAGCCGAAATAAGTAGCATAGACTGTACTTTAAACCGTTTCAAAAATGATTACGAGTCTACATTTTTTTTAAAAGGCACATAGTGCGTATTTAGCTTGATGTCAAAAATTTCAAAGTTTAGCATAGCTAGGAGTTTAGGAAAACCTAAGTCTCCACTAATGATCATTTACTTAACAATCTATCTATTCCTATAATCCTTAACACTCCATTCACACACAACTATACCCAATTCATAAAACCACACTTATGAGTTCATAACCTGGCCACAATTATATGAGTTTACGAACTTACCCTAGTCTGACCTTTGGCGTCCATTCGCTGAGGGGCTCATAAACATTTCATATAACTATGAGTCAAGAATGTCACATAAGTATGAGTTCTATGAACTCGTACTTAATCCTATATTCTCTACCTATGACCTATTTATCTATATATAATAACTAGCGTGACACAACATTTCAATTATTACCAATGCCACCAACTAAGTGGTTTTTACACCAAGTACAATTCCCCGCCCATACAAGGAAACATACAACTCAGTTGCTGACACGAGTCCTCATTGAAATCCCCACCTAATCTTAACCCCCTTTTTCCCATACGAATTTCATTTAATCCGTATCCATAATCCATAACTCTTTTATGAGTTTTCATAGTACCATTTCATAGTACAACTTTCACACAACATCTTGCTGTAAACTTTTCAATCAATAAATTGATTCATTTCCCATATCATAACCTTTATCAGATCACGGGGTGATCTTATTGTATA
The DNA here is from genome assembly GCA_020205505.1 of Panax japonicus. Classification (NCBI taxonomy): domain Eukaryota; kingdom Viridiplantae; phylum Streptophyta; class Magnoliopsida; order Apiales; family Araliaceae; genus Panax; species Panax japonicus. The sequence goes on from CM035096.1 coordinate 59,025,753, forward strand.
TATTACGATTCAATTTCATACACTATATGATCGTTTTGTTTTACGATCCCCTATTCCTGCACTTTCAGTCTTTTAGACTCGATCTATTCACCATTACTGTTCAACTTTATTATCAGAGTTAGGGAACTCTGTGTCTTTACACTCTCCGAGATTCATCTTTGAATCTTACCGACCAACTAACTCTATTTGAGTTAGTCTTATCCTAATCACTGCGGTTATTGGTCTCAGGTATTCCTACGTAAGCTTCATAACCAACAGCTTTGATACCAACTGTTGCAGCCCCGTATCCAGGTCCCAAATCACCTCGGATCCGGTACACTAATTCTTTCACTAATTGCGGAAGATATAAACATAATTTGTTTATACAATACATTACACACTTATCCCCAAGGTCGAGTAACCTTAACTTAAACACCATTCATAAAAATATCTATTATACAACAATATTTATCAAAATAGACTATTACAAACTAGTCGCACATTTAACCCAAGTAGAACTTGACTTTAACCTTTTCCTGTATCCGAACGCATTCGCCTTATATGCAATGTTTATCATGATATAGCAAGGGTAAGCATGAAAGTTGCCCAACAAGTTTAAATACAACAATTTAACGATATATCATGATTGAAGAGTATGAATAATAAGCTGGCTATAATTCATCAATATATTTGAGAATTATCACGAACAGACTTTTGACTGAACACGTTTTAAACATGAACAAACATTTCTGAACCAATTGGTAATGAAGGTGATCAGCCTTTCATACCTGACTTATACATGCAAGATTTACAAAGTACAATTTTTATGGCAATCAGCAATGATTAACCATAAGCTTGAAGAAACTACTCTTATTAGAGTTAAGTAAAAGAAAACTTGCCTGAACCGTTGATTACTGCAACACAATATTTAACGCTTTACCCGAAGACCTAATATTAATAATATAGATCTCCAATATTAGAATAATATCATCACAGTATAATACTGTTATATTTATATCCACAGAATAACCTAAACACATTACCGCATAAGCCTATCAGTTTATAAAACACATAAGACTAGGTATCAAGTCAAACTATTGCAGTTTGAGTTGAACCCGACACAATTCTAACATCCCGACGGTCTAGTCAGACTTTTATCTAGTTTAAGTTCAATTAAACTCTGACTTAATACTTAAAAATTATCACAGATAATTTTCTTATCAGACAAAACATTTTTCCTAGGCTCGTAATAATTTTTGGATAATTATTACCATTTATCAACATTTTTCAATCCTTAAAATCATATTTAAATAAATTAAATGCCACATAGTTCCTTAATCATTAATATTTATTCAATATAAAATATTAATGAAAATCATTACATAATATTATAATATAATTATAATGTCACAAAGTATTTTTAATACCTTAAAATCATAATTATATAATTTTTAAACACTTAAATCCATTATCCGATAATTGCTATTAATATTAAAATATTAATTTTTTCACGTAAAAATATCAAAAGTTATAATTTATAACTTAAAATATTTTTATAACACTTAAATAATTTTTATATGATTTTTAAATCATTAATTCTATTTTTTCATAATTTATTTAATATATCTATTAAATAAACTAATTATCATTAATATTGATTAATTAATGAATTTCATCAAAAAATATCAAAAGTTATCAAAAATAACTTAAAATATTTTCTTTTACCATAAAATATTTTTTCATGATTTTTCATGAATTAAAATCATTTTTAAATAATTTATTTAATATTATATTTAAATAAATAAATACCATTTATATTCCAAAAAAATTAAATATTTTCAAAATATACTCAAAATAGTTAAAAACTATTTTTCAGACTTTAAAATAATTTTTCAGAATTTATTTTGTATTTTTAATAATTAAAAACCAATTTTTTTTCTAATTTTTAATCAATTTCCGAAATTAAGTGTCGCTATAGGGGTTTCTGGTGACGAATCCGTCGCTAATGGTGTTATTCAGCTGTTCTTGAGTGTTCTTGTCAGTTAACCGGCCAACACGTTTGACCAGCTTTTAAGCTATGATCGTAATGTTTTCTGGACTAGAAATTGTTTTAATCATGTAGCATAAGTGTAATACTACACACACAAACAGGTTTCAGGGTTAAAGAATAACAGATCAGATAATTATTGGCCTCCAAAAAGTCTGACAAGGCTGTTCTTCATTTTCTGGGTTTTCCAGAAAATGAAGAACAGCACAAGGTGCTATATTTAAGTCCTTAGATCTTACGCTACCGGTCTGATTTATGATATTTAAAGCTTTAACATTGAAGTTGAGATGTCAAAGAACGTCTTTATACAATCAGATTAGTCTAAAAACAACACCAAATGTAGATTGCATCTGGTCAAACTACCTATCAGAAAACGCCTCTTTGAAGATCTGGGTTACCCAGAACCTTCTTCAAGCGTGAAGGTCAACAATGGTTTGACTGCTCATTTGTACGATTCGGCTATGGATCTGGTTGATCTAAAGCCTTTAGCATGTAGCTTACACAACAGGCTACAAGTATCAAACAACAACATGGACTAAACAACTACAAACAGTAAGATCAAGACCCTGCAAAGGTTGTCACAAACCATCTGGGTTTCTGGGTTTGCCCAGAATTCCAGAAAGCGTGAACGGTCAACCCTGTTTGACCAATCATAACTTGAGTTTACTATACGATCTGACCATGATTCAAGTTTCAGATTACAGACAACATGTCATAGAACATATGTAAAACATAATTCCACAAAAATCAAAAACAGAGAAGAATTTACAGGCCCTGACATTAGCTTGTCAGGCCATTATTTTCCCATTTTTCCAGATTTCAAAAAAATTAGATCCGAGCACTTTGATGTTATGGATCTGGGTTTTGACAACCCAGATCATCAAATGACACCCTAGTACATCACTTTTAACAATCAATTATAATATCTAACACCAAATCATGAGATTTTAAAATTTTAAGGTTTTATACCTTTTATGCTTTGATCTCCGATTCTGATCATTGATTTCTGTTCTAGGCTTGCTATAACTTGATCATGGCTTTAATTTCTCACCCTTTCTCACACTAATTCCCGAATTTCTAGAAAGAGAGGGTCTTGGATAAAAATGAAATGTCAAGTGGCTTTCTCTCTCTTTAAACAATATATTAGGATATATACAATGTATGATCTGCTGATTTTGCCTCTGGAATATTAGATATAAGTCAAATGCTATGTCTTAGGGTTAGGGCTAGGGTTGTTCAACCACCCAAGATTTTGCCAAGATTTGCAAGATACTAATAAAAAATGTGACATAATGCAAAATAGCCATTTTCTCCACCATTTTAATTATAGTTTGGTCATTTGTTACAAACCCTTAGGGTTTAGGGTTTAGACATTTTAGGGTTTAGGTTTTAACCCTTAACTTTGCAAATTTAATTTAATTTCTACAATTTCCAATTTAGATTTTCAAAATAGAAAATTAACAATTCTAACTTATAATTAGAATTTTCTAATTATATAAAAATTTCTTATTCATAAATTCATTCTTGCTAATTAGCATTTCCTAATTACAATCGCTAATAAAGAAATTAGGGTCAAAATGGTCATTAGGGTTCAAAACCATTGAATTAGGGTTTCTAATAGAAAAATTGATTTTCTAATTTAGAAATTAAATATTCGTAATTAGATTAGGGTTTTCTAATTACTCATAAATTTAAATAATTAGGATTAGGGTTTCCTAATTAGAATTGCTAATTTTAGCAATTAATTCCATAATTGAGCATTAGGGTTTCTGACAAAACCATTAGGGTTCCAAAAATTGGACATTAGGGTTTGTTAATTAATTAACCTTTACCCTAATTAATACTTAATTAATACCACATAAGCATTATAATTATCCTTTCCATTCCCAGATTAGGGCTTTCATTTTATCAGAATATGAAATTAGAGTTTTCAGATCTGGTATTAGGGTTTCTAATAATCAATTAAGATTTTAGATAATTCATTAGGGTTTTCCCTAATTAATTTATAATTAATGACGTTTAACCTTGTATATACATTGCATTCCCAATCTAGGGTTTTCAATATCCGAATTAGGATTTCGTACTCTCGGAACTGAAACTAGGGTTTTCAGAACTGATTTTTAGGGTTTCTTGTTAGACGTTAGGATTTTCTAACCGAACGCTGTCGTTCTTAATATAAACTTAGGGTTTGTTATAGATATACATTATCTGATCAACCCATGACCCTTAACCACATTCTGAACACATCATTAACCATAAACACAAAACATATTCACATAAATCCTTAAAACATGAATAATTCACCTATATCCTTCACAGAATTTTGAAACCGTCAAAATTCCTTCCCAATAACATCAAACGCATACACTTATTTTCTATCTAGGTCTAATATTTGACCTTAAATCAATCATTTAAGATTTTAATAAATTGCCCAAATTCTCGGGTTGTCACATTCATCCCTCCTTATAAGAATTCCGTCCCCGAAATTCACCTTACACCTTACACCATGCACCTTACACCATTCACACATGAACCTTACACCTTACACCATGCATCTTACACCATTCACACATATACCATTCACACACATTATTACATGCTACCCAATACACCTCTCACCAGAGTAAAAGTTTTGAAATTGTGCTGAGGTGTCATATAGACCATGAACACATTTAGTTTTAACGGTAGTGATCATACCGCAAAACAATACATTACTTGGTCTGTTTACAATCACAAAGAAGGTAAACTACCATTATTAGTACTTTAGGTGATCATCCCATCGTATAGTTACGTCATGCATAACGTATTAATCATTTTTAGCGAATATTTACGCTACTAGATTGGATTATTTATCCAAACATTATCGTTCACCTCAGTCTTATCATTGGATTCCGCACCAAAACAATTTGGTTTGGGAAATTCTTTCAATGAACACTTGGAGTTTTTATAACATTAGTCTAGCTGAATCAAATAGCATAGACTCATATCAATAATTCAATTCAATAGAATTATTTAGGTGTAGCCAAACCCCGTTGGCAAATTAAATTTTTTTTGAAAACATTTTCGAGAATGACGTCATGATGCCGCACTGTATTAACAGTCCGTTGAGGATTCTGTCATTTGGTGATTTTATCATACTACATCATACCATAGTGGAATAGTGACTTTAGGTCTAATTAACACTAAGTAATTTTGCATTGATGACTCCATCATTTTTATCATCTCTGCACCAGGTTACATGGTACATAAGTGATAAATAAAAACAATTTTTGATATTTCAAAACATTTGCGTCTAGCCGAAATAAGTAGCATAGACTGTACTTTAAACCGTTTCAAAAATGATTACGAGTCTACATTTTTTTTAAAAGGCACATAGTGCGTATTTAGCTTGATGTCAAAAATTTCAAAGTTTAGCATAGCTAGGAGTTTAGGAAAACCTAAGTCTCCACTAATGATCATTTACTTAACAATCTATCTATTCCTATAATCCTTAACACTCCATTCACACACAACTATACCCAATTCATAAAACCACACTTATGAGTTCATAACCTGGCCACAATTATATGAGTTTACGAACTTACCCTAGTCTGACCTTTGGCGTCCATTCGCTGAGGGGCTCATAAACATTTCATATAACTATGAGTCAAGAATGTCACATAAGTATGAGTTCTATGAACTCGTACTTAATCCTATATTCTCTACCTATGACCTATTTATCTATATATAATAACTAGCGTGACACAACATTTCAATTATTACCAATGCCACCAACTAAGTGGTTTTTACACCAAGTACAATTCCCCGCCCATACAAGGAAACATACAACTCAGTTGCTGACACGAGTCCTCATTGAAATCCCCACCTAATCTTAACCCCCTTTTTCCCATACGAATTTCATTTAATCCGTATCCATAATCCATAACTCTTTTATGAGTTTTCATAGTACCATTTCATAGTACAACTTTCACACAACATCTTGCTGTAAACTTTTCAATCAATAAATTGATTCATTTCCCATATCATAACCTTTATCAGATCACGGGGTGATCTTATTGTATATATTACGATTCAATTTCATACACTATATGATCGTTTTGTTTTACGATCCCCTATTCCTGCACTTTCAGTCTTTTAGACTCGATCTATTCACCATTACTGTTCAACTTTATTATCAGAGTTAGGGAACTCTGTGTCTTTACACTCTCCGAGATTCATCTTTGAATCTTACCGACCAACTAACTCTATTTGAGTTAGTCTTATCCTAATCACTGCGGTTATTGGTCTCAGGTATTCCTACGTAAGCTTCATAACCAACAGCTTTGATACCAACTGTTGCAGCCCCGTATCCAGGTCCCAAATCACCTCGGATCCGGTACACTAATTCTTTCACTAATTGCGGAAGATATAAACATAATTTGTTTATACAATACATTACACACTTATCCCCAAGGTCGAGTAACCTTAACTTAAACACCATTCATAAAAATATCTATTATACAACAATATTTATCAAAATAGACTATTACAAACTAGTCGCACATTTAACCCAAGTAGAACTTGACTTTAACCTTTTCCTGTATCCGAACGCATTCGCCTTATATGCAATGTTTATCATGATATAGCAAGGGTAAGCATGAAAGTTGCCCAACAAGTTTAAATACAACAATTTAACGATATATCATGATTGAAGAGTATGAATAATAAGCTGGCTATAATTCATCAATATATTTGAGAATTATCACGAACAGACTTTTGACTGAACACGTTTTAAACATGAACAAACATTTCTGAACCAATTGGTAATGAAGGTGATCAGCCTTTCATACCTGACTTATACATGCAAGATTTACAAAGTACAATTTTTATGGCAATCAGCAATGATTAACCATAAGCTTGAAGAAACTACTCTTATTAGAGTTAAGTAAAAGAAAACTTGCCTGAACCGTTGATTACTGCAACACAATATTTAACGCTTTACCCGAAGACCTAATATTAATAATATAGATCTCCAATATTAGAATAATATCATCACAGTATAATACTGTTATATTTATATCCACAGAATAACCTAAACACATTACCGCATAAGCCTATCAGTTTATAAAACACATAAGACTAGGTATCAAGTCAAACTATTGCAGTTTGAGTTGAACCCGACACAATTCTAACATCCCGACGGTCTAGTCAGACTTTTATCTAGTTTAAGTTCAATTAAACTCTGACTTAATACTTAAAAATTATCACAGATAATTTTCTTATCAGACAAAACATTTTTCCTAGGCTCGTAATAATTTTTGGATAATTATTACCATTTATCAACATTTTTCAATCCTTAAAATCATATTTAAATAAATTAAATGCCACATAGTTCCTTAATCATTAATATTTATTCAATATAAAATATTAATGAAAATCATTACATAATATTATAATATAATTATAATGTCACAAAGTATTTTTAATACCTTAAAATCATAATTATATAATTTTAAACACTTAAATCCATTATCCGATAATTGCTATTAATATTAAAATATTAATTTTTTCACGTAAAAATATCAAAAGTTATAATTTATAACTTAAAATATTTTTATAACACTTAAATAATTTTTATATGATTTTTAAATCATTAATTCTATTTTTTCATAATTTATTTAATATATCTATTAAATAAACTAATTATCATTAATATTGATTAATTAATGAATTTCATCAAAAAATATCAAAAGTTATCAAAAATAACTTAAAATATTTTCTTTTACCATAAAATATTTTTTCATGATTTTTCATGAATTAAAATCATTTTTAAATAATTTATTTAATATTATATTTAAATAAATAAATACCATTTATATTCCAAAAAAATTAAATATTTTCAAAATATACTCAAAATAGTTAAAAACTATTTTTCAGACTTTAAAATAATTTTTCAGAATTTATTTTGTATTTTTAATAATTAAAAACCAATTTTTTTTCTAATTTTTAATCAATTTCCGAAATTAAGTGTCGCTATAGGGGTTTCTGGTGACGAATCCGTCGCTAATGGTGTTATTCAGCTGTTCTTGAGTGTTCTTGTCAGTTAACCGGCCAACACGTTTGACCAGCTTTTAAGCTATGATCGTAATGTTTTCTGGACTAGAAATTGTTTTAATCATGTAGCATAAGTGTAATACTACACACACAAACAGGTTTCAGGGTTAAAGAATAACAGATCAGATAATTATTGGCCTCCAAAAAGTCTGACAAGGCTGTTCTTCATTTTCTGGGTTTTCCAGAAAATGAAGAACAGCACAAGGTGCTATATTTAAGTCCTTAGATCTTACGCTACCGGTCTGATTTATGATATTTAAAGCTTTAACATTGAAGTTGAGATGTCAAAGAACGTCTTTATACAATCAGATTAGTCTAAAAACAACACCAAATGTAGATTGCATCTGGTCAAACTACCTATCAGAAAACGCCTCTTTGAAGATCTGGGTTACCCAGAACCTTCTTCAAGCGTGAAGGTCAACAATGGTTTGACTGCTCATTTGTACGATTCGGCTATGGATCTGGTTGATCTAAAGCCTTTAGCATGTAGCTTACACAACAGGCTACAAGTATCAAACAACAACATGGACTAAACAACTACAAACAGTAAGATCAAGACCCTGCAAAGGTTGTCACAAACCATCTGGGTTTCTGGGTTTGCCCAGAATTCCAGAAAGCGTGAACGGTCAACCCTGTTTGACCAATCATAACTTGAGTTTACTATACGATCTGACCATGATTCAAGTTTCAGATTACAGACAACATGTCATAGAACATATGTAAAACATAATTCCACAAAAATCAAAAACAGAGAAGAATTTACAGGCCCTGACATTAGCTTGTCAGGCCATTATTTTCCCATTTTTCCAGATTTCAAAAAAATTAGATCCGAGCACTTTGATGTTATGGATCTGGGTTTTGACAACCCAGATCATCAAATGACACCCTAGTACATCACTTTTAACAATCAATTATAATATCTAACACCAAATCATGAGATTTTAAAATTTTAAGGTTTTATACCTTTTATGCTTTGATCTCCGATTCTGATCATTGATTTCTGTTCTAGGCTTGCTATAACTTGATCATGGCTTTAATTTCTCACCCTTTCTCACACTAATTCCCGAATTTCTAGAGAGAGAGGGTCTTGGATAAAAATGAAATGTCTAGTGGCTTTCTCTCTCTTTAAACAATATATTAGGATATATACAATGTATGATCTGCTGATTTTGCCTCTGGAATATTAGATATAAGTCACATGCTATGTGTTAGGGCTAGGGTTGTTCAACCACCCAAGATTTTGCCAAGATTTGCAAGATACTAATAAAAAATGTGACATAATGCAAAATAGCCATTTTCTCCACCATTTTAATTCTAGTTTGGTCATTTGTTACAAACTCTTAGGGTTTAGGGTTTAGACATTTTAGGGTTTAGGTTTTAACCCTTAACTTTGCAAATTTAATTTAATTTCTATAATTTCCAATTTAGATTTTCAAAATAGAAAATTAACAATTCTAACTTATAATTAGAATTTTCTAATTATATAAAAATTTCTTAATCATAAATTCATTCTTGCTAATTAGCATTTCCTAATTACAATCGCTAATAAAGAAATTAGGGTCAAAATGATCATTAGGGTTCAAAACCCTTGAATTAGGGTTTCTAATAGAAAAATTGATTTTCTAATTTAGAAATTAAATATTCGTAATTAGATTAGGGTTTTCTAATTACTCATAAATTGAAATAATTAGGATTAGGGTTTCCTAATTAGCATTGCTAATTTTAGCAATTAACTCCACAATTGAGCATTAGGGTTTCTGACAAAACCATTAAGGTTCCAAAAATTGGACATTAGGGTTTGTTAATTAATTATCCTTTACCCTAATTAATACTTAATTAATACCACATAAGCATTATAATTATCCTTTTCATTCCCAGATTAGGGCTTTCATTTTATCAGAATATGAAATTAGGGTTTTCAGATCTGGTATTAGGGTTTCTAATAATCAATTAAGATTTTAGATAATTCATTAGGGTTTTCCCTAATTAATTTATAATTAATGATGTTTAACCTTGTATATACATTGCATTCCCAATCTAGGGTTTTCAATATCTGAATTAGGATTTCGTACTCCCGGAACTGAAACTAGGGTTTCCAGAATCGATTTCTAGGGTTTCTTGTTAGACGTTAGGGTTTTCTAACCGAACGCTTTCGTTCTTAATATAAACTTAGGGTTTGTTACAGATATAAATTATCTTGTCAACCCATGACCCTTAACCACATTCTGAACACATCATTAACCATAAACACAAAACATATTCACATAAATCCTTTATCCTGAATAATTCACGTATATCCTTCACAGAATTTTGAAGTCGTCAAAATTCCTTCCCAATAACATCAAACGCATACACTTATTTTCTGTCTAGGTCTAATATTTGACCTTAAATCAATCATTTAAGATTTTAATAAATTGCCCAAATTCTCGGGTTGTCACATTCATAGGACCATTCGAAATACTGAAGAGAATGGGCAAAGTGGCGTACAAAGTTGCATTACCTCTTGAATTCGTGTTGCGTCCGTACAAACCGGACTACAAACACATGATTTCTTACGAGGCCATTCAAGTGGAGAAGAATTTAGCATATGAAGAAATTCTTATTCAGATATTAGATAGGAAAGAGCATACATTAAGAAATAAAGTTATATCGTCTGTAAAAGTACTTTGGCGAAACCACGATGCCGAAGAGGCCACATGGGAATTAGAAGATAAGATACGAAGGGACTATCCCTATCTATTCGTGTAACCTTGTACCAATTCCGAGGAAGGAATTTTTATAAAGGGGGGGGGGGGGGTTGGATGTAAGAACCGAGAATTTTACGAATAAATATTTATTTTGATATAATAAAAAAATGTGTATTTATTTGAATATAAATATTGATGTGTTGTGAAATGAATAATTCAATTAATTTAAATTGAATTTATAAGAATGTGGAGTTGTGATGAGAATTGTGAAAATGCCTTGTGTGGCATGAGAATGGAGATTTAAGGGATTAGTTTAATTAAGGAATGAATAAATTAAGAAGTGAAAGATTAATTAATAGTATATTATTAAATAATTGTTATTGCAAATAATAAATTACTAATAAGCAAGGTAATTTACATAATTAGAATTATATTATTCATTTAATTAATGTGTGCAAGAGATGTGATAGTATATAATATTTATATTCAAAAGAAAGTGTAGTGTGACACTTTAGTGTAACTATATTATATATAGAAAGTATATAGTAAAGTGAAAGAAATTATAAGTTACATAAATAATTTCTTATGTGACAATAAGTATGCGTGGGAGCATTAAAGATGTACTTTATCAAAGAATTATAAGTTATTTCAATAAGTGAGTCTAATTGAAATAATAAAGTTCTATGATGATAAGGAATTATTCATAACCAACTAAATTGAGTCCATATATGTTATAAATATTAATTGAACTAGACTAATGTACATAGATTATATGATGTGGATACATAAATAATCCCTAACTTTCAATTATGTAGTAGCATTAACACATTAAAATTACATTTTGGGAGTATAAGAGAACAAACTAAGTATTATAAACACAATTGCTGAGATTTAAAACTCCTCAGTTAACCAAACAGTATTGTAGAGTAACCTATAATTTCATTGCGTAAAACTCAGCAAACCAAATGGCTAGAATTAGTAGTGATGATGGCTATGAAACTGGTAGTTGGCTAACTCTTGCATATCTGTTGTTTACATTTATTTTCCATTGATTCAAAACTTGGTGCAAAGCTAGAAACTGGGCAACAAACTCTGTATATAAAGCACCTTTCCTTCTCATTCTCTGTTATGTGAAAATTGTCTGATAAGTGCATTAGAGAGTGTGAGTTGCTGAGCATTGAGAGAGTATAATCAGTGTGTTGAGGAATTCATTTGAGCTTCAAGGAGGTTTAAATTCTATTTTTGTCCTTAGTTTAAGTTTTGTCAAATTTTTAGCAATTACATGAATTCTCTGTCAAAGTAGTATGAATTAGCATGTCACTGTGTTGGCTGAGTTGGTATGTATGCTTTAAAGTGCTACAATGAGTCTGGTTTTAGAATTTGCTATACATGTGTTAAGGCTCTGCAGAAGCAGAGCCATTTATTTTTGCCTCTGAATGAAATGGCGTAGCCACGCCACTTCTATAGCTTAATACCGCGCGGCCGCGCGGGTTGTCTGCCTCAGATACTGCTTTAGTGGTCCAGTGTTATGATGAGCAGGCTACTTTATTTAGGATATGCACATAAATAACCTTAACTTGTGGACTGAGATTGCTATGTATATAGAAGCCATGTTAGTTTGTTTTAGTACGAACATTCAAAGATTTGGAAAACTAGAATTTGTGAACATGGAGTAATATACTTTCTGATCTTGTGAACATGTGTAGATAACCTAGATATATATTTAAACAAGTCTAACATAAGGCATAAGTTTGCTTCGTGTATAATAAGTTTTTCTAGCTTGATTTTAAAGGATTTTCTAAAGGAAAACTTGAAGTTTTGCAAAACAAAGCATGATGAACATTATGCCTTCAAATTCTAATATTTCTAGCCTTTGTACATAACTTGAGTATGTGCACAAATGAGTATGAAAGCATGACTAAGATAATGTGGACTTATCTTGCATGCTTAAATAAGGTTTACTAATGAAGGCTTAAAGTTTCAAAAACAAACTTGATAAACTATATACACTTTGAGTTGGGAATTTGTGAGCATGTTTATGTATTCTAGCTATACATATTTGAAACTGTGATGCATAGTAAGTAAAGTAGCTTTGCATGCTTGATGTCTTAACATGGGATTTTCACAAGAAACCTTGAAATCTAACTTTGTCGATATTACGAGTATTATAGCATTTGACATCATGATTAGGTGTGTCATACATGTAGACAAGATTTGCAAGCATGCTAGCTAATCGTATGTATTAAAAAGTAGTTGGGAATGGTTAGATGAAGTCTAAATGAATGAAGTAGAACTCCATAACTTTACATACATGACCAATAGTGAATTGAATACTTCGAGTCTTGATTAAATGAGAATAGATGATGACCTATGTTCATGTTATGATATAAGGTCAAACTTAGTTATCCACATACTAACATGTGAGTTTTGCATGATTATTTATATATGTGCAAGACGGGTGTACACTGACCTTTTGCAGAAGCAGCCATGTCTTGATTTGCACCAGGAGCAGCGCGGACGCGCCACTCTTTAGTACAAACCAAGTGCGATCTTGCCAGTTTGCAGTAGGATCAGTTTTCTTCTGTTAGTCTGAGGATGCTTGCATAACTATATGGTTACCTTAATCAGTAGTAAATGTCCAGTGTAGTATACATGTATAATATGCATGTTAATGAAAGGATCCTATGTGAATAAGTGTTTACAACATTAAGTCAAGATGTGATAGCAAACTATGCCCTTTAAATGTCATAGTGTATTAGAACTGATTTTCATGCTATGTGGTAACATGCATATGAGATCATAAGACTAAGAGAAGACTAGCAATGTATGTCAGTATTAATTAATTATAATTGTGTATCATAGAAAATTAAGGTAATAGGTGTACATGTTGAACCTGTATAACTAATGTGATTATACATGAATATGATATTATAATTCACTAAAAGGGTATTAAGCTTTACCTTGGTAAACTACATGTAAGGCAAGTATCCAAACTCTATTTTATATTGAGCAAGTTTTCTAATTTACATAACTTTGAATATTGTTCAGGTACTCGAACCCTACTCTTTATTGAGCATTACTTGAGCTTGTACTATTATTGTTTGTACAAGTAAAACCTTGAAAGTATGATTCTTATCTCATGACTTAATACTTCATAGTTTAGAAATGAAATTATTTTCGAACTTTGATATCGAATGATATTTGTTCATGTATATACTGTAATACCCAAGAATTTCCACATATCTTATTAAATAAATATATTAATGGAAATAAATATTTATTTGAATATAAATGTTAATGTTTTGTAAGTTGAGTAATTAAATTGATTCACACTGTATTAATACGAATTAAGAAGTTTGGAAATGGGTTGAGCATTCGTGAAGTGCCTTGTGTGGCATAATTTGAACTGAGTAAATTCACTATAAGAGAACTAGGAAGGTTATCTGTGTATGATTTTGTAATTCCATATAAGGAATGAATACACTCTTAGATTAGTAATGTAACAAATGTGGAAGTTAATTATTATCATGTAAAACTTGTTTGGTGATAAAAATTGGAACTGGCTTAAAGCTAAACCATTTTGGCACTGCCAGGGATCGGCGCATCTGCTCCTTCCCAGTAGAACAAACTGGCCCTGTTGCGCCAGTGGTCAGTCTAAGATAGATCAGTTTTCTACTGTGGAAATAAAATGGGACACTTTTGTTATATGTGTGACATTAATAAACCATAGGATAAAATTATATTATATTGATATTAATCGACGAAGGAATTAATAAGTTAAAAGCTAATTTATATTAATTATTATTGAGATTAATAATTACATTAATCAATGAGGAATTGATTAATTAATATTATTGTTAATTAATCAAGAAGATGAATAATTTATCTATTTGCCATAAAACAAATAAGTAAGTTATTAATATAATAAGATTATAATGATTGTTATGTGCATGTGTGCAATAATTAAATATATAATATATATGGAATAAAAATGCATTATATAGTGCAGTGCGACACTTATGTTACTATACTATATATAGTAACCATATATTATGATTTATTGGAACTATATGATATAAATACATCATGAAATGTGTATGTGACAATATGTACGTGGGTATACGTTAAAACCATATACCATGAACATATTGTAAACAATTATTTTAATAAAGAAGTCAATGTAATGTGATAACATCCGAATAAAGTATATCGGTGTGACAAAATGTACATGGATTATATGTGTACCAATTTACACTTACTACATTATGTAAATTATATTGTGACATTAAGATATGACCCATGTATGGATGATATGTATATAACATAAGAATATGGATTGTGTATAACCTAAGTGGGCTTATATTTGTAACTATAGTATGTGGTATTAGCTGAATTGCAAATGCTGAGATTAAGGCTAGTCCCAAATTTAGTGTCCAATTTCTCCTCACTTGTCATTCACGTGTAACACATAAAGGCTAGGAGTTATTCCATATTCTTCTCCCAAGCCCTTTCTAGCTCATGATTATGGGGGGAGTGATGGTCATTATGAACTTCAACAGCCATTTACCAACTGTCTCTTAACCATCATGTAATCTGACATTCTCATTGATTTATATTGATGTATATATGCATTGTCTGTGTATTGGTTTCTCTATAAATACAACCCATCTCCTTCTAATTTGATTTGCTGAGAATTGATTGAGTATGTGAATTGAGAGCATACAAGTATTCTAAGGAGTTTGGGAATTCATTTAGCAGCAAACTCATTTCACATTACAGAGGTAGAATCCCTCCTCCTTACTTTTCATTTCACTCTTTGTCAAAAGAATTTCTTGAATTCTTGAATTCCAATTTCTTGATTATGCCAAGTTGAATTGTGATTAGGTTGTAAAACACTTATATAGTTGTTGTATAGGCTTATTAACATGTTTAGTATGAAATACGGCTTGGTTACAGTCGAATTGGTGAAGAAAATTTGATATTGGGCTTGTTATCTATCGAGGCTGGGAAGTCTCTGGTCTGGAATGGGAGCTGCGCGACCGCGCGTATCCCTAGTACAAATGGCGCGTGCCCGTGCCCCTTTGTAGACTTTGTTAGTTGTTTTGTTATGATATCTGGTTTATGGAGCATGCTAATACAACTTAGTTAAGCTTATTTCAGTCCTTGACATACTAGTTATGTTGCCTTTCATATAATCACCCACTTAGCTTGATTTCAAAAGAAAACTTGAGTTTTCAATATGCAAACTCAATAGACCATGTGTACCTTAAAGTTCTAACTTGAAGACATGTTAGTGTGGTCTAATTTCATTTGTGCGTAAGCATGCGAGCATGATGTATAGTAAGTGAAGTAGTTTAACATACTAAATGACGTTGATAACATGTTAATGGATACTTAAAGTTTCAAAATGGACATTGACTTATTATATTTGTTTTGATATCTTGATCTTGCAAGCTTGTTAGTATGGTTTTGAAATGCATGTCGGACATACTAACTTATGTATATGGATTTCATAATGAAGCATAATCATGATGGACTTATTAGTAAGCTTTACTAATGAAAATACGAACTTTGGACGTGAATATTAACATGCTACTTTGAGAGTTAGAATCTGATATTTGTGAACATGTTCGATGATACTCTTAGACTCACTCATGTATCATAAATATATATATGCCATGCTTAGGTATCGAAATTCAAGTGAAGCATAAATGAAGCATATTTTCAAACCAAAACGATGCTAATTACACATATGTGATATGAATACTCACAAGCATGTCTAATATGAGTTATATGACTACCTTATATGTTTAAGAACCAAGCATGTTAGATTTTGTGGTTTCATAACCTTGAATGACCTTAACTTGTTGAGATGTTCAACTTAGAACCACATTATGAAAGAAGGGACCTAGATTGAACTTGAGAGATACGAAAGGACCCTTGACATGTTAAAATATGTTATATGTGTGTAAGGATGGGCAAGCTCGGCCAAGCAAGTGATTGCTCAGCCCTGGTTTGAACTGAGAGTCGCGCGGCCGCGCGTCTCCCTAGTACAAATCAGGTGCGACTGTGCCCTTCTACAGACTTGAAAAGTGACTTTTGTGATTTCTGAAATGAGTAGCATGTTAGTATGACTTCATTAAACTTATTTCTGTCCATGACAAACTGACAGAGGTAGCCTTTCATGTTAATACCTATCTTAGCTTGAATTGACAAGGTGTTTTTTAGTGATGAAGTCTAATGATAGTAACATACGTATAAGATTTCATGATTGAGTCATATGTGTACACTTAAACTATATATCAAGTTTGTTTATCGAATATGTTTAACTAATGAACATCCTAAACATATAATACACTATAATAGGATTCAAAAGTGTTGGTTAAATTACATGGATAGACTACGCTAAAGGCAAGTATCCGAATCCTACTTTTATTGTGCAAGTTTCCTAACTTACACTCTTTTACAATGCAAGTATTCTATCCTGGTATATTGCAAGCTAGTTTCCTTACTTACTCGTTTAAATTAAGTTAGCATACTTGAACTCTTATTTTGTTAAGTCGAATGAAAGCTATTATTCATGTTGAACTTGGTATTATTCTTGAATATTGTGAAAGTGTCTATGACATTCGATTCGGCTAGACTATATGCTTGTTTATAAAACTGTCCAAACCAATTGACTGGTGCAGAAATCTTGAAAACTGAGTTGAACAACCCTTATGTTAAGGGGAGTGTATATTGTTGGAAGCCCAAACACACACGTGAATATTATTATGATTTTATGCATAACATAGAGTATTGTAGACTGATCATCTATTGTACTTAAGTCTTTTGGGTTATAAGTTTAATATTGGTAATTCTAGTAGATGTTCAATAGTCCTTAGTAACTGCTCAGTATAAATTGTTTTATCCAGTTAGATACGTTGATAGCCTTTGAATTCATATATATCTGTTGATCTATATTGAATTATCGTTTCATATTCCAAGGATTGGATTCAAGAATTATTGATATTCGTTATTCATGATATTATTCTGAAACTCTGAACTATCTTAAAGATGATACTTTGATATTTCAAACTCGTGTTATAAAACTCTTTACCCTTGTTGTATATTACTTGCTGGGAAATTTGTGATCATTCTTGCTTATTTAAAACCTTTCAATTAAGACGAAACAAGGAAGTGTATCTGGGAAAGACAAGGGCAAGGGCAATGCTACTGACTAGCTTGTTCCTTTATGTTTAAAAAGTGTTATGTTGTATTAAGTCTATTTTTAGAATATATTTAAGCTTAAGTAGGATTATGTAATAAGTCTTTATTCGATATTATTATGTAATCTATTAAGTACTGTAGGTTACGAGATCTGGGGGAATAATTATAATAAATCATTATATATTATTCTAAATTAGATTTTCCACTGTGGATGTGTAGTTCTAGATATTATTGTATTACCATGAGCACGCGATGAACTGAATTCGAGTGACCTAGTGGCAGTTCGAATTTGGGGGCATCACAGGTTGGTATCAGAGCTATAGTTATAAACCTTAGGAACGAGAGTCCCTAGATTATAACTTAGAAGAACTTAGAAGATAAAGAGGGATGAGACTCATATAGAGTTTTCCTAGAGAGTGACTTAGTGTGTTATAGAATATAACTTCATTCTATACAATAAACTTATGTTATTTAACATTCTAATGGAGTTGTTATTTGTGTTGTCTGGTGTTGGTGATTGTAGGATGACTGACATGGGAGGATCTAGCCCAGTAGTAGAGGAGGAACCGCGTGATATCCATGTGGTATATGAGGCACCATCGATAGCGGAGCCCATATCAGTAGTGGCCCCTACTGATGAGGATGATGAGGAAGAGGAGATGGATCCATTACCCGAAGAGTCTGATCCGGAGGAGCCTATGGAGGAGGAGACTGAGCCCATAGAGGACTCCGATGAGGCTATATTTTAGGATCAGATGTTAGTGGAGTATGAGGAGCATATTTTGGAATTGGGATGTAGAGTGGAGGAATTAGAGACTGATGCTAGGGAAAGGGAGTCTGAGTTCCAGAAATTGAGGGACGAGGACCACTAGAGGAAATTAGTGATGCAGGAGATGGAGGTGGAGATTGCTCATCGTAAAGAGGCAGGGTCCTAGATGGGAACTTTGTTTCACCGATCAGTGGCTAGGAATGTGGAGTGGCAGGGAAGCTAGAAGAGTCTGGGTAGAGGGAGTTTAGTGGAAAGGCAGAGAAGGAAGCACTTCACACTCAACTAGAGATGGAGGTGATGGATATGATCTACTTTGAGGAGAAGTGGGAAAAAGCTAATGATCGGGCTAATGATCTAGAGGATAAAGTAAGGTGTAAGAGAAGGAAGATGAATAAGATGGGCTATGCTCTACGCATAGCCATAGAGAGGTTGATTGATGGGGTAAATCACTACCCGACAGAGCAGAGACATACCCAACATACCATAAGACGAGACATGGCGGTGCACATTACTTAGAAGGAATACCAGAGCGCCGTGGAGCGTGGGATGTTAGATTGAGTCTAGAGAAAGAAGCTTTGTAGTCGTATTACATTTATTTATGTGTTGTTTAAATCTGTTGTTGAAATCTCAATCTTTTGTGTAAGATGTGAGATAGTTGTAAACCCCAAACTTTTGAAAAATGTTAAAGGGGTAGTAAGCTAGTGATGTCCCCGTCTTTTGTGATAATAGGGGATATGTTTTATCATTTTTAGTAGTATGCTAGAGAGAATCATGTAATTGTAATGATTTGACATATGAATATAATTGAGCTTAATTTAGAAACGTGTTATAAAGTTATTCTGCTTGATGTTAGGAGAAATACTTAAGTGATATAACTGAATAATAATAAAATGAAAAATTTGTGATGCAGATCATGGCACCAAGGTGTAGAATAACTGTACCGGAAGAATCGGTTAATGATGAGAGAGGACCAGTAGATCCGATGCAGAGGCTTATAAATTTGTTAGGAGAGGCTCTTAGGGGAAGGAATGAACTAGTACCACCCGTTCCCCAAGCAGCTCCTGTCACAAACTTTAAAGATTTTAAGAGTGTAGGACATCTGGAATTCGTAGGAACTACTGACCCGATAGTTGCACAAACATGGATCAAAGAGATCAAAAAAGCTTTCACTATAGCTTGCGTGGGCGAAGATCAGAAGAAGGTGTTTGCTACGTATATGATGAGGGGAGAAACAAACTATTGGTGGGAGTCTAATCAGCAGAGAGCTGGCGAAGGAACGATAACATGGGATATGTAACGACCGAGAAATTCGGATCTTTTATAAAATATTTGAAAGAATTAAATAATGAATAAAATAATATTAGTTGTTATTATTATGTGTTAATAATGATGTATGTCGTTCTATAACCTAGAAACGTCTGAGCATCGTAGTATTTGAACCACGTGAATGAATTAAAGTGTTTGAATTTCCAAGATGAAAATAAAAGTTTTCCGAGAAAGTTTATGAAAAACACTATTAACCATTTAACGCTCGGGAATTATTTTTGAACTTTCGAGAAATACGTAACGTTATAATATCAAGACGAGATGGATTATGTAATAATAATCTAAGTATGGAAAACGTAATATTTTGCATGCGGACTTAATTTGGAAACGTTAGGTTTGTTAAGCGATAAGGAAAGAAAGTTGTAATCATATGATGCGTATACATTATACGAGGAGGGTAATGAACGTGAGTATAATACGACGTATTATACTATTGTGTATGGTGAATGAAATAACGTATATTATGAATTAGTATACGAGCTAGCCTACGAGAATTATATGTGGTGTATATTTTTTAAGTTGTTTAATTAAATGTAATGGACTTGTAAGATTATTAACTTAATAATAGAAGTCCAATAGAAATTGATACTCAAGCCCAAGTGTTTGATAAGTCATGAGTCCAAATTATTGTAGCATAAGCCCAATAAGAAATTAGCTAGATTAATTAGCAAGCCTAATGAATTGGACATGATCCATGGAGTAATCCAAGTGTAAGTGGGTAGACTTGATGGGCAAACAATTTATGTGATGAGCAAGTGTTGTGGCTAGCAAGTTTACTTGGTTACTAGGTTATGAATAGTAAGGAGGTGGAAGTTGAGGAGGTTAACTAAGGAGGTGGGATGGCCTAAATGTCCATAGTGCCCTCACTTTGAGTTGCCTATAAATACCAAGATTCATTTCATTTGTTGGTTGATCAAATTTCATCTAACTCCTATAAAGATAAACAACTTACTTGGTAGAGAGAATAAGCCACATAAGCACTTATAAGCCATTTCAACTTTTGCTAGATTTTCCAAAGTGAAGTGAAGTATTAGTCTTCATGGGTAAGACTCATATCTATTATCTTTATCTATTCTATGATAGGATTGATAGAGAAGTGGGATGGTTTGATGATAATATGTAATAAGTCATTGATGAATGAACTTAAGCCGAATAAGTTGAATAAGTAACTTGAACCTAAATAAGTTGATAAACTTGTGAAGAACTTGCCATATGTTTGTCGTATGATGTTAGTATGTTCAAAGGAGTATGAGAACATTGATTGATGGACTTAAGTTCATAGTAAGTTATAAGCATGAGAATTTGTAGTTAATAAGTTGAATAAGTCATTGACTTATGAGAATAAGTCAAAGCCTACTTTGATAATAAGTTGGTGTAGTAATTAACTTGAAATGTCTATATGTTGATTAAAATCCACCTAGAATGGTTAGTAATGATGTTTCGCCGGAATTCACACGATTGGACGATAATCGTCAAATTCGTGAAATTCTCGGAATGGAAGTCGTGTTTTGTGTTTGAAGTTGTAAACGTTGGTTTTCGATGGAGACAAGTCATATTTCGCATTATAGAGTTGCGGAATCAAAAATGGTCAGATTCCAACTTAGAACGAAGAAACGAGCGTTGAATGTTCACGAACGTTTATCGTTTTCGTTAAAATTGACTAATAGGTGAAATTTTAGCAAACAAAGTAAAATAGATAAAATTCTTGCGTGAGCGCATAGGGTACATGATTTGTGAACCGTAGGCTCTTGAACGAGCAAATTCGGACTTATAACGAAGAAGTTACGAGTCCGGGAATATCAACTTTTGAAAAATCTGTAAAAAGTTTCTGTGGCACAGCGTCCGTGTCGTGGCCCGACTCCAAGTCATGTAGCCGGCGCCGCAGCGCCAAAGGGAGCCTCAGCCCCTGGAAACTCGTGTCGCAGCGCGACCATTAACAAAGAGACTTGCGCCGCAATGTCGAGTCTGGTTTCTGGGCAATAATGGGTGACGCCGCAGCGCAGAACCAAGTGTAATAGTCGGCGCCGCAGCTCCAGCCTCAAGACCTAGACAATAAAGAATGTTTACATTTTGAGTATGAATGGTAATGAATGGACACTTAATCAAGGATCTTAATGAAACATTGTTAAGACATAATTAAGCATTAAGTATGAACACTTAGGGTTAAGTTAAGACAGTTACTTATAAACATAAGAATGACATAACGGAAAGCCGGAACCAATAATAACAAATCTAATACGTAATTAGATTGAGAAGAAGGGTAAGACATATCAGTTCTTTTGAGGCATTTCAATTGAATGTTTATGTGAACTGTAGCACCGTGTAGCACCTTCTGTCGGGTTGGAAGATACCCGAATTTGGGGGCGTTACAGGTTGGTATCAAAACATTAGGTTATAAAACTTAAGGGGGGAAATAAAACCTTAAGTCATAACCTTTAAGAAAGTCAAAGAATAAAAGATGGAAGATAACCATATAAAAATACATTATATATGTTATGTGTTTTTATTATCCTACTAACGTGTACTAATCAAACGTTTGTGTTGTTGTAGATGTCAGGAGAAAATAGAGATGTGCAGGTAGTCAGTGAAGTATCCATTAATCAGGTAGAGATTATACCGAGCTTCATAGCAGCAGATCCTGAGATAGTAGTGGTTGAGTCTAGAGACTCAGAGAGCCTAGACCTCATGTCTGTGTTTGACAACATGTTGGAAGAAGAAGTGGAGGTAGTGTCCTTCAACCCCATAGCAATAGTACCCAAGATGACTCCAGGGGAGTCAATGATGTCACTGTTCATATTAGTACTGGATAGAAACATCCACTACTGTCAGGAGGTTAAGGAGCTGAAGGTAGAGCTCCAAGCTGTTATAGAAGACAAGACGGACATAGAGTCTATGTGGGAGTAGGAACATGATGAAAGGGTTTTGGCTAAGGACAAGGTCCATGAGCTGAAACATGAGGTCTTTGAGCACAGGGGGAGCTAAAGACCAAGAAACAGAAGATAGGGAGAATGTCCTATATCAATAGGAGTTCTCATGAGGATTTTCAGCTGCAGGTAGCCGATTATCCTGTCGAAGCAAGGCAAACGCGACATACTATCAGCCGTGATATTATAGCCGGTCTTGCCAAGGCGGATTTCGAGAATGCCTTAAGGAAAATGTAATCTAGTAGTGACTAGAGTAGTTAGATATGTACATATTCTTGTATATAGTAGCGACATAAAACCCTCTTTTGTATAATCAAGGGCAGTCTTTTGTAAATCCCAATTTTTGGAAAAGCAATGGCGGGAAAGTAATGTATTCAGCTTAGGCTGTGTTATGTAACCGATGTAGTATTATACTACAATGAATCTGTAATAACCCGAGATTTCCTATATAAAATAAATAAGAAATTTTGCGTATAATTTATTTATTTATTTAATGATGAGAATAAGTGAACGATAAATACGAATATATTTATTTCTTGAAAAATTAGAAATAATTTTGGAATTATAAATTACCAAAAATTATATGGTAATTAATTTTTATAAACAGAAATATTTTTATTAATTATTTTCCATGAAAGCATGATTGGAAATAATATATGAAGTTGCAATTAGATTTATATAATAAATATTTTATTATATGAATTGTTCAGAATATTTAAATCAAGTATTTTAACTTGATATGCGAAAGAGAAGCCAGATATGAGATCCAAAACCCTGGATTGGGATTGTGATCAAGAGATGAGAATAGTAATATTATATTATTGATATAATAATTTTACAGTACTATAAATATGTATTGTCTATGTGCGGACAGATAATATTGAGCAATGACAGTCAATTAGGTCATAGCATATTACCGTGCTGTGAAACCCTAATTATTAAACTCAGTTACGAAGATATGACTGAGTAGTGACTGTGTATATGAAGGTTATTGTGTATAAGATGTCGGTAATTAGAAGAAAACCCTAATTACTGCTGTATGTCGATAATTAGGACAAACCCTAACTATTACAACCCTAATCGGTTGAAGTTAGAGACCGTAACGATTGTGTTAGAACATACACAGATAATTAGAGAACCCAAATGGTCAATTAGAAACCCTAATTGATAGCGTTAAGAAACCCTAATTAGAAAACCCTAATTTTAAATTACCGGGTTTAATTATAATGTTAATGTATAAATGTTTTAATTTACCAAAGGATGAGAAGTAATTGGTAAATGATAAAATTACCATCTAGTGATTAAATATTACATTTAATTGCTATGTACAAAAATTCCCTCGAAATTATATGTAAAATGACCAAAATGCCCTTTTTGGTTTATTAGTGTATTATTAGTTGCATTGTTGATAGAATCTTCACAAAATGCTAGCCATTCACTATCTTCTAGAAGTTACTCATGGCACTATAACATTACCCATCAATGAAAATCAATCAAGTGTAGCATCCAATGTATCTAATATATTTTTATATAGATTAAAGAGAGGGGAAATGACTATTTTACCCTTTTTGTCCATCTTAGTGCATTAATTGTGCATTATTGTGTTACCAATCACCACAAATCCGGCCACCTACCATCTTACCAGCTAGCAATCAATCAAATTGGCATCCAAGGCATCTAGATTAGTTTATATATTGATTGGGGAGAGAAATAATACATTTGTACACTAAAATTTGCCTAACTCTCATCCTTGAGCTTCTCTCTCTAAAACCTACGAATTCCTAAGGCATATCAGTCCATAAACAAAGCCCAACCATCACAAGCATCAAAAACAGAAGATCAAAGTCAGAAATCATAAATCAAGCTTGAAAAGGTAGGAAACCTTAAATTCTAGAAATCCTTCGATTCGATGTTAATTGGTGAAATTGATTGTTTAAAGTTGTGTAATAAGTAGTCTATTAATGTTCTGGGTTGTAAAAACACAGACCCATAATATCAAAGTGCTCAAAATCAAAGATTTAAGCAAGTTGTCAAAACCGAATCTGTGGTCTGACAGTCAAATGTCAGGGACCATAGATCCTTTCTCGATCATGATTTTTGATGTTTAAAACTTGTAACATGTAGCCTGATATAGGATCTTTAATATTCAAAAAGAATCAAGTCGAGATCTATTGTAGATTAGGAGATATAATCGGTCAAACATGGTTGACCAAAACTACCCAATTCGCGAACCCAGAAATTCTTAGAACAGTCGTCCGTGTTGTACTTTGACCGGGGATTTATGGTTCGATATGAGGTTATCATGTTGATGTTAAGGTTTAAAGTTGTAGTACTACATGTTGTCTACACACTGGAATTGATATATCACATAAACGTTACACGATCATCAAGATATAGAGGTCCAAAGTAGGCATCACGAACTGTTCTTCACGAAGAACAGCTCTGACAGCTACTTTGATGGCCATTTTCTCGCATATCTGATGTTATTTAGAAGTTATGATTATTGGTAATTGTAGCCTGGTAATTCCTCTACAAGACCCAATTTATAGATTGTCCAAAATCATTAATACCAGATAGTTATTAATGGTCAAAGTAGCCCCCTTGAACTGTCTCTGACAGTGTTCTTGAGATGAAGAACACCTATAGCGACGGTTGTCTGTCGCTATAGCCTTTAGCGACGGTTTATTTATTTTATTTTCCGAAAATTAATTTAAAAATTAGAAAAATTAGATTTTAATTATTAAAAATACCAAATAAATTCTGAAAAATTATTTTAAAGTCCAAAAAATAGTTTTTAATTATTTTGAGTATATTTCAAAAATATTTAGTATTTTTGGAATATAAAAGGTATTTATTTATTTAATTATAATATTAAACAAATTATTTAAAAATACTTTTAATTCATGAAAAATCATGAAAAATTATATTATGGTATAAGAAAATATTTTGAGTTATTTTCCATGACTATTAATATTTTGTGATGAATTTCATTAATTAATTAATATTAATGATATTAAAGTTATTTAATAATTATATTAAATAATTTAGTTTAAAAATGATTTTAATATTATAAAAATCATTTTAAGTGAAAATAAGGTATTTAAAAATATTTTAAGTTATAAAATATAACTTTTAATATTTAAAGGATAATTTCATTAATAATTGGAATATTAATGATATTAAGATAATATTAATGATATTTAGTTTATTTAATAATTATTATTAAATAAATAGTTTAAAATGGTTTTATTTATTTAAAAACCATTTAAAAGGGATATTAAGGATTTAAAAATATTTTAAGTTATAATTAATGACTTTTAATATTTGGATAAATAGTACATTAATATTTAAATATTAATGGTAATTATTTAAAAATGATTTTAATTGTTTTAAAAATCATTTAAGGGTAATATAAATGTTTTAAAAATAGTTTGAGTTATTATAAATAACTTTTATATTTTGGAAATGGCTTCATTAATAGTTTAATATTAATTAATTATTAATGATAATAGAATTGTTTAATGTTTAAATCATTTAATTATGATTTCGATGTTTGAAAGTTATAGCCGGTCAAACTAGCTGACTTGAGAACCGGTCATGAAATTCAGGCTTTGATGAAGAGCACCCATAATAACATTTATGTCACTATAGATCCTTTTAGAGACAGATTTGAATTATTTTAAATTTTTCAATTTCTGGAAAAATTCCGAAAATGATTAAAAATAAAATGTCTGATATTTATAGATGTTGAAGTACAGAATAAGAGTCTTAGACTCAGTATTTACCCGATAATGCTGTCGGTACGCCGACAAATGTCAGACCTTATAAAAGAAAGAAAAGTCTCCTGTAAGAACATGGATGAGATATTTGAAAAATGTATAAAAATATTTCAAGTATAGAATATGAACTAAAAGTATGATCACTGTGATGACATGATTAGACTATGTGCTGACTGTAATAGACAGTACTATGTGTTATGATATATTGTTCTAATCGAACGAATGATCTGATTATTGATAGGTTGTGATAAAGAGATAAAACCTAAGTTGAGATTTGTAATCAGCAAATCAGGCAAGTATCTTACCTTTGCATTTTCTTTATGCAATGGACATGAGTAAGAAGTTTCAGAATTCTTTTCTATTCCTGTACAGATTATGTACGCTTTGATTATCAACATGTTAGCTCAGATATATATTTTGTTCATTAATTTCTAAATGGTTATACAAGTGTCCCCACTTTGACAATCATGGCATTTATTCACATGTTGATACACCTTTGTCAATTACCCGTATATATATATGTTGAATTACATATTATTGTTGAGAAAGATTAAAAACCTTCGGGTTTGGAACCAGGCATGTATGAACATCCCTATATGGGAAAATTTTTGCGCCTAAGGCGGACAGAGTGAGCGATGAATTTCGTTCAAGTTATGTAGTATTGATCAATACAGGGTACAACAGGGCTGATCACCCTCCGTGACCGTAAGCTAGAGCGGTTTGCGGATGAATTTCTGTTAAACCTTTTCAAAAATAAAAAAGAATGTTCATAGTATGTTTCTTAAACCCTATTCATGGGTAGAGCCAGAACCAAATTTAAATAATTTGGAAGAGAGTTGTTATGTGAATTTTTTATCAGTACAGATTGCTTCACAACTTTCGATTCGTTGTAGAAGTGTTATGCAAAGAGAATACTTATAATCTTTCAGCTTATATATATAATTGTTACTACTTGCTGGGCACTCAAATGCTCACCCTTGCTTAAATTAAACATTTTCAGTTATGTATGAGCAACCTGAAGGCTCAGGCACAAATAAGGGGAAAGGAAATCTGTTTGAATAAGTTGTATTATGAGTTAATGGTTATAGTTGTATTGGTTTCTATTCATGTATTGTAAGAAATGTATTTGAAGGTCACGTACCTGGGGAAGTAAACTTTGATGTATGTAAATTAAGTTCGAATTATATTATCATTTAGTATTATTCAGCTTAAAGAAATGATATCGTGGAGAACCGAGTTCGGGTTGCAAGTACCCGGATTTGGGGTCGCCACAGAATCAATATAAGTCTTTTTTTGAAAAATGTTGAGTAATGAATGTTTAAGTTATTGTTTAACATTAAATAATAACTAACTGACAGGAAATGAATAATAACAAAACGTATGTTTATTGTAACAGCAAAATGCCGCCAAGAAGAGTACCACATAATCAAGGTGCGAACACAAACCAACAGGAGGGAGGTCCGGTTACCCCCATGCAGGAGTTCGTAAATTTATTGAACTCAACATTTAATAGAACTGGGGCTAATATCCTCGTAAATCCTGGTGTAGTATGAGCTACTACGTTTAAGGACTTTAAGAGTGTGGGTCTGCCGGAGTTCAAAGGAACTACGTACCCTATCAAAGCCCAAACATGGGTGAAGGAAATCGAGAAGGCATTTGTGATAGCAAATGTCAACGAGGCTCATAAGGTTGCTTTTGCAACCTACATGATGAAGGAAGAGGCCAACTTTTGGTGGGAGGCCAATCAGGCTAGGGTCGAAATAGATGCTAAAATGTGGGTGAGGTTCAAGGAAATATTTTACGAGAACTACTTTCCCACGAGCTTGCAGGGAAGGATGAAGATGCGGTTTCTAGATTTAAAACAAGGGGACATGACGGTTCCCGAATACGCCGCCAAGTTTAATGAACTGTCAAGGTTCGCTGTGACAACCCGATATTTTCTATATAAATAAATCTTAAATTTTGCGTATAATTTTTTTTATCTATTTAAAAATAAATATGAATGATATGTGCCAAGGTAATGTGTAATTATAATTATATGTGTGATAAATAAAATTTATTTATTACATTATTAATTGTAAGTAAATTTATTTTAGAAATATTGGTTATTATAAATGATATTTTATAGTAATTAATTCTATATTAGAAATGTATTATTAATAATTTTTTCATGAAATTATATGTTTATATTATTCAAATAATACATGAAATGATTTTGAATAATTATAATAATTATTTTATTATAAGAATTTTGTTTAAGTTATTAAGTAAATTATTTTTACTTAATTATAAGGTTAATTATGGCGGATAAAATCAGATATGAAATCCAAACCCTAATTTTGGGTTTTGATCAAGGAATGATAATAATAATATAATATTATGATATTTTAATTTTTCAGTGCTATTAATATGTACTGTAAAGATTATACTGTTGATGGATGGTCAATTATGGTATATTGACCAAACCCTAGTATTAATTGATTTAATCCTATTTATCAATTTAAATGGGAAATTTAAGATTATTAAATATCTGTGTTATATGATATATGTTTACGTATTACTTCATGGAACGCTGATTAGGAAAAACCCTAATTTTGTCGCGAGACCCTAATTTTGTCGTGAAACCCTAATTGTGAAATCGAAACCTTAATCGATATTTCTTTGAACCCTAATTTTTAATTTTAAGTACTAATTATTCAAGTGGTAAAGTTAATTACGTTATAATACCCTAATGTCCATTTAATTTATATAAAGAACCCTAATTTAATTAATAGAAACTCTAATTATATATTTTAGTAGCCTAATTATTAACAATTGTAATCACTAATTGCCAAATTGGCAAGGGTAATTATGATTAGGGGTACTAAACCCTAATGTTCATGTATAATATAAGTTTTAACCTAATCTAATTAACAATCTTAATTTTTAATTTTAGAAACTAAAATAATTTTATTTATTTATTTATTTTTTTGGCACAAACCCTAATTGCTAAATCCTACAAATGCTATGTACTAAACCTTAGGGTTAAACCCTAAGGGCCAAATCCTAAGGGTTTGTCAATTTCCATTTTTGCCATTAAATGGGAAATACAAATGACCAAATTGCCCCTCTATGCATTAAAGAAGCTACAAACTAGGTTTTGACAATAGGATGGGTGGGTGACCAACTTATTTGACAATTGAGACACAAAATGACAGCAAATCAGCTAATACATCAGACATACATGCATCATACATTAGTATATATAGATCAAGAGAGAGAAAAAGTCATCATTTAAATCATTTTTCTCCAAACTCTCAACCTAAGCTCTCTCTCTCTAACCTTCGAAATACTTTGTTAAAATCAGTCAAGAACCGAGCCCCACTACCATCCCTAACAAATCAGAAGCCAAATATCAGAAATCTCTCTTAAAAAGGTATAAACCTTAACTTAAATTTCTGCCCAAAATTCTGTTGTTAGATGTTAGATTTTTTTTTTGTTAAACATGTTTGTTATAGTGTCTAATGATGATCTGGGTTGCTAGATGTTAGATCCATAACATCTAGAGTCTCGGATTTGAAGATTTGTAAAATCTGGAAAAGTGAGAAATATGGTCTGACAACCAAATGTCAGGTCCCACAGATCTCGTCCTGTTATGTGTTTTTGTGTTTTTAAGCTTTGATCTGGTAGTATGCTGTAAGATCTTGGATCTGAAATTGGAATCAAAGTCAAACCTTAAGCCAGTAGAAAGTTATTAGTGGTCAAACCACGTTGACCGACATTGACCAGAACTTTCTGGGCAGTCAAGAACTTGCCCAGATTCGTCTGACAGGAAGTTCAACGGCTCAGATCTTGCTTGTTATTAATTGTTTTGTTGATTTGTTGGATCTATGTTGTAGTATTGTATATGGACTACATTTTTATGCCTTAAAATCTCCTTTTAATCAAGCAGGAAATTAGTAATCTATGGTCAAACCAGTCCGGACGAACATGAAAAGCTATTTTCTGGGTAACCCAGAAAATACTTGAACATGTCGTCTGACATGGTTTGACCGTGTCGGATCTGGCTGTTCTATTGTTATTTTAGTGATGTTTTGTGATGGATCTATATTGTTACATGTGTTTTATATACTGCAACTTTTAAATCACTAAAACAGATCATATCTTGCAAGTTGTGGAAGCCCAAAAGAGGATGGATCAACTGTTCTTCATTTCTGGGTAACCCAGAAAATGAAGAACAGGTCTGACAACCACTTTAAGAGCTCAGTTCTCGTTGGTTATGCATGTTATAAGCATATTTGTTGCTGGATCTTGTAGTCTTGCAATTTCTCTACATAATATGACCAAAACCGAGCCCAGAAACACATCACACACGAAATTACAGTCGGTCAAACTAGCAAGCCTAGCCACTGTCACGTTTTCTGGGTTGGCATGAAGAACACCAAGAACACCTATAGCGATGGTTCTGTCGCTATAGGTGGTCTTTAGCGACAGATATTATTTAAATTTACAGAAATTTTTAAATAAATAGAAAAAAATAGTTTTTAATTATCAAAAATACAAAATAAATTATTAAAAATTATTTTAAATTCTGAAAATTAGTTTTTAATTATTTTAAATATATTTCGTAAATATTTAATATTTTTGGAATATTAAAAGTATTTAATTTATTTAATTATAATATTAAATAAATTATTTAAAAATGATTTTAATATTTGAAAAATCATTTAAAATTATATTATGGTAAAAGAAAATAATTAAAGTTATTTTTGATAACTTTTAATATTATGTGATAAATTTTCATTAATAAATTAATATTAATGATAATTAAGTTATTTATTAAATGAATTAAATAAATGAATTAAAAATGATTTTATTAAATTAAAAATTATTTTAAATAAGAATATGGTATTTAAAAATATTTTAAGTAATAAAATATAAATTTAATATTTAAAGGTAAATTTCAGTAATTAATTATTATTAATGATATTAAAGTTATTTAATAATTATATTAAATAATTTAGTTTAAAAATAATTTTAATATTATAATAATCATTTTAAATGAAAATAAAGTATTTAAAGATATTTTAAGTTATAAACTATAACTTTTAATATTTAAAGGATAATTTCATTAATAATTTAATATTAATGATATTTTTTTAATGATTAATGATATTAAATTTATTTAATAATTATATTAAATAAATAGTTTAAAAATGGTTTTATTTATTTAAAAATCATTTAAAAAGGATATAAATGAATTAAAAATATTTTAAATTGTAATTAATAACTTTTAATATTTGGATAATGATAAATTAATATTTAAATATTAATGGTAATTATTTAATGATGATTTTAAATGTTTTAAAAATCATTTAAGGGTAATATAAATGTTTTAAAATTATTATTAATGACTTTAATATTTTGGCAATGATTTCATTAATAGTTTAATATTAATTAAATATTAATGATAATAGAATTGTTTGATATTTAAATCATTTAACAATGATTCTGATATTTCAAAAATTATGGTAAATGGTAATAATTATTTTATAATTATTATAAGGTCATGAAAAATGTTGTAACGGTTGTTTAAGATATCTAAGCGGATATTGTATTACTGTATAGAGTCATAGACTCGATAATTACCCGATAAAGTTGTCGGTAGACCAACATATTTCAAAAATTGATCTGGACTTAGCTAGATTAACTGTATAACTGTTTATTTGTGATTCAATGGTGTTAAAGTTATGTGACAATGTGATTAGGAATGTGCTGACTGCAATAAGCAGTATTATATGATATGATATATTATTCTAATCAGACAATGATCTATTTAATGATAGGTCTTGATAGAAAAGATATATCTAAGTTGTGTAAGCAGCATACAAGGCAAGTATCTAACCCTTTGCATTTACTTTATGCTAAGGACATGCGTAAGATAATATCTGAACTGCTCAAATATTTCAACTTTTGCATATACTTATGTAATGATTCTGTATAAGCAAGCTATTAAACAATAATTGTTGTACAATTTCCTTTCTAATGTTAATATTGAATAAGTTATTTATTCTGTTCGTTAATTTCTATAACATGGTTATACAAGTGTCCCCACTTGGATAATCATTATATTTTTTCACATGTTGATACATACTTATAGTTGCTTAGTATGTATACCTTGAAATAAAAGTCGTCTAAGCTATTTGATCCAGCTAGACATATATTTAATGTTGTTGTTGAACAAGATAAAACTTATCCAACCGAATTATTTTGGTTTGGATTCAAGACTATTATGAACACCCCAATTATGGGAAATTTTTATGCGCTAAGGCGGACAAAGGATGAACGATAATATCGTTCTAGCAATGTAGTATTGATCAATACAGGGCATAACGGGCTGATCACCCCCGTGCCCGTAAGCAATGACGGTTTACAGATGAATTTCTGTTTAAACCTTTTCGAAAATAGAAAATATGTTCATAGTCTGTCAACTGATTCTCATTTATGGTCAATACGTAGTTTCAAAAATTTGAAATCAAAATGACATGTTGTTGATTATTGGTTCAGCTTACTTCACAACTGTTGATCCGTTGTAGAAGTATTTTTCAAAGAAAACATTTAATCCTTTCAGTTAACTATTATTGTTGCTATTACTTGCTGGGCACTCGAATGCTCATTCTTGCTTAATTTTAAATGTTTTCAGCTAAGTGTGAACAAACCAAAGGATCTGCCAAGAACAGGGGGAAAGGGAAAGTTGCTGACTAAATGTTTAAGCTATTTTATGTAATAGTCTGACTTTATGATAAGGATAATAAATATTATTATTATGATCATGTAACGAATGTTAAAGGTTTCGTACTTGGGAACTAAACTCTAATAATATGTAAATTAAGTTTGAAAATCTATATTATTGTTATTATTACTAGTATTATTCCGCTCATAGAAATGGTATCGTGAAGCACCGAGTTCGGGTTTTAAGTACCTGGATTCGGGGGCGTCACAGAATGGTATCAGAGCTATAGGGTTAGAAATCTTAGGTGGGATAGACTTTAGGCTATAACCTTAGAACAGAGGGAAACTTTGAAAATATAATTAACTCATATAGAGTTTAAAGGTAGATGAATCAGATAAATTCATCGTCAAACAAATTAAAAGATAACTTATATAAAACATTTATGTGTTATGTGTTTATATTCTATGCTAATCAAGATAATTTGTGTGTGTAGATGTCAGGTGAAAAAGGATTAGGATACCCTTGGATCGTAAAGAAGAAGTCGATATCAAAGCCAATAGCTGAAATAGAGGCTCAAAGTGAAAGCAACCTCGATGAGGTGGTTATTGTGGAGAATGTCGTACCAGATCCAGAAATGGTGGAACTAACCGACAGTGATTCAGACACTGAAGTTGGAGCTGACCAAGCATCAACTGAAGTGCAGAATCTGCGGGACCGGGTTTCCTCTTTGGAACAGTTGTGGGAAATAGAAAAATTACTAAATAGTCAACTGCGAAAAGCATTAATTGAAACAATGGAGGAACAAGATAAGTTTAAAATCCAAATTGACCAAATAGGAGCTAAAAATAACAAGTCAAATGCCACTCCGAACCAAAAAGGAAAAAGAAAAATGAATGATCTTGATCCTGATAACAACCAAGGGAACTTTAAACACATAGAAAAGTGTACAAAATGTGACAAGAAGCATGAAGGCATATGCAGGAAAGGCGAAAATGTTTGCTACAATTGCGGACATGGGAGACATTTTTCTCCTCAGTGTCCCAATCCTAAGCAGTGTGTCTGTTTTATTTGTGGGATAGAAGGTCATCAAGCAAAAAGTTGTCCTCGATCAAGGAAAAGGTATAGTGAATAGGTAGTATAGGTTCTGTGGTGTAGGTTTGTTTAATATTATATGTGTGCTTAGTATGTTTGTGTAATGTAATATTCTCAACTTCTGTGTTAATCAAAGTTGTAAATCCCGACTCTAGTGGTCACAAAGGGATAGTAGTATGGACTATGCTATGTAAATTACTTTGAATTAATGAAAATGAACTCATGTTTGGATAATGAAACAAGTTTAATATATATATTAAACTTATATGATAAGGTTTAGAATGTAAGTTAAATTATGTTTTATTTAACCAGATAATGTCGCCTCGACGACAAAATCGAAATCAAAGGGCAGAAGAATCTGTCAACAACGTTGAAGGACAACCACAACCAGATCCAATGCAGCAATTCGCAAATATGATAGCTCAGGCCATGCAACAAGGAACGGCAACCGTAGGTAACCAACAGGACAATCGCTTATCAAACTTCAAGGACTTCAAAGCTGTAGGACCTCCCGAATTTAGAGGTACAACTGACCCTGTAGAAGCCCAAACTTGGGTTAAAGAAATAGAAAAGGCGTTTGTAATAGCTAGGGTGGCTGAGGAGCAGAAAACGGTTTTTGCTGCCTATATGATGAAGGGTGAAGCAAATTTTTGGTGGGAAGCTAATCAGGCAAGGGCTGGGGAAGGTGTAGTTACTTGGGAAAGGTTTAAAACCCTATTTTTCAAAAATTATTTTTCATCTAGTATGCAGGCTAGAATGGAAGTAAAATTTCTTGAATTAAAACAAGAGAATATATCTGTTGCGGAATATGCCGCAAAATTTAATGAATTGGCTAGGTTCGCCCCACATCAAGTCGATACGGAGGCTAAAAAAATAAGAAGGTTTGAGCTGGGATTAAAACCCTGGCTCTACAACAAGGTGGCAGTGTTGCAAATCCCTACATTTGCAACACTCATGGAGAAAGCACTTATTGCTGAGGAGGGAAGTGAGGTAATGAGCCTTTACAACAAAGAAAGGAGGAACAAGGGAAAAGTTGAGGGAACTGGGAAGGTGGAAGCAAATACTGGGAATAGGAGGGATAAGAGGAAGGTGAACAACTTTGGAGGGGTGCAAGTAAAACAAGAAGGTGCAAATAAGAAGCCGTTGGTGCAATGTGGGAATTGTGGGAAAAATCATTTAGGGGAATGTCTAAAGGGAAAATTCGCATGTTTCAAGTGCGGGCAGAAGGGCCATATCTCTCCCAACTGCCCCAATTCTAAGACAATTGGTGGGTGTTTTCTGTGCGGATCAAAGGATCATAGGGTGAAAGACTGTCCAAAAAGGAAAGCAGAGGCAATAAGTGTGAACCTGGGGAAAAGCGGCGGAACTTTGGCAATCACGGGACCAACTTCATCCAGCAAGCCGACAAAATCTACCGCACGAGTCTTCAACATGACAGTCCAAGACACGGTGGCAGCTGTCAGTGGAACTCCAGGTACTTTTCTTATAACTTTTATTTTTTTATATATGATTTTCCTATTTATAGTAAATTATTTTATAAGGAAATTTTGAAGGAGGAATTTGAGTTTCTTTAGAAATCAAATTTCCGTATAATCAAAAAGACAAGCTTTAAGTAAATAGTTAAATATCAGTCTGATCAAAGTTGATCGACATCTGCCTGCAACGATTGTAAATGACATGTACCCTGGTAGGTATAGGTTTTAAAGTGGCGATTCCGGGGACGGAATCTTTATAAGGGAGGGTGAATGTGACAACCCGATATTTTCTATATAAATAAATCTTAAATTTTGCGTATAATTTTTTTTATCTATTTAAAAATAAATATGAATGATATGTGCCAAGGTAATGTGTAATTATAATTATACGTGTGATAAATAAAATTTATTTATTACATTATTAATTGTAAGTAAATTTATTTTAGAAATATTGGTTATTATAAATGATATTTTTATAGTAATTAATTCTATATTAGAAATGTATTATTAATTATTTTTTCATGAAATTATATGTTTATATTATTCAAATAATACATGAAATGATTTTGAATAATTATAATAATTATTTTATTATAAGAATTTTGTTTAAGTTATTAAGTAAATTATTTTTACTTAATTATAAGGTTAATTATGGCGGATAAAATCAGATATGAAATCCAAACCCTAATTTTGGGTTTTGATCAAGGAATGATAATAATAATATAATATTATGATATTTTAATTTTTCAGTGCTATTAATATGTACTGTAAAGATTATACTGTTGATGGATGGTCAATTATGGTATATTGACCAAACCCTAGTATTAATTGATTTAATCCTATTTATCAATTTAAATGGGAAATTTAAGATTATTAAATATCTGTGTTATATGATATATGTTTACGTATTACTTCATGGAACGCTGATTAGGAAAAACCCTAATTTTGTCGCGAGACCCTAATTTTG
The DNA here is from genome assembly GCA_020205505.1 of Panax japonicus. NCBI lineage: Eukaryota > Viridiplantae > Streptophyta > Magnoliopsida > Apiales > Araliaceae > Panax > Panax japonicus. The sequence continues at coordinate 59,062,812 of CM035096.1, forward strand.
TCGCGAAACCCTAATTGTGAAATCGAAACCTTAATCGATATTTCTTTGAACCCTAATTGTTAATTTTAAGTACTAATTATTCAAGTGATAAAGTTAATTACGTTATAATACCCTAATGTCCATTTAATTTATATAAAGAACCCTAATTTAATTAATAGAAACTCTAATTATATATTTTAGTAGCCTAATTATTAACAATTGTAATCACTAATTGCCAAATTGGCAAGGGTAATTATGATTAGGGATACTAAACCCTAATGTTCATGTATAATATAAGTATTAACCTAATCTAATTAACAATCTTAATTTTTAATTTTAGAAACTAAAATAATTTTATTTATTTATTTATTTTTTTTGGCACAAACCCTAATTGCTAAATCCTACAAATGATATGTACTAAACCTTAGGGTTAAACCCTAAGGGCTAAATCCTAAAGGTTTGTCAATTTCCATTTTGCCATTAAATGGGAAATACAATGACCAAATTGCCCCTCTATGCATTAAAGAAGCTACAAACTAGGTTTTGACAATAGGATGGGTGGGTGACCAACTTATTTGACAATTGAGACACAAAATGACAGCAAATCAGCTAATACATCAGACATACATGCATCATACATTAGTATATATAGATCAAGAGAGAGAAAAAGTCATCATTTAAATCATTTTTCTCCAAACTCTCAACCTAAGCTCTCTCTCTCTCTCTAACCTTCGAAATACTTTGTTAAAATCAGTCAAGAACCGAGCCCCACTACCATCCCTAACAAATCAGAAGCCAAATATCATAAATCTCTCTTAAAAAGGTATAAACCCTAACTTAAATTTCTGCCCAAAATTCTGTTGTTAGATGTTAGATTTTTTTTTGTTAAACATGTTTGTTATAGTGTCTAATGATGATCTGGGTTGCTAGATGTTAGATCCATAACATCTAGAGTCTCGGATTTGAAGATTTGTAAAATCTGGAAAAGTGAGAAATAAGGTCTGACAACCAAATGTCAGGTCCCACAGATCTCGTCCTGTTATGTGTTTTTGTGTTTTTAAGCTTTGATCTGGTAGTATGCTGTAAGATCTTGGATCTGAAATTGGAATCAAAGTCAAACCTTAAGCCAATAGAAAGTTATTAGTGGTCAAACCACGTTGACCGACATTGACCGGAACTTTCTGGGCAGTCAAGAACTTGCCCAGATTCGTCTGACAGGAAGTTCAACGGCTCAGATCTTGCTTGTTATTAATTGTTTTGTTGATTTGTTGGATCTATGTTGTAGTATTGTATATGGACTACATTTTTATGCCTTAAAATCTCCTTTTAATCAAGCAGGAAATTAGTAATCTATGGTCAAACCAGTCCGGATGAACATAAAAAGCTATTTTCTAGGTAACCTAGAAAATACTTGAACATGTCGTCTGACATGGTTTGACCGTGTCGGATCTGGCTGTTCTATTGTTATTTTAGTGATGTTTTGTGATGGATCTATAGTGTTACATGTGTTTTATATGCTGCAACTTTTAAATCACTAAAACAGATCATATCTTGCAAGTTGTGGAAGCCCAAAAGAGGATGGATCAACTGTTCTTCATTTCTGGGTAACCCAGAAAATGAAGAACAGGTCTGACAGCCACTTTAAGGGCTCAGATCTCGTTGGTTATGCATGTTATAAGCATATTTGTTGCTGGATCTTGTAGTCTTGCAATTTCTCTACATAATATGACCAAAACCGAGCCCAGAAACACATCACACATGAAATTACAGTCGGTCAAACTAGCAAGCCTAGCGTCACGTTTTCTGGGTTGGCGTGAAGAACACCAAGAACACCTATAACGACGGTTCTGTCGCTATAGGTGGTCTTTAGCGACAGATATTATTTAAATTTTCAAAAATTATTAAATAAATAGAAAAAAATAGTTTTTAATTATTAAAAATACAAAATAAATTATTAAAAATTATTTTAAATTCTGAAAATTAGTTTTTAATTATTTTAAATATATTTCATAAATATTTAATATTTTTGGAATATTAAAAGTATTTAATTTATTTAATTATAATATTAAATAAATTATTTAAAAATGATTTTAATATTTGAAAAATCATTTAAAATTATATTATGGTAAAAGAAAATAATTAAAGTTATTTTTGATAACTTTTAATATTATGTGATAAATTTTCATTAATAAATTAATATTAATGATAATTAAGTTATTTATTAAATGAATTAAATAAATGAATTAAAAATTATTTTAAATAAGAATAAGGTATTTAAAAATATTTTAAGTTATAAAATATAACTTTTAATATTTAAAGGTAAATTTCAGTAATTGATTATTATTAATGATATTAAAGTTATTTAATAATTATATTAAATAATTTAGTTTAAAAATAATTTTAATATTATAATAATTATTTTAAATGAAAATAAAGTATTTAAAGATATTTTAAGTTATAAACTATAACTTTTAATATTTAAAGGATAATTTCATTAATAATTTAATATTAATGATATTTATTTAATGATTAATGATATTAAATTTATTTAATAATTATATTAAATAAATAGTTTAAAAATGGTTTTATTTATTTAAAAATCATTTAAAAAGGATATAAATGAATTAAAAATATTTTAAATTGTAATTAATAACTTTTAATATTTAGATAATGATAAATTAATATTTAAATATTAATGGTAATTATTTAATGATGATTTTAAATGTTTTAAAAATCATTTAAGGGTAATATAAATGTTTTAAAATTATTATTAATGACTTTAATATTTTGGCAATGATTTTATTAATAGTTTAATATTAATTAAATATTAATAATAATAGAATTGTTTGATATTTAAATCATTTAACAATGATTCTGATATTTCAAAAATTATGGTAAATGGTAATAATTATTTTATAATTATTATAAGGTCATAAAAAATGTTGTAACGGTTGTTTAAGATATCTAAGCGGATATTGTATTACTGTATAAAGTCATAAACTCGATAATTACCCGATAAAGTTGTCGGTAGACCAACATATTTCAGAAATTGATCTGGACTTAGCTAGATTAACTGTATAACTGTTTATTTGTGATTCAATGGTGTTAAAGTTATGTGACAATGTGATTAGGAATGTGCTGACTGCAATAAGCAGTATTATATGATATGATATATTATTCTAATCAGACAATGATCTATTTAATGATAGGTCTTGATAGAAAAGATATATCTAAGTTGTGTAAGCAGCATACAAGGCAAGTATCTAACCCTTTGCATTTACTTTATGCTAAGGACATGCGTAAGATAATATCTGAACTGCTCAAATATTTCAACTTTTGTATATACTTATGTAATGATTCTGTATAAGCAAGCTATTAAACAATAATTGTTGTATAATTTCCTTTATTATGTTAATATTGAATAAGTTATTTATTCTGTTCGTTAATTTCTATAACATGGTTATACAAGTGTCCCCACTTGGATAATCATTATATTTTTTCACATGTTGATACATACTTATAGTTGCTTAGTATGTATACCTTGAAATAAAAGTCGTCTAAGCTATTTGATCCAGCTAGACATATATTTAAAGTTGTTGTTGAACAAGATAAAACTTATCCAACCGAATTATTTTGGTTTGGATTCAAGACTATTATGAACATCCCACTTATGGGAAATTTTTATGCGCTAAGTCGGATAAAGGATGAACGATAATATCGTTCTAGCAATGTAGTATTGATCAATACAGGGCATAACGGGCTGATCACCCCCGTGCCCGTAAGCAATGACGGTTTACAGATGAATTTCTGTTTAAACCTTTTTGAAAATAGAAAATATGTTCATAGTCTGTCAACTGATTCTCATTTATAGTCAATACGTAGTTTCAAAAATTTAAAATCAAAATGACATGTTGTTGATTATTGGTTCAACTTACTTCACAACTGTTGATCCGTTGTAGAAGTATTTTTCAAAGAAAACATTTAATCCTTTTAGTTAAGTATTATTGTTGCTATTACTTGCTGGGCACTCGAATGCTCATTCTTGCTTAATTTTAAATGTTTTCAGCTAAGTGTGAACAAACCAAAGTGTCTACCAAGAACAGGGAGAAAGGGAAAGTTGCTGACTAAATGTTTAAGCTATTTTATGTAATAGTCTGACTTTATGATAAGGATAATAAATATTATTATTATGATCATGTAACGAATGTTAAAGGATTCGTACTTGGGAACTAAACTCTGATAATATGTAAATTAAGTTTGAAAATCTATATTATTGTTATTATTACTAGTATTATTCCGCTCATAGAAATGGTATCGTGAAGCACCGAGTTCGGGTTTCAAGTATCCGGATTCGGGGGCGTCACATTCGCTCCACACCAAGTGGACATCGAGGTTAGGAAGGCACGACGGTTCGAGCAGGGCTTGAAACCCTGGCTCTATAACCGTATCTCTGTATTCCAAAGTACTTTCTTTGGAATCGTTTTAGAGAAGGAAATAATTGCCGAAGGTGGTAGCGAGGTGTTGAGCCAATACCACAAGGATAAGAAAATCAAGGGGAAGGCGGACGGGGGAGTATAGAACGAGGGTTCCAGCGGGAGTGGCGAAGGTTATAAGAGGAAGGTAGTTAGCTTTGGGAATATTGGAGTGAAGCAAGGAGATCCGAAAAGGAGGATTGAGTCCTGCAAGACTTGCGGGAAGACTCAGTTAGGAGTTTATCTAAAAGGTAATGCCGTTTGTTATAACTGTAGACAGGAGGGGCATATTGCTCCAAACTGTCCAAGCCCGAAGAAGAATCATGGATGCTTTGTATGTGGGTCAACTGTTGTAACGACCGAGAAATTTGAATTTTAATGTAAGATGATTTTATTAGATTAAATAATAATAAAATCATATTATGTGGGATATCAAGATGGTTGTCGTTTTGTAACCTATTGATATTGGAATATCGTAGTATTTGAGCTATGTGAAGGATTTAAGGTGTTTGAATTTCCAAGACGAAAATAAAAGTTTTCTGAGAAATTTTCCAAAAAACACTATTCATCGGTATTTACTTGGGATTTATTTTTGAATTTCCGAGAAATACGTAATGGTAGAATATTAAAGTAAGACGGACTTAAATCGAGAACGTAAGGAAAATGAAGAACTATTGCGTTAAGAAATGATGGTATGATACGTGAGTATTGTACAAGGAATGGAAACGAGTATAATACAAAGTATTATATGAGTTTGTAAGAAGAATGCATTATCGTATATAAATTCTATATGAATTAGAATACGAGAATAATACATAAGCTATATGTATATGTATTATGTAATATTAATGGACTTGTAAAGATTGGTTAGGATTTTGTACAAGCCCAAGTGAATTAAGGGTTAAGGCCCAACTTATGAATTAATAAACATATGAAGGTTTGTTAAGAAAAGCCCAATGTTCATTTAATCTAAGCCCAAGCTAAAGTTCATTGGATTGTGTGATCCATGGAGCAAACCGTAGTGATATGGATAAAGTGTGGTTATCAAGATAAGTGATGACCAAGTAAAGGTGGTGCTCAAGATAAGTAATGACCAAGTAAATAAAGTAGGGACCAAACAAAGGATATGAGTGGTGTTGGTCAATTAATGAATAGTAAGGAGGTGGATTGTGTAAAGACTAATCTACCCCAAGCATTGCAAGTTCTATAAATAGATAAGCATGGCAAGTCATTTACTAGTTATTTAAATTAATCCAATCACTCTCTCTCAAAGTGCTTAAGTGTTAGGAGAATTAAGTTGCAAGTAAGTTATTCCATAAGTCAAGAAGAAGAAGAAGCTACTTACTAAAGACTTCAAATGTAAGACTCCTTCTTCAATTATCTTCTATCTCTAACATGATAGGTTGATAAGAAAAGCTTGGATTAAGGAACATGAATGATAAAAAAGAAAGAAGTATGTATAAGTAATGAACTTAAGCCACATAAGTTAGTAATAAGTTATTTAAGATAGCATAAGTTGTAAACTTATGTGAATGCATGATGAACTTGTGATAGGTTTATTAATGAAAGTATATGTATATACATCAACTTGTAAGAACATATGTATCAAGAATACATAAGTAAAGTTATATGATGAAATCATGTATGGATGATGATTAAGAACTTTAATTGTCATAAGTTATGAATGATAAGTTCATAAGTAGTTTGAAAGTTATCAAGTATAAGCTTACAATGAGATAAGTTAAAATCCAACCATGAGTATAAATATTTGGAATAAGGATGTTAAGATGTTCACATTATGAATGTAATTCATTGGTAGTGTTGAACAAGTTCTAAGAACGAAGAATTGCCGGAAATCGCACGATTAGACGATAATCGTCGAATTCGTAAATTTCCCGAAATGGAAGTCAAATTTTGAGTTTGAGTTCGGAAATGTTATTTTCAAATGGAGATAAGTCATGTTTGTCATTTAAGAGTTGCGGACTCGAAAATGGACGAATTCCGACTTAGAACGAAGAAACGAGCGTTTAACCTTCACGAACGTTTATCCTTTTCGTTAAAAATGAACCAATAGGTGAATTTTTAGCAAACGAAGTCAAATAGATAAAATTCTTACATGAAAGCGTAGATTACGTAATTTGAGAAACATAGGCTTTTGAACGAGCCAATTCGGACTTAAAACGAAGAAGTTATGCGTCCGGGAAGTTCATAAAAAATTAAAAGTTATAAAAATTTTCTGGTGCACAGGGTTGGCGCCGCGGCGCCAACCCTAAGCTTTTTGGTCGCACCGTAGCGCGACATCTGGGACTCAGCTACTGCTAACTCGTGCCGCAGTGCGAGTTATAAGAGTAATGCCCGCGCCTCAGCGCCAGGAACAGAACTTGGACAGTAAAGAATAAAAATGAAGGGAAAGGAAGGGGATGGTAGGAGATTGAACTAAACCTACCTTAAACAACTTAAAGTAACACTGTTGGGACATTGTTAAAACTTAAAAGTAATGAAGAATGATTAATATAACCAAGTTGAATGAATGTAAAGCGAACGATAAGTCGAAACACATAAGAATGAAATCTAATCTATAATTAGATTGAAATGAAGGGTAAGATATATTCAGATACATACTTGATTATATGTGACCTAATGTAAGGCATTATGTGATCATGTATTGTAGAGACTTGAAAGACTTGAACGTAAAGTAAAATACACAGTAGCAGACGCTAAAGGCAAGTATTCTAACTCTTGTTTCAGTTCAATTTGAACAAGTTTATGATAATCTGAACAAGTTTAAAGCCAGTTTCTTTGGCTAGAATTAACATATTGAGTGGATTATTGATAATCTGTTCATATGTTATCAAATGTTAGTATCTTTTGTCAACTACTGATAGTTTTCAAAAGAAGACTGAATTGTTAAACAAATATTTTGTCGGTAAAACGACAGGCACGCGAGGTTGCCAAATGATTAAACGTACATACGTTTAATGGATGTAGTATTGATCAATACAGAGTACAATAGGCTGATCACCTAGAAGTGCTCGTAAGTAATATCGGGCTTACGGACTTAGGTCCGTGTTGTCCTTTTTGAAAGAAAGAATGAATACTCAAGGTCTTTGACCGGAGTGAATGTTTTACTGAATTTATTCATTGTGAAACATTTTGAAAAGAAAGATGAATTGCTATTTTGAATCATCAATAGTACTTCATAGCTATTGTTCAGTTATCAAAGATATATGATTCATATGTATCAAGCATGTTGTTATTGAAATTGTTATACTTGCTGAGTTAGTCATGCTCACTCTTGCTTGAACCATATAAATGCAGCTAAGACTGAACGTCCTGAAGGATCAAATAAGGATAAAGGAAAAGCTAAGGCAGATTATTAAGCTGTCATGTAATAGTATAGGTCTATTGTTGTAATGTAATGAATATTATGACAAGAGAACCTTTGTAATGGGTTTAGAACTTGGGAAATGTAAATATTGAATTAAATATATATAAGTTATGTTCATTCTTTGAGAATTTCAATTGAATGAATGTATGAATGTTTGTACAGTATAGCACCATCGTTGGGTTGTAAGATACCCGGATTTGGGGGCGCTACAAGTTGGTATCAAAGCCTAGGTTATAAAACTTAAAGGGAATTAGAACCTTAAGTCATAACCTTAATAAAGAAGTAAAAGAAGAAAGATAACCTTATAAAAATGCATTATAGTATGTTATGTGTTTTTATTTATGTTACTGACGTGTACTAATCAAACTGTATTATTTTATTGTAGATGTCAGGAGAAAATGATATGTATAGAAATATACATGTAGTAAGCGAGGATTCGGTTAATCGGGTAGAGATACTACCAAATCTCGTAGCGATAGAGCCAGAAGTGGTAGTAATAGAGTCTGGAGACTCGGACAATTTAGACTATATGTCTATTTTCGATGGCATGCTAGAGGAGGAGGTGGACATAATGTCCTTTGACCAAGTTCCACTCGCAGAGGAGATGTCTACGGGGGATTCGATGAAAGCATTGTTTATGGCGGTATTGGATAGGAATGTCCATTATTTCCAGGAGGTAAAGGAGTTGAAAGCGGAACTCCAAGCTGTCCGTGAGGACAAGCTTAGCATGGAGGGAATGTGGGAGGAGGAACATGATGATCGTGTTTTAGCTAAGGACAAGGTCCGAGAGCTGAAATATGAAGTCTTTGAGCTCAAGCAAGAGCTAAAGACTAAACAGGGGAGATTGGAGAGGATGTCCTATATACATAGGAGTTCTCATGTGGATTTCCAGTAGCAAGTGGCTGGGTATCCGGTAGAGGCGGGACAGACACGACATACCATCAGTCGGGATGTTATTGCCGGTCTGGCCAGCAATGATTTTGAGAATGCCTTACGGCAGATGTAATCTAGCAATAGCTAGAGTAGCGTAGATATGTAAATATTATGTATCTAGTAGTGACGTAAAACCCTCTTTTGTATAAACAAGGGTAGTCTTTTGTAAATCCCAATTTTTGGAAAGTAATTGCGGGATGGTAATGTAATCAGCTAAGACTGAGTAATGTAATCAGCTAAGGCTGAATGATGTAAACAATGTAATGTTATACTACAAGTTATTAATCAATATAAGCCTCTTTTATGGAACATATTGAGTAATGAGTATGAGTTATTATTTTATCACAAATAATAACTAACTCACAAGAAAAAAGTAATAATGATGTGTTGTTTTCTTAACAGCGAAATGCCTCCAAGAAGGGGACAACGAAATCAAGAAACTAATGTTAACCAACCGGAAGGTGGTCCGATTAATCCAATGCAAGAGTTCGCTAATCTTTTAACGGCTGCATTTAATAGAACGGGGGCTAATGTACCCGTAATTCCTGGAGTAGTACGAGCTATTACTTTTAAGGACTTTAAAAGTGTAGGTCCGCCGGAGTTCAAGGGAACTACGGACCCTATAGAAGCCCAAACTTGGGTGAAAGAAATTGACAAAGCATTTGTAATTACAAATGTGGAGGAGGGTCAAAAGGTTGCCTTTGAAACCTATTTGATGAAAAGAGAGGCCAACTTCTGGTGGGAGGCAAACCAGGCTAGGGCCGATATAGGAAACCTAACGTGGGAGAGGTTTAAGGAGATTTTCTTCGAGAATTATTTTTCCACGAGTATGCAAGGGAGAATGGAAATGAGGTTTCTGGAATTGAAACAAGGGGATATGACAGTTCTCCAGTATGCCGCCAAGTTTAATGAACTGGCACGATTTGCTCCACATCAAGTGGACACTGAAGTGAGAAAGGCTAGAAGATTCGAGTAGGGCTTAAAACCCTGGCTCTATAGCCTAATCTCTGTGTTCCAAAGTACTTCCTTTGGAACCATATTAGAGAAGGCAATAATAGCCGAAGGTGGGAATGAGGCTTTAAGCCAGTACCACAAAGATAAGAAAAATAAAGGAAGAGTTGATGGGGGAATTAAGACCGAAGGAGCCAGTGGTAGTGGCGACGGTCAGAAAAGAAAGGGTTTTAACTCTGGGAATACCGGAGTGAAACAAGGCGATTCAAAAAGGAGGATGGAGACCTGTAAAACCTGCGGAAAGACTCACTTAGGAGTCTGTCTCAAAGGAAAGGTCGTATGTTATAATTGTGGACAAGACGGGCATATTTCGCCTAACTGTCCAAATCCGAAGAAAAATCACGGATGTTTTGTATGTGGATCAACTGACCACATAGCAAAGAATTGCCCGAAGAAGGGTATGGAAGGAAATAAGGACACTAATAGTGGAAAGTTAGCTATTAGCGGTCCAGCTCAGCCGGGTAGACCAATGGCCCGCACTTTTAATATGACAGTCCAAGATGCGGTGGCATCCGGGGACGTAGTTGCAGGTATTATCTCAATCAATAACATTAATGCATATGTGCTATTTGATTCGGGTGCTACTTATTCGTTTATAGCATGTGATTTTGCTAGATGATTAGAATTATTTCCTGAAAAGTTGCCTATACCTGTGAACATTAAGGTAGCAAATGAAGAGATAATTCCTGTGGATAGTATTCATAGGAGTTATTGCGTAGATATACGTGGATGTAAGTTATCGGTAGATTTAATACCGATAAGGTTGGGAGAATTTGATGTAATTCTCGGAATGGATTGGTTGATTAACCATGGAACAATTATAGATTGCCAAAAGAAACGTGTGAGCATCAGGACGTTGAAGCAACCTCATGTAGTATTCTACGGTAATAAATCACCGGGGAGATCGTGTTGTCTTACGATGACACAAACTAGAAAACTCTTAAGAAAGGGATGTGTGGGTTACTTATGCCATGTTGTTGATACCCAGCGAGTGGGAACAACCATGGAACAAATACCTATAGTAAATGAATTCATGGATGTATTTCCAAGTGAGTTACCGGGTTTACCACCGGATAGGGAGATCGAATTTGTAATAGACATTGTGCCAGGAGCGACACCAGTATCAAGGGAACTGTACCGTATGGCGCCGGTGGAAATGAAAGAGCTAATGGTTCAATTACAGGAACTGTTGAATAGGAAGTACATTCAACCAAGTGTTTCCCCGTGGGGTGCACCAGTGTTGTTTGTCAAGAAGAAAGATGGATCGTTAAGACTTTGTATCGACTATCGAGAGTTGAACAAATTAACGATAAAGAATAAATACCCATTGCCTAGGATTGATGATCTCTTTGATCAGTTGAAAGGGGCAAAGTATTTTTCTAAAATAGATTTGCGGACGGGGTATCACCAGTTGAAGGTGAGGAAAGAGGATATACCAAAGACGACATTCAGAACTCATTATGGTCATTACGAGTTTCTGGTGATGTCATTTGGGTTGACGAATGCACCTGCTGCATTTATGGACATGATGAAAAGAGTGTTCAAATCATATTTGGACAAGTTTGTGGTTGTGTTTATTGATGATATTCTAGTCTATTCAAGGACGCCAGAAGATCATGCAGAACACTTAAGATTAGTGTTGGAAACACTAAGAAAGGAGAAGTTATATGCGAAATTCACTAAGTGTGAATTTTGGCTGGAGAAAGTACAGTTTTTAGGTCATGTCATTGATCAGGAAGGGATTTCAGTGGATCCAGCAAAGGTAGAAGCAGTGATGAACTGGGAATAACTGAAAACGCCGACTGAGGTGCGAAGTTTCCTAGGGTTAGCGGGTTACTATCGAAGATTTATCCAAGATTTTTCGAAGATACCTACCTCGTTGACTAATTTAACAAGGAAGACGGTGAAATACGTATGGACGGATAAATGTGAAGACAGTTTTCTGGAACTGAAGAAAAGACTAAGTAAAGCACCTGTTTTGTCATTGCCAGATGACATAGGAAATTTTGTAGTATATAGTGATGCTTCGCATAGAGGGCTTGGTTGCGTGCTCATGCAGCATGACAAAGTCATTGCGTATGCATCACGGCAGTTGAAGGATTATGAGAAAGTTTACCCTACTCATGATCTGGAACTGGCCGCGGTAGTATTTGCCCTAAAGATATGGAGGCATTATCTTTATGGGGAGAAATGTGAGATATATACAGACCATAGGAGTCTAAAGTATATCTTCACTCAGAAGGAGTTGAATATGAGACAGAGGAGATGGATGGAGTTGATAAAGGATTACGACTGTGAAATCATGTATCACCCTGGGAAAGCCAATGTAGTTGCCGACGCCTTAAGTAGGAAGGGTCGGGAAAAGTTGTCTATGTTAACGGCTCAAAATGAGTTAATAACAAAGATGGCTAGGATGGAAATAGAAGTGAAGATGCCGAGTGAATCGGGGCAGATACTTTCTATCACGGAGAGACAATCTACCATTGTAGAGAGGGTCAAGGGGGTACAACTCAAGACTGATGAGTGTAACCAAATGAAGAAGCGGTTATCCGATAAAGGAGATGATAAGTATAGTCTTGATAATGAAGGATTATTAAGATTTGAAGGAAGAATTTGGATTCCGAATGAGACAGAATTAAATGAGCAAGTGTTACAAGAAGCTCATAGTTCAAGGTACTCGATACATCTTGGTAGCACTAAGATGTATCAAGACCTTCGACAGAGTTTTTGGTGGCCAAACATGAAAAGGGAAATAGCAGAGTATGTAAGTAGTTGTTTGACTTGTCAAAATGTTAAGGCCGAACATCAACGACCCAGTGGCTTGCTACAGTCATTGGAGATTCCAGAATGGAAATGGGAGCATATCTCGATGGATTTCGTGGTAGGACTTCCAACAACGTCAAAAGGGTACGATTCTATTTGGGTAATAGTCGACCGATTGACGAAATCGGCTCACTTCTTACCAATTAGGGTCAAGTATAACTTAGACCATTTAGCTAAACTTTATGTCAAGGAAGTTATTTCCAGACATGGAGTACCGATATCGATTGTGTCAGATCGTGATCCACGATTCACATCGAACTTCTGGAGAAGTTTGCAAGAACAGCTGGGAACATAGTTAAAGTTAAGCACGACTTATCATCCACAAACTGATGGGCAGAGCGAGAGAACAATTTAGACGTTAGAAGACATGCTGAGGTCTTGCGTCATGGATTTCAAGGGTAGTTGGGATGATCACCTACCACTGGTAGAATTTTCTTATAACAACAGTTATCATGCAAGCATAGGTATGTCGCCTTATGAAGCTCTGTATGGAAGAAGATGCAGAACACCATTGTGTTGGGATGAGGTGGGAGAACGCCGGATGCTAGGACCAGAATTGGTGCAACATACAGCGGATATAGTAAGGTTAATTCGGATGCGTCTCGTCACGGCTCAAGACAGACAGAAGAATTATGCGGACTCACATCGATTAAATCGAGAGTTCGAAGTAGGTTCGTATGTGTTTCTGAAGGTATCTCCCTGTAAAGGAAAGATACGCTTTGGAAAGAAAGGAAAATTAAGTGCAAGGTTTATAGGACCTTTTGAAATATTAAACCGGGTGGGAGAGGTAGCTTATAAGATAGTATTACCTCCAGACCTAGAAAGAATACATAACGTGTTTCACGTATCTGTATTACGTTCGTATAAGCCGGACTATAAGCACGTAATCGAGTATGAGCCGATTCATATCGAGAAGGATTTAACATATGAAGAATCGCCGGTTCAAATCATCGATAGAAAGGAACAAGTTCTGAGAAACAAAGTAATACCATCAGTGAAGGTGTTATGGAAGAACCATGATGCTGAAGAAGCAACGTGGGAGTTAGAAGAAAAGATGAAGAAAAATTTTCCTCATTTATTTGAAAAAAATGAGATTCTGAGGACAGAATCTTTATAAGGGGGGAAGAATGTAACGACCGAGAAATTCGGATTTTAATGTAAGATGATTTTATTAGATTAAATAATAATAAAATCATATTATGTGGGATATCAAGATGGTTGTCGTTTTGTAACCTATTGATATTGGAATATCGTAGTATTTGAGCTATGTGAAGGATTTAAGGTGTTTGAATTTCCAAGACGAAAATAAAAGTTTTTCGAGAAATTTTCCGAAAAACACTATTCATCGGTATTTGCTCGGGATTTATTTTTGAATTTTCGAGAAATACGCAATGGTAGAATATTAAAGTAAGACGGATTATGTAATAATAATCTAGTTATGGAAAACATAATATTTCGCTTGCGGACTTAAATCGAGAACGTAAGGAAAATGAAGAACTATTGCGTTAAGGAATGATGGTATGATACGTGAGTATTGTACAAGGAATGGAAACGAGTATAATACAAAGTATTATATGAGTTTGTAAGAAGAATACATTATCGTATATAAATTCTATATGAATTAGAATACGAGAATAATACATAAGCTATATGTATATGTATTATGTAATATTAATGGACTTGTAAAGATTGGTTAGGATTTTGTACAAGCCCAAGTGAATTAAGGGTTAAGGCCCAACTTATGAATTAATAAACATATGAAGGTTTGTTAAGAAAAGCCCAATGTTCATTTAATCTAAGCCCAAGCTAAAGTTCATTGGATTGTGTGATCCATGGAGCAAACCATAGTGATATGGATAAAGTGTGGTTATCAAGATAAGTGATAACCAAGATAAGTGATGACCAAGTAAAGGTGGTGCTCAAGATAAGTAATGACCAAGTAATTAAAGTAGGGACCAAGCAAAGGATATGAGTGGTGTTGGTCAATTAATGAATAGTAAGGAGGTGGATTGTGTAAAGACTAATCTACCCCAAGCCTTGCAAGTTCTATAAATAGAGAAGCATGGTAAGTCATTTACTAGTTATTTAAATTAATCCAATCACTCTCTCTCAAAGTGCTTAAGTGTTAGGAGAATTAAGTTGTAAGTAAGTTATTCCATAAGTCAAGAAGAAGAAGAAGCTACTTACTAAAGACTTCAAATGTAAGACTCCTTCTCCAATTATCTTCTATCTCTAACATGATAGGTTGATAAGAAAAGCTTGTATTAAGGAACATGAATGATAAAAAAGAAAGAAGTATGTATAAGTAATGAACTTAAGCCACATAAGTTAGTAATAAGTCATTTAAGATAGCATAAGTTATAAACTTATGTGAATGCATGATGAACTTGTGATAGGTTTATTAATGAAAGTATATGTATATACATCAACTTGTAAGAACATATGTATCAAGAATACATAAGTAAAGTTATATGATGAAATCATGTATGGATGATGATTAAGAACTTTAATTGTCATAAGTTATGAATGATAAGTTCATAAGTTGTTTGAAAGTTATCAAGTATAAGCTTACAATGAGATAAGTTAAAATCCAACCATGAGTATAAATATTTGGAATAAGGATGTTATGATGTTCACATTATGAATGTAATTCATTGGTAGTGTTGAACAAGTTCTAAGAACGAAGAATTGCCGGAAATCGCACGATTAGACGATAATCGTCGAATTCGTAAAGTTCCCGGAATAGAAGTCAAATTTTGAGTTTGAGTTCGGAAATGTTATTTTCCAATGGAGACAAGTCATGTTTGTCATTTAAGAGTTGCGAACTCAAAAATGGACGAATTCCGACTTAGAACGAAGAAACGAGCGTTTAACGTTCTCGAACGTTTATCGTTTTCGTTAAAAATGAACCAATAGGTGAATTTTTTGCAAATGAAGTCAAATAGATAAAATTCTTGCATGAACACGTAGATTACGTAATTTGTGAACCGTAGGCTTTTGAACGAGCCAATTCGGACTTAAAACGAAGAAGTTATGCGTCTGGGAAGTTCACAAAAAATTAAAAGTTAGAAAAATTTTCTAGTGCACAGAGTTTTCGCCGCGGCGCCAACCCTAAGCTTTTTGGTCGTGCCGCAGCGCGACATCTGGGACTCGGCTACTACTAACTCGCGCCGCAGCGTGAGTTGTAAGAGTAATGCCCGCGCCGCAGCGCCAGGCACAGAATTTGGACAGTAAAGAATAAAAATGAAGGGAAAGGAAGGGATGGTAGGAGATTGAACTAAACCTACCTTAAACAACTTAAAGTAACATTGTTGGGACATTGTTAAGACTTAAAAGTAATGAAGAATGATTAATATAACCAAGTCGAATGAATGTAAAGCGAACGATAAGTCGAAACGCATAAGAATGAAATCTAATCTATAATTAGATTGAAATGAAAGGTAAGATATATTCAAATACATACTTGATTATATGTGACCTAATGTAAGACATTATGTGATCATGTATTGTAGAGACTTGAAAGACTTGAACGTAAAGTAAAATACACAGTAGCAGACGCTAAAGGCAAGTATTCTAACTCTTGTTTCAGTTCAATCTGAATAAGTTTATGATGTTCATGTATCCTTTCGCATGAATTGAAGTATAATGAAGTTAAAGCCAGTTTCTTTGGCTAGACTTAACATATTGATTGGATTATTGATAATCTGTTTATCTGTTATCAAATGTTAGTATCTTTTGTCAACTACTGATAGTTTTCAAAAGAAGACTGAATTGTTAAACAAATGTTTTGTCGGTAAAACGACAGGCACGCGAGGTTGCCAAATGATTAAACGTACATACGTTTAATGGATGTAGTATTGATTAATACAGAGTACAATAAGCTGATCACCTAGAAGTGCTCGTAAGTAATATCGGGCTTACGAACTTAGGTCCGGGTTGTCCTTTTTGAAAGAAAGAATGAATACTCAAGGTCTTTGACCGGAGTGAATGTTTTACTGAATTTATTCATTGTGAAACATTTTGAAAAGAAAGATGAATTGCTATTTTGAATCATCAATAGTACTTCATAGCTATTGTTCAGTTATCAAAGATATATGATTCATATGTATCAAGCATGTTGTTATTGAAATTGTTATACTTGCTGAGCTAGTCATGCTCACTCTTGCTTGAACCATATAAATGCAGCTAAGACTGAACGTCCTGAAGGATCAAATAAGGATAAAGGAAAAGCTAAGGCAGATTATTAAGCTGTCATGTAATAGTATAGGTCTATTGTTGTAATGTAATGAATATTATGACAAGAGAACCTTTGTAATGGGTTAAGAACTTGGGAAATGTAAATATTGAATTAAATATATATAAGTTATGTTCATTCTTTGAGAATTTCAATTGAATGAATGTATGAATGTTTGTACAGTATAGCACCATCTGTCGGGTTGTAAGATACCCGGATTTGGGGGCGCTACAACTGTCCACATGGCAAAGAACTGCCCAAAGAAGGGGACAAACGAGAATAGGGGCACCAATAGTGATAATTTAACTATTGGGGGGTCCAACGCAGCCGGGTAGGCCGATGGCCCGTACCTTTAACATGACCATCCAAGACGCGATGACCTCGGGGGACGTAGTCTCATGTATTATTCCCATGAATGACTTAAATTCATACGTGCTGTTTTACTTGGGTGCTACTTGTTCGTTTATCGCATGTGATTTTTTCTAGACAATTAAGATTACTTCCTGAAAAATTGCCTATACCTTTAAATATTAAGGTAGCAAACGAAGAGATAATTCATGTTGAAGATATTCATAGGAGTTGTTTCGTAGATATTCGAGGTTGTAAATTATCGGTAGATCTGATACCGATAAAGTTAGGAGAATTCGACGTAATTCTCGAAATGGATTGGTAATATTTTAAAACATCAATTTAATCTCATGTAATATTTTATGGCAATAAATCACCGGGACGTTCGTGTTGTCTTACCATGACACAAACTAGGAAATTATTGAGGAAGGGGTGTGTAGGCTATTTGTGTTATGTGGTTGATACCCAGAGAGTGGGGGTGACCATGGAATAAATACCAATAATAAGTGAGTTCATGGATGTATTTTCGATGAGTTGCCTGATCTTCTGCCGGATAGGGAGACCGAGTTCGTAATAGACATTGTACCAGGAGCGGCACCAGTTCCCAGGGCAACATATCGTATTGCGCCAGTGGAGATGAAGGTGTTGATAGTGTCGTTTCAAGAACTGTTAGACAAGAAGTACATACAATCGAGTGTTTCACCGTGGGGAGCACCAGTATTGTTTGTCAAGAAGAAGGATGGATCGTTAAGACTTTGTATCGACTATCGAGAGTTGAACAAGTTAACGATAAAAAATAAGTATCTGTTGCCCAGGATCGATGATCTTTTTGATCAGTTGAAGGGGGAAAAATATTTTTCCAAAATAGATTTAAGGACGGGGTATCATCAACTGAAGGTTAGAAATGATGACGTTGCAAAGACAACATTCAGAACTCGTTATGGTCATTACGAGTTTCTGGTGATGTCATTTGGATTGACTAATACACCTGCTGCATTTATGGATATGATGAACAGAGTGTTCAAACAATATTTGGACAAGTTCGCCGTGGTATTTATAGATGATATTCTAGTCTATTCTAAGACGCCAGAAGATCATGCTGAACACCTGAGAATAGTGTTGGAGACACTAAAAAAGGAAAAGTAATATGCGAAGTTCACTAAGTGTGAATTATGGTTAGAGATGGGATAGTTTTTAGGTCATGTCATTGACCATGAGGGGATTTCAGTAGATCCAGCGAAGGTGGAAGCCGTGATGAATTAGGAACAACCGAAAACACCGACGGAGCTGCGGAGTTTCCTAGGGTTAGTTGGTTACTATCAGAGATTTATTCCAGATTTTTCGAAGATAGCTACTCCGTTGACTAACTTGACTAGGAAGACGATGAAGTACATATGGACTGAGAAATTCGAAGATATTTTTCAAGAACTGAAGAAGAGGTTGAGTGAAGCGACTGTTTTGTCATTATCCGATGACACAAGAAATTTCGTAGTTTATAGCGATGCTTCGCATAAAGGACTGGGTTGCGTGCTCATACAGTATGGCCAGGTTATTGCGTATGCATCTAGGCAGTTGAAGGATTATGAGAAAGTTTACCCTACTCATGATCTAGAACTAGCCGCGGTGGTGTTTACCTTAAAGATATGGCGACATTATCTTTATGGGGAAAAGTGTGAGATATACACGGACCATAAGAGTCTAAAATATATCTTCACACAGGAGGAGTTGAATATGAGACAGAGGAAATGGCTGGATTTGATAAAGGATTATGATTGTGAATTCCTGTATCACCCTGGAAAAGCAAATGTTGTGGCCGACGCCTTGAGTAGAAAGGATCGGGAGAAGTTGTCTATGTTAACGGCTCAAATTGAGTTAATAACAGAGATGGATAGGATGGAGTTGGAGGTGAAGTTGCCAAGTGAGGCGGAGTAGAGACTTTTTGCGACGGAGATACAATCTACCATCGTAGAGATAGTTAAGGAGGTGCAACTCAAAATTGTTGAGTATGACCAGATGAAGGAGCGGTTAACCATCGAAATAGATATTAGGTTTATTCTTGATAATGAGGGATTATTAAGATTTGAAGGAAGAATTTGGGTTCCGAATAAGAAGCATTTAAAGGAGAAAATATTACAAGAGGCTCACAGTTTGAGGTACTCGATTCATATAAAGAGCGAAATAGCCGAGTATGTGAGTAAGTGCTTGACTTGTCAAAGAGTTAAAGCCGATCAGCAACGACTAGTGGCTTTTTACAGTCATTGGAGATTCCGGAGTGGAAATGGGAACATATCACGATGGACTTTGTGGTGGGACTTCCGACTACTCAGAAAGGTATTGATGCGATTTGGGTAATAGTGGACCGGTTGACAAAGTCAGCTCACTTTCTGCCAATTTGGGTCAAGTATAACTTAGGTCAATTAGCGAAAATTTATGTTAAAGAAATTATTTCTAGACATGGAGCACCAGTTTTGATTGTGTCAGATCGTGACCCACAATTCACATCAAACTTTTGGAGAAGTCTTCAAGAGCAGTTGGGGATGCAGTTGAAGTTGAGTACGACATATCATCCACAAACCGATAGACAGAGCGAGAGGACAATTCAGACGTTAGAAGATATGTTGAGGTCTTGCATCATGGATTTTATTGGTAGTTGGGATGATCATCTACCACTAGTAAAATTTGCGTATAACAACAGTTATCAAGCAAGCATAGGTATGCCGCTGTACGAAGCATTGTATGGAAGAAAATGTAGAACACCATTGTATTGGGATGAAGTGGGAGAACGCCGAATGCTAGGACCAGAATTGGTGCAGCAAACAACGGAAGTGGCGAAGTTGATTCGAATGCGTCTCATAGCAGCTCAAGAAAGATAAAAGAAATACGCTGCCTTACATCGTGAGAATAGGGAGTTTGAGGTAGGCTCGTACGTATTTCTAAAGGTATCTCCCTGGAAAGGAAAGATACGCTTTGGAAAGAAGGGAAAACTAAGCCCGATGTTCTTAGGACCTTTTGAGGTATTAGAACGGGTAGGTGAGGTAGCTTATAGGGTAGCGTTACCTCCAGACCTAGAGCAAATACATAACGTATTTCACATTTCAGTGCTATGTCCTTACAAACCGGATTACAAGCACGTGATAGAAATTGAGCCTATTCAAATCGAGAAGGATTTATCATATGAAGAGATACCGATTCAAATCATCGATAGAAAAGAGCAAGTTCTGTGAAACAAGGTAATATCGTCGGTAAAGGTACTATGGAAGAACGACGATGTCGAGGAAGCAACGTAGGAATTGGAAGAGAAGATAAAGAAGGATTACCCTCTTTTGTATGAGTAATTTAGGGTGAGATTTTGGGGACAAAATCTTTATATGGGGGGAAGAATGTAACGACCGAGAAATTAGGATCCTTTGTAAAATATTTGAAAGAATTAAATAATGAATAAAATAATATTATTTGTCATTATATGTGTTAATAAAATGTATGTCATTCTATAACCTAAAAATGTCGGAACATCGTAGTATTTTAACCACGTGAATGAATTAAAGTGTTTGAATTTCCAAGAAGAAAATAAAAGTTTTTCGAGAAAGTTTATGAAAAACACTATTCACCGTTTAACACTCTGGATTTATTTTTGAACTTTCGAGAAATACATAACGTTATAATATCAAGACGATATGGATTATAATATCAATTAGCGAAAATTTATGTTAAGGAAATTATTTCCAGACATGGAGCACAAGTTTTGATTGTGTCAGATTGTGACCCACGATTCACATCGAACTTTTGGAGAAGTCTTCAAGAGTAGTCGGGGACGCAGTTGAAGTTTAGTACGACATATCATCCACAAACCGATGGACAGAGTGAGAGGACAATTCAGATGTTAGAAGATATGTTGAGGTCTTGCGTCATGGATTTCAAGGATAGTTGGGATGATCATCTACCATTAGTAGAATTTGTGTATAACAACAGTTATCATGCAAGTATAGGTATGCTGTTAGTTGATTTCACAATCAAAGCAAACGTGCAAGTATACACGATCAACAAGTAATATAGTGATAAATTAGAGTGTCAATCCCTTAGAGAATTCCAATTAATAAACTCCAACTACTAGTATGGTATCAATTCAATTTTATTTAAACAACCAAATATTTTGATTTTTAAAACTAAGAAAACTAATTTTAATAAGCAAGAAATTATTCTAAAAGAAAAGAAATAATAAATTAAGAATTATTTGAATGCAGATAAATGACAATTAAGATTCCAATTTCCCCAATTATGATTATTAAATCAATTATCCAATTATCCCACTTATTATATCTATTGAATTGTTAACAGGAATTCTCAAATGCCAAAAGCCCTCTCTCGAGTGATCAATTGCCTTCTATTTAACCCAGATTAATTTTGCTATATCTCTATGCAAAACAATTGAATTAAACTCGTTACAAACCCAATTCCTTTTATGTTACATGTGACAAATAGATATTCTCATTCTATTCACAAACCTAATTATTCACTGTGCAAATAATTAAGTCACATGTCACCCTGCCCAGTTCTAACTCTAGAATTCCTCTCTCAATTCCTTCTAGAGTAACACGGTAATTATTGGCCAGGTAATTAATCAATAAATACAAGGCATGATGAACAATTCACTCCAACATAAATAATTGGAATAAATTAGATAATCAATTCATAACCATAAAAGGTTCCATTGGAATCTTAATAAAAGGAATTAGTTCATGACAGAAATAAAAACCACAAATAATTGATAAATCATCCTTAATGAGTTACACAATTTAAAAGAATAAAGAAGAAGAAGAACTCCAAGTTGTAAGCCTCCAGATCTGCTCTTGCTCCTTGATCAATTTCCAATTGTGTAGCCTCTCCCTCCAATTCAATAAAAAGAATCAATTTATATTTTCTTGCCCAATTCCACAAATCTTAATCCAAATAGACTTCCCATAAACTCCTAAAACAAAGTCAAACAGAAAATCAGACCAGCCCACGCCGGATCCACTCGCGCGCGCCCCTGTCCGAGTCAACCGAAGACCAGCGCCCCGGCGCTATATTTAACTCTTGGAGCAGCTCCCCGGCGCTAGGGTACAGTAGCTGGTTCTCTTGCCCTTTTCAGCCCAATAGCTTCCAAACTCCCCACAACTATAAAACAACACAATAAACACGATACAAAATGACTCGAAAATACACAAATCTAAACTTGAGTATATCTAATTCATGGGTATATTACCCAATCATCAAATACCCCCAAACTTAAATCGTTGCGTGTCTTTAAGCAACAAAACACAACCGATACGAATAACTAAACATCATACAAATGCAAACTAACTAAATGACCTTAATTCCAGCAATTCAATATTTAACGAATATCCATAGGCCTCAGAAAAATCACAAAAACATGCTAATACCTCATGTTAAAACAGATCAATAATATCCCAACAATCAATCAATCCAAATATGTTATTACTGATATTGTGAGTGTGTGTTCAACAACCATGCTAACCAATGACGAGCAAAAATCTGAAAGATAATAAATTTCATAGTAAGCATCATACAGTGTAAACTTGAGAACTCATCAAATATACTTGTTTCAACTGAAATCAAACAATTACCCGAATTCAAGGGTCAAAATGGAATAATTATGCTTTTCTTTTCTTTCTTTTTTTAAATATACATAAATGACTGTGCAATGTCTCACCCCATTAGGCTAACAGTGTTACCCCTTAGCGAGCTTTCGACCAACGACTCCCAGACCATGAAAGACCTTAGGGCGCTAGGTGTAAAGATAATCTCCTCGGGCGTACTTGCTCAAGTAACAAAGGCCCCAAAACAAGACTAGTCATCATGTATACTTTTTTTTAGCTTATATATTCCAAATATTTTTCCCCCAAACTTGAGTTTATGTATAAATTCAGTCTTCTCTAGCTATTCAAATTGTCCTTTCATTTCACTAGCAATCATCCTTTAGAACTCTATTATCTAACCATTTAAACTATCATAGCCAACATGGTCATTTTTTCAAAGTGCTTTCCTATAATATCAGTGTCAAACAGATAAAGATTCAATTCATGTCAAGAAAATCATATTACTGACTCAATAATCCTTACTAGACTTGTTCATGCAATTTTAAGTTCATCATTAGCCTTCAAATATACTCACTATCAAAAGCTGGAATTAACATGCAATCCTAAACGCAACATTTATAAAACAACCACAACTATTAACAAACACAGTTTACTCATGCAAATAAAAATTAAACTAAACAATTACCCCCAAACCTATCTAGAGCAATGTCCTCATGCGAAAAATAAGGCAAAATAAAACAGAGGACTTCCCTGACGAGCTTATTCCTCGGGTGGAGCATCCTCATCCTCGCTCATCTCTTGATCGGAAGGGGGAAATACTGGCAGAACTGGAGCAGTTGGGAAATGGCTAAGTTGAACGCCCGGATGTGATTGGATGGTCAGTGCATTCTATGCAGCAAATTGGTCAACTAAAAATTTAAAAATCACGTCTTGACGTTCTGACAAGCGCACATTCTGGAATTCCATGTTGTAAAACCAGCCATCTATCTCTCGCTGGACAGCTTCGGGGACCACACCACGATGAGCTGCTGTAGATGGGCCATAAGTAGGTGGAGCCTGAGGTGGTGGGGCTTGTGTGGGTGAAACTTGGGGAATTATGAAACCCAATCCCCTAGGGTGATTTACCCCTCCTGTCCACACTTTGTATCTGCTTATTAACTTGTGGTCCAGCACTGGCATAGGCTTTTGAATCATCTCATCTGACTTCCATTTGACGCCGAACTTAGCACATAATACGCAGACGAGAGACGGATGTGGTAACCCTCCAGTGGTACTTCTACGAGATGCTTGGAGGATAGATTGCAAAATGAGATGGCCCATATCAATTTTAAATCCTTTGATGATTGAGTATAGAAGGACTGCACGTTCCCTGGTAACATGACTCACATGGGTGCATGGCATGAGTTTTGCGCAAATGAACGCATACCATGCCTTCCCATATAAGCTGAGATTCGATAGTGGGAAAGTCATGTTTCCGCATTCATGTACGGTCCATGTGGTGCCCGACTGACAAAGTTCATGAATTATCTGCTCATAATCCGGCCCATCACTAACAAGACTGGCATAGTCATCATAAAAATCCTCCACTGGCAGTTGATAACACTCATTGAAGTCCTCTTCGCCAATTTCCACTGTTTTGCCCCTTACAAATACCGTATAGTTATCATGTTTGGGTACGTTGGCGTAAATTCTTTCACCACTGCAATTACTGCTGGATCGGGCTGCTCGGTAAGTGTGAACCAGTTCCGCTCGGCTATCATGACTGCCATGTCGCCATCCTTTGATTGATCCGGTCTCAACCCACGCTCCAGAACCAATGACCGAGTAGCCATTCGGTTGTATCTTTCCTGAGCCGCAAGACTGACAAAACGGCGACTGTCAAATCTCGGAGGTGGAGTTGAGGCGGTCCCTAACCCTTCACCACGCTGACGTTTGGATTCCATGTCAGAAATTCTGCAATTATAAGCATATATATATATATGTATTAGCATCGAACATAATTAGAATTTGGATAAACTTATGTATGACTTTACCCCCAAACTTTAAAATATATGTCGAAATTGAATACATTGGTGGGGATGATACTCGACACAAAAATGTAGACGCATGCACAATAGTACCAATTGGAGTCATGGACTCTTCAGTTTCGTGAATGAACACAAGCCACACAAGAGATGTCCTCAAGAGTTGTCATGGAGTGCAATAAGACACATGCATGTATTAATATAGTGTAATTCACCCCACTCTAAGTTACTATGTGCAATGATAGCCATGTGCTATAGTAGATTGAAATCATTGTGGTGGCATGAAGGTCCAGAATGATAGTGCTAAGACATGGTGATATGTGTGCATGTGGACAAGATCAATGACTCAGGCAAATTATCAAACACCTTGTGGGTGTGCAATGCATCCCTAGCATTCAAACATTTATAATAACATATGCTCCCAATTTAAGAATTAACACATATGTGTCGTATAAGATAGTCAAGATTAGGAGAGTGACATGCTTCGATGTTGGTGTAAAAAGATATGAATTTAGTAGAATATGTACATACCAACCACATCCTTAGATAGCTTTATGCCCCAAAGTTCAAATATAATTCAAGACATACCTGGTTAAATCTTGTTGCAATTGAATGAGAAAGATGAAATTTATGGAACACAGGAGAACAATGGATCGTATAAATCTGATTTAAATTATGAAATTGTTATTAGCACTTTTCAACTACCCTGTGAAGGTAATGGAGGCGTGTGGCATGAAATTAAAAGAGACGAGAGGTTGAAATAGAAGAGAAAAGTAACCGTCTGGTATTTGAGTTCAAATAGGAGTCTGGGACGCAGCCCCAGTATCGGGGCGCATCAATATCATAGGCAGACAGCGCCAGGGCGCTAGAGGTCAGTAGGTTCATGAATTGCATAGCGCCGGGGCTCTGTGTTGTAGCTCAAGTTGAGCACCGGGGCGCTGTAGGTCAGTAGCTCGTGGAAGGGGCTAGCACCGGGGCGCTTAAATTGCCCTTAGAGACATCACCGGGGCGCTCATAGCCAGTGACTTCTGGGTTGGGCTAGCGCTGGGGCACTTTGGGTCAAGCAATGTGCAGCGCCGGGGCTCTGGGCTGCCGTGGCTCATGTCGCCTGCAACGTATAAGTTCAAAAGTTTGCATGAAGAGAGACAATTCAGACTACGTTCCCCATAATGTTGAAATCAATACTCACAAGAACTAAAATAAGACAATATTAGACAATAAGTAGAATGAAAATAAAATAAATAACAAAAATAAAATAAAATTAAAAAAGAAAATGATTGGGTTGCCTCCCAATAAGCGCTTGGTTTACTGTCGTCGGCCCGACTTTGCTGGTATGTTCAATTTTCCACTGAGTCGGAGAGGTTCATGACCGTAGTTTGACATTTAATAGGTCCACTCTAGTAATGTTTGAGTCTTTGACCGTTAACCTTGAATGAGAAATTTGAATTTGGTTTTTCGATCTTGATGTTACCATGTGGTGCAACAGACACGAGTGTAAAAGGACCTGACCAATGTGATTTCAGTTTTCTAGGAAATAAACGCAATCTCGGGTTAAAAAGCAAGACTTATTGGCCCGGTTCAAATGTTTTATCGAGAATTTTCTTATCATGCCATGCTTTGACTTAATCCTTGTAGAGTTTTATGTTTTCATAAGCGTTGAAATGGAATTCATCCATCTCGTTCAACAGCAGTAACCTTTTCTCACCTGATGCTTGTTCATCAAAATTGTGCTTCCGAATGGCCCAGTGTGCACTATGCTAAAGCTCGACTAGGAGGTGGCACGCCTTTTCGTAAACCATTCGATAAGGTGACATGTCGATCGGATTCTTGTATGCTGTATGATATGCCCATAAAGCATCGTCAAGACGTAAATACCAATCTTTTCGTGATGGATTGACCACTTTTTCCAGAATTCTCTTAACCTCCCTATTCGAGACCTCAGCTTGGCCATTAGTTTAGGGATGATACACATTTGCGATTTTATGATGAACCCCATAGTTCACCAACAATTTTGTGAACTGCTTGTTACAGAAATGCGTTCCCTCATCACTTATTATTGCTCGCGGAGTCCCAAATCGCGTGAAGATATTTTTCTTTAAGAATCGAAGGACGACGTTAGCGTCATTTGTGGGCAAAGCTGCGGCTTCTACCCATTTGGACACATAATCCACCGCTAACAAAATATACTAATTATTAAAAGATGAGGGGAACGGTCCCATGAAATCGATTCCCCAGACGTCGAACACCTCTTCCTCCAATATAGAGTTGAGTGGCATTTCATTTCGCTTGGAGATATTACCTACACGTTGGCATCGATCACACTTTAGCACATAGAGATATGCATCCTTGAATAACGAAGGCCAGTAGAATCCTGATTGTAACACCTTAGCAGCAGTTCGATCACCGGAATAATGACCTCCATAATCGGATGAGTGGCAATGACCCAAGATACTGTCCATCTCTTCATGTAGCACACAAAGTCTAATCATTTGATCTGCGCAGGCTTTAAACAAGAACGATTCATCCCAATAGTACTGGTTCACGTCATAGAGGAATTTCTTTCGTTGTTGCGAGTTCAAATCCGGTGGTAGTACTTTAACAACCACATAGTTCACATAATCAGCATACCAAGGCAGTGTTGTGGTCACTCGTAGAAGTTGTTCGTCCGAAAATTTCTCGTTAATCAATGCATTGTCTTTTCTCTGCACCTCATCATTTTCCAATCGTGAAAGATGATCCCCTACTTGATTTTCTGTACCCTTTCTATCCCGGATCTCCAAATAAAATTCTTGCAGCAATAACACCCACCGTATTAACCTTGGTTTGGTATCCTTCTTCTCGATCAAATATTTAATTGCAGAATGATCCGTGTAGACAATGACCTTGGTCCCGATGAGGTATGCTCTGAATTTGTCGAAGGCGAACACAACTGTAAGTAGTTCTTTTTCGATGGTTGTGTATTTCAACTGAGCTTTTGTCAATGTCTTGCTTGATTAATAGATTGTATGGAAAATTTTGTCGTGACATTGACCCAAAATTGCTCCCACTGCACAGTCCCTGGCGACGCACATCTTTTCGAATGGTAAAGACCAATCGGGCACCACAATGATTGGAGCAGAAACTAACTTCTTTTTTAAAATCTCGAATGCCTCGATACATGACTGATCTATTTTGAAGGGCACATCTTTCTCTAACAGGGAACACAAGGGTTTTGAAATTTTTGAAATTTTTTTGATGAAACGTCGGTAGAAACCCGCATGTCCCAAGAAGCTCCGTATTCCTTTCACCGATGATGGAGGAGGTAAGTTCTCAATAGTCTCAATCTTTGCTTTATCCACCTCAAATCCTGCAGCAGAAACCCTATGCCCGAGAATAATCCCTTCTTTCACCATAAAGTGGCATTTTTCCCAGTTAAGAACCATATTAGTCTCCACGCACCGTTTCAACACTAAAATCAGATTTTTTAGGCAAAGATCAAAGCTATCACCGAACACAGAAAAATCGTCCATAATTACCTCCAAATTTTTCTCGACAATATCAGAGAAGATTGCCATCATGCACCGTTGAAAGGTTGCCGGTGCATTGCATAAACCAAAAGACATACGCCGAAATGCAAACGTACCGTATGGGCATGTGAATGTCGTTTTCTCTTGATCCTCCGGGGCTATAGAAATTTGATTATATCAAGAATAAACATCCAAGAGACAATAGAACTGATGTTGTGACAACCCGGGAATTTGGAGAATTTATGAAAATCATAATTGATTGATTTAAGGTTCAATATTAGGACCTAGACAGGAAATAAGTGTATGGAATTGGCAGTTATGTAATGAAATTCCAAGAATTTCAAAGTTTTGGATAAGACTTGAATTATATGATAGACTGTAAGTGATAGTCTAGTAATGAGGTATAAGATTATGGTAGATTTAAAATTCTTTAGAAGAGTTATCAGGGATAAGTATTGAAGTGAATACTAGTCGGTATATTTGATTATATATGTGAATCATAATGATTTGAGATCAAGGATTGATCAGATAAGTTATAACTTTAGAAAAACCCTAAAGTTATGTTAATCATACGTTTATTAAGTTAGAAAAATCTAACGGATTGTTAGAAACCCTAACGGTACGCTCAGAAACTTTAATTTTAGTTTCGAAAATCCGAAACCCTAAATTCATGATATGAATATGGTGATTAAGTTAGAAAACCCTAACGTCTGATGAGAAACCCTAGAAATCGGTTCTGGAAACCCTAGTTTCAGTTTTGAAAATTTAAACCCTAATTTGGGAATTCTTATGCGAAGTATTAAACCCTAAGGGTTAAAAAGTTGTGTGTAAGGAATATGAACATTAGGTGATGGTTTATATTTGTTTATTATATAAACAAACAAAAGAAACTAGTGAAATCCTAATTATATATTAGGAATGAATGATTTAATAACTTAAGGGTTATGGAAAAAGAGAATTATAGTATTTAGAATACTTACTAATTCTAGGAGATTTATTTTATACATCTCAAATGATTAATTTTATAACCTAATTATAGCAAGTCTAATTGGGTTAAGAAAATAGATGTGCATGATCAAGGACTGGTGTTATAATTGAGGAAGTAAAAACCCTAAGTAAATGATTTGGGTTGGATAAGAATTTAAGGAATTGGACTATGTATATGTATAACCCAAGTATTGGTGAATGAAATTGATTAGAGGATCAAGCAAAACATTAAAGGAATGGCTCAATTTTTAACCTAAGTGGGAGAGGAATTTTTGGACATTTGTTAAATCAAATAAGAGATAAGATAGAAAGCAAACTTGGAGCATTTTTTTTAGCCAAGTGGCCGGCCATGTGAGCTAGGATAAAGGGGGATGAATACATTAATGTCTCACTGTAGTTGGTGACCAACCCTAACCCTAACCTAGTTCTAGCCTAGAAATGTGTCCAACACATTAGCAATTCTTTCAAGCAATCCTTGGCAATTAAAGAGAGAAAGTAGTAAGGCACATGGCCGGTTTTTGCAAGAGAGAAAGGAGAGTGAGTTGGACAAATTGATAAAAGCAACACCTAATAAAATCTATCTCATTTTCTTTTTCATCTTTCTTCCAAGTTGCAAGGAACCAAAGAGAGAGAGAGAGAGAGAGAGAAGAGAAGGCCATGTTCGGCCATCTTAAGAGAAGAAGGAAGGGAGATTTGAATCTCAAAAAATCAAGATCCTTATACATCTTTGAAGGAGAAAGGAAATCAAGCTAAAGGTATAACAAAATTTTTTTTGATTTGTGTAGGCTAAATTTCTTTGGTAACTTGATTTGATTTCTAACAATTTGAAGTTGTGATCTTGAGGTTATAACCCTAGATCTTGGTGTTTAAAGGTGTTCTATGTTTAGATCCAACTCTTTTATGGATCAAAAGTTAGATCTATAGCATGAAATGGAGGATAGGTTTTCAAAAGATAGAAAACCTAATTTTTTCTTAAGATTTGATTGTGTTGATGCTTGTTTGATGTGATAAGGAATTTTGTTTCTAAACTCAAAAAGCTAAGGATATACATGTTAATAAGTGTTTATTGTTTGGATCTACCCATAATGGGTGTTAAATTGGTGGAAAATCAAAAGGAATTGGAAAATGGAAATTTTTTTTAAAGTTAAAGTGTTTTGATATGGTTTTTAGATCAAGTATTGAACTTATGATTTTGAATCATATGAGGGAAGATCTACATGATGTATGATATTTTATGGTTAGATCTTGTCATTTTTAGGGTTGATAAGCTTGAACAAAGAAGATTAACCAAAACAGTTTGTTTGTTTTAAATGAGTTAGTGGACTGCTGTCCTAAAAGAGAAATTTCCGGATCTGTTAAGTTGCTCTAAAAATTTTGGACTTGTGATATGTTGTAGTACACTCAATAAGCTTTCCATAAACTCCAAAACGGACTAAATCCGGCATCGGAGGAGAGAGTTATGGGATTTCTCCCAAACTACACAAAATTAAGAAAAACTGTTAAAAGGACAGATTTGAACAGTCACTTCCGGGCTAATTTCCGGGAGCTTAGCATGTCCAAATATGGATTGTGATATATGAAAATTGTAGTTCGGAAAGATAAGAACCCAACAAAATTGACAGATCATTAATCGGAGTTACAGAACTCGTTTTATATAAGTTTTAGCAAAGGACTCCAAAGCTGCAAAACGTCAAAAAGTTTCTGGCCAAATATTTCCGTGGGCTGTTTTGGACATTTAGTTAATGTGAAAAATTCCAGTCTTTTGGGAAATGAAAATATATGGTAATATGTAGCTCGTGTCCAAAAATGAGCTGATTCCGAGTTAAAATGACCAAGTTATGGCCATTACAATTTTTGTGATTTTCCGACGGAAATCGCTATAAACGGAGTTCTACAACTCCGATTGCCACGAAATTTAATATGGAGTATCACATTAACATATATAAGGTTATGCCAAAAGATGGGCATTACTGGAGTTAATCACGAGGTAGCTAATTTCTTAAGCTACGCACTAATATTAATTTTTAATAAATACCAAAGGAAGTTGGAAAATTATGAAAACATACTTTTTATGCATGAAATATGTGTATATATGTTTGACCAAAGGATAGGAGAATAATTCACTGATTTGGTATTTTCGTGATATGGATATAGAAAACAGTTTGATGAATTGAATCCGGTTTGCTGGATTGAGGTTTAAATTGATGGATTTGGAATTCAAGTTGCTGAATTATAAATTTGGTTGTTAGATATAGAATTCAGGGTGCTGGATTAGTGTTTGCCTTATTACATGTTAATGAATAATTTATGAAATGAAAAGCGAGTGTTAAATCATATGGGATATGATATAGTGATCGGAGAATTATCAAAGGGTGATATTAACATTGATGTGTTAAGCTGTTATCTAATATTTGATTAGGTATTAGATAGTATTATGGATTAAAGTATGTTATACTGATTAAAAGATCAATCTTATAACTGACAGGTCTTTCGTGAGAGATTAAATTAAATTGCGTTGCGGTAATCAACGGTTCATGCAAGTTTCTTTTTACTTAACTCTAATAAGAGTAGTTTCATCAAGCTTATGGTTAATCATTGCTGATTGCCATGAAATTTGTATTATGTACATCTTGCATGTATAAGTCAGGTATGAAAGGCTGATCACATTCATTACCAGTTGGTTCAGAAATGTTTGTTCATGAAAAATACTTGTTCAGTCAAAATTTTGTTCCTGCTAGTTCACAATTATATTGTTGAATTATAGCCAGCCAATTATTCATACTCTTCAATCATGATATATCGTTATGTTATTGTATATAAACTTGCTGGGCAACTTTTATGCTCACCCTTGCTATATCATGATAAAATATTGCAGATTAAGGCGAATGCGTCGGAAACAAGGAAATGTCCAAGACAGTTCCAGCTTTAGTAGATGTGTGCAGTTAAATTTGTAATGTATGATATTAATAATGTTATGAGTTAGATAACTTATGAATTATGTAATCAGTTAAGGTTACTCGATTTTGGGGAAAATAGTGTGTAATGTATTGTATAAACAATTTATGTTTATATCTTCCACAAATAGTGATATTAACAGTGTACCGGATCCGAGGCGATTCGGGGCCCGGGTTCGGGGATATTACAGTTGGTATCAGAGCTGTTGGTTATGAAGCTTAGGTAGGAATACCTGAGACCAATAACCGCAGTGATTAGGAAAAGACTAACTCAAATAGAGTTAGTGGGTCGGTAAGATTCAAAGACGAATCTCGGCGAGTGTAAAGCACAGAGTTCCCTAACTCTGATAATAAAGTTGAACAGTAATGGTGAATAGATTGAGTCTAAAAGACTGAAAGTGTAGGAATAGAAGATCGTAAAACAAAACGATCAAGTCATAGAATTGAATCGTAATATATACGATAAGATCACCCCGTGATCTGATAAGGTTATGATGTGGGAAAGAATCAATCTGATGATTGAAAAGTTTACAGCAAGATGCTGTGTATCAGTTGTACTATGAAATGGTACTATGAAAACTCATGAAAGAGTTATGAATTGTAAATACGGATTAAATAAAATTCGTATGGAGTAAGTGTGGAGTTAGTATTAGGTGGGGATTCAATTGAGGATTCATGTCGGCAGCTGAGTTGTATGATTCCTTGTATGGGAGGGGAATTTGTACTTGGTTTTAGAATCCCTTAGCTTCCTGGTCGATGTAGTGGTTAGGTTGATCAATTCTTTGTATGGGAGGGGAATGGTTCACTTAACTTCCTATATTGATTAGTGGCCGGGTTTGGTTTGACAACTGCTTAGTTTCTGGCACTGATAATCATTGAAATGTTTGTGTCGCGCTATTTGCTATATGCGTGTTAAGAGGGTGATTCCTTTCTCATGTATATAACAAATAGATAAGTCATAGGTAGAGGATATAAGATTAAGTACGAGTTTTTAGAACTCATACTTATGTGACATACTTGACGCATAGTTATATGAAATATTTATGAACCCCTCAGCGAATGGACGCCAAAGGTCTGTCTAGGAAAGTTCTTAAACTCATATGATTGTGGCCAGGTTATGAACTCATAAGTGTGGTTTTATGAACTGGGTATAGTTGTGTGTGAATGGAATATTGAGGATAATAGGAACAGATAGAATGTTTAAACAAATGATCATTAGTGGAGAATTAGGTTTTCCTAAACCCCTATCTATGCCAGATTTCAAAATTTTTGACTTCAAGCTAAATACGCACTATGTGCCTTTTTTTTAAAAAAAATTGTTTTTATTTATCACTTATGTACCATGTGACCTGGTGCAGAGATGATAAAAATGATGGAGTCATCAATGCAGTATTACTTCGTGTGAATTTGACTTAAAGTCATTATTCCACTATGGTATGATGTAGCATGATAAAATCATCAAATGACGGAATCCTCAACGGACTGTAAATACAGTGCGACATCATGACGTCATTCTCAAAAATGTTTTCAAAAACCCCAAGTGTTTATTGAAAGAAATTTTCTGAACCAAATTATTTTGGTGCTGAATCCTATGATAAGACTGAGGTGAACTATGTTGTTTGGATAAATAAATCCAATCTAATAGCGTAAATATTCGCTAAAAATAAATACGTTATTTATAACGTAATCGTACGATAGGCTGATCACCTAAAGTTCTAGTAATGGTAGTTTACCTTCTTTGTGATTGTAAACAG
The DNA here is from genome assembly GCA_020205505.1 of Panax japonicus. Lineage (NCBI taxonomy): Eukaryota > Viridiplantae > Streptophyta > Magnoliopsida > Apiales > Araliaceae > Panax > Panax japonicus. The sequence continues at coordinate 59,096,822 of CM035096.1, forward strand.
ACCAAGTAATGTTTTGTTTTGCGGTATAAATACCGTCAAATCTATGTGTTCATGGTCTATATGACCCCTCAGCAAAATTTTAAACCTTTTACCCTTGTGAATGGTATATTGGGTAGCATGTGATATGTGTGAATGGTGTAAGGTGTATGGTATAAGGTGTAAGGTGAATTTCGGGGACGAAATTCTTATAAGAAGGGGTGAATGTGACAACCCAGGAATTTGGAGAATTTATGAAAATCATAATTGATTGATTTAAGGTTCAATATTAGGACCTAGACAGGAAATAAGTGTATGGAATTGGCAGTTATTTAATGAAATTCCAAGAATTTCAAAAGTTTTGGATAAGACTTGAATTATGTGATAGACTGTAAGTGATAGTCTAGTAATGAGGTATAAGATTATGGTAGATTTAAAATTCTTTAGAAGAATTATCAGGGATAAGTATTGAAGTGAATACTAGTCGGTATATTTGATTATATATGTGAATCATAATGATTTGAGATCAAGGATTGATCAGATAAGTTATAACTTTAGAAAAACCCTAAAGTTATGTTAATCATACGTTTATTAAGTTAGAAAAATCTAACGGATTCTTAGAAACCCTAACGGTACGCTCAGAAACTTTAATTTTAGTTTCGGAAATCCGAAACCCAAAATTCATGATATGAATATGGTGATTAAGTTAGAAAACCCTAACGTCTGATGAGAAACCCTAGAAATCGGTTCTGGAAACCCTAGTTTCAGTTTTGAAAATTTAAACCCTAATTTGGGAATCCTTATGCGAAGTATTAAACCCTAAGGGTTAAAAAGTTGTGTGTAAGGAATATGAACATTAGGTGATGGTTTATATTTGTTTATTATATAAACAAACAAAAGAAACTAGTGAAATCCTAATTATATATTGGGAATGAAGGATTTAATAACTTAAGGGTTATGAGAAAAGAGAATTGTAGTATTTAGAATACTTACTAATTCTAGGAGATTATTAATTTTATAACCTAATTATAGCAAGTCTAATTGGGTTAAGAAAATAGATGTGCATGATCAAGGATTGGTGTTATAATTGAGGAAGTAAAAACCCTAAGTAAATGATTTGGGTTGGATAAGAATTTAAGGAATTGGACTATGTATATGTATAACCCAAGTATTGGTGAATGAAATTGATTAGAGGATCAAGCAAAACATTAAAGGAATGGCTCAATTTTTAACCTAAGTGGGAGAGGAATTTTTGGACATTTGTTAAATCAAATAAGAGATAAGATAGAAAGCAAACTTGGAGCATTTATTTTAGCCAAGTGGCCGGCCATGTGAGCTAGGATAAAGGGGGGATGAATACATTAATGTCTCACTTTAGTTGGTGACCAACCCTAACCCTAACCTAGTTCTAGCCTAGAAATGTGTCCAACACATTAGCAATTCTTTCAAGCAATCCTTGGCAATTAAAGAGAGAAAGTAGTAAGGCAGATGGCCGGTTTTTGCAAGAGAGAAAGGAGAGTGAGTTGGACAAATTGATAAAAGCAACACCTAATAAAATCTATCTCATTTTCTTTTTCATCTTTCTTCCAAGTTGCAAGGAACCAGAGAGAGAGAGAGAGAGAGAGAGAGAGAGAAGAGAAGGCCATGTTCGGCCATCTTAAGAGAAGAAGGAAGGGAGATTTGAATCTCAAAAAATCAAGATCCTTATACATCTTTGAAGGAGAAAGGAAATCAAGCTAAAGGTATAACAAAATTTTTTTTTATTTGTGTAGGCTAAATTTCTTTGGTAACTTGATTTGATTTTTAACAATTTGAAGTTGTGATCTTGAGGTTATAACCCTAGATCTTGGTGTTTAAAGGTTTTCCATGTTTAGATCCAACTCTTTTATGGATCAAAAGTTAGATCTATAGCATGAAATGGAGGATAGGTTTTCAAAAGATAGAAAACCTAATTTTTTCTTAAGATTTGATTGTGTTGATGCTTGTTTGATGTGATAAGGAATTTTGTTTCTAAACTCAAAAAGCTAAGGATATACATGTTAATAAGTGTTTATTGTTTGGATCTACCCATAATGGGTGTTAAATTGGTGGAAAATCAAAAGGAATTGGAAAATGGAATTTTTTTTTTAAAGTTAAAGTGTTTTGATATGGTTTTAGATCAAGTATTGAACTTATGATTTTGAATCATATGAGGGAAGATCTACATGATGTATGATATTTTATGGTTAGATCTTGTCATTTTTAGGGTTGATAAGCTTGAACAAAGAAGATTAACCAAAACAGTTTGTTTGTTTTAAATGAGTTAGTGGACTGCTGTCCTAAAAGAGAAATTTCCGGATCTGTTAAGTTGCTCTAAAAATTTTGGACTTGTGATATGTTGTAGTACACTCAATAAGCTTTCCATAAACTCCAAAACGGACTAAATCCGGCATCGGAGGAGAGAGTTATGGGATTTCTCCCAAACTACACAAAATTAAGAAAAACTGTTAAAAGGACAGATTTGAACAGTCACTTCCGGGCTAATTTCCGGGAGCTTAGCATGTCCAAATATGGATTGTGATATATGAAAATTGTAGTTCGGAAAGATAAGAACCCAACAAAATTGACAGATCATTAATCGGAGTTACAGAACTCGTTTTATATAAGTTTTAGCAAAGGACTCCAAAGCTGCAAAACGTCAAAAAGTTTCTGGCCAAATATTTCCGTGGGCTGTTTCGGACATTTAGTTAATGTGAAAAATTCCAGTCTTTTGGGAAATGAAAATATATGGTAATATGTAGCTCGTGTCCAAAAATGAACTGATTCCGAGTTAAAATGACCAAGTTATGGCCATTACAATTTTTGTGATTTTCCGACGGAAATCGCTATAAACGGAGTTCTACAACTCCGATTGCCACGCAATTTAAAATGGAGTATCACGTTAACATATATAAGGTTATGCCAAAAGATGGGCATTACTGGAGTTAAGCACGAGGTAGCTAATTTCTTAAGCTACGCACTAATATTAATTTTTAATAAATACCATAGGAAGTTGGAAAATTATGGAAAAATATTTTTTATGCATGAAATATGTGTATATATGTTTGACCAAAGGATAGGAGAATAATTCACTGATTTGGTATTTTCGTGATATGGATATAGAAAACAGTTTGATGAATTGAATCCGGTTTGCTGGATTGAGGTTTAAATTGATGGATTTGGAATTCAAGTTGCTGAATTATAAATTTGGTTGTTAGATATAGAATCCAGAGTTCTGGATTAGTGTTTGCCTTATTACATGTTAATGAATAATTTATGAAATGAAAAGCGAGTGTTAAATCATATGGGATATGATATAGTGATCGGAGAATTATCAAATGGTGATATTAATATTGATGTGTTAAGCTGTTATCTAATATTTGATTAGGTATTAGATAGTATTAGGGATTAGAGTATGTTATACTGATTAAAAGATCAATCTTATAACTGACAGGTCTTTCGTGAGAGATTAAATTAAATTGCGTTGCGGTAATCAACGGTTCAGGCAAGTTTCTTTTTACTTAACTCTAATAAGAGTAGTTTCATCAAGCTTATGGTTAATCATTGCTGATTGCCATGAAATTTGTATTATGTACATCTTGCATATATAAGTCAGGTATGAAAGGCTGATTACCTTCATTACCAGTTGGTTCAGAAATGTTTGTTCAGTCAAAAATTTATTCCTGCTAGTTCACAATTATATTGTTGAATTATTGCCAGCCAATTATTCATACTCTTCAATCATGATATATCGTTATGTTATTGTATATAAACTTGCTGGGCAACTTTTATGCCCACCCTTGCTATATCATGATAAAATATTGCAGATTAAGGCGAATGCGTCGGAAACAAGGAAATGTCCAAGACAGTTCCAGCTTTAGTAGATGTGTGCAGTTAAATTTGTATTGTATGATAATAATAATGTTATGAGTTAGATAACTTATGAATTGTGTAATCAGTTAAGGTTACTCGATTTTGGGGAAAATAGTGTGTAATGTATTGTATAAACAATTTATGTTTATATCTTCCGCAAATAGTGATATTAACAGTGTACCGGATCCGAGGCGATTCGGGGCCCGGGTTCGGGGATATTACAGATGTTCAGCTAGCCTATCCAACATCTGATCAATAAATGGCAAGGGGAAGTGATCCTTGCGTGTGGCTTTATTTAGCTTGCGATAGTCCATGCATACTCTCCATCCTGTAACTGTTCGAGTAGGGATGAACTCATTAGCTTCATTCTTCACCACTGTCATACCCCCTTTCTTTGGTACGCATTGTACAGGACTTACCCATGAACTATTGGGTAAATAATGCCAGCATCCAACCACTTTATAATTTCCTTTTTCACCACCTCCTTCATGATGGGGTTTAGCCTCCTTTGCATCTCGATGGTTGGTTTTGCCCCCTCTTCCATTAAGATTTTATGCATATAGAATGATGGGCTAATACCTCGAATGTCCGCTATAGTCCAACCAATTACTGTTTTGAATTCTCGTAAGACCCGTAGAAGTTTCTCCTTTTGCGTGTCAGTCAAATCTGTCGAAACAATCACTGGTAGGGTATCATCTTTTCCCAGGTAAGCATATTGTAGATGTGATGGTAATGGTTTTAATTCTAGCACTGGTGGCTCTTTTATTGATGGTTTGAAATTTTTATCTTCCGCTTCGGGCCTCTCTATGGTGTCGAAGGATTTAGTGCTTTTCCGAAAAACTAATGGTGTGTCTAGCCATTTGACGTATTCGATATCCTCTTCAATACCATATTCGTCTACCCCGAACAAAATAGATTCAAGTGGGTCCTCCAAAAAAGTTGTGCTGAATTTATGATTTACCAATTCCTCCATGATATCAACCCGTATACATTCACCTTTTTCTTTTGGGTACGACATTGACTTGAAAATGTTAAAGGTGACCTGTTGATCTTCAACTCACATTGTCAATTCACCTTTTTTAACATCGATCAATGTTTTGCCTGTCGCTAAAAATTGACGCCCAAAAATGATCGGGATTTCACTGTCCACTTCACAATCCAGAATAAAGAAATCCGCAGGGAAGATGAATTTATCCACTTTTACTAACACATCTTCAACTATACCTCGTGCATATGTAACCGATCTATGTAACGCCCCCAAATCCGAATTACCTGACCCCTGAGTTTGGTGCTCACGATCCATAATATAATAACATCTAACTACCCATTCATTAATTATAATAAACTTACATATCATTAGTTATTAAGTTAACAACATCATCCCAGGTCAACTAACCTTAACATTACAAACTTTACCCTTTCGATAAACAAAAAGGGTTTACAAAACAACATATTAAATATGCTAAATATAAAACTACTCCAGCACTATGCCTTTGCCTTTATTCCGCTTAGCCCCGCTGGCCTCATCGTTCCTAGCTGAAATATTTTATTTAGCAAGGGTGAGCAACAAGTTTGCCCCACAAGTTAAATATACAATAAATGATATATGAATCAGAAATAGAAGAGTCTAGATTGAATAGAGCTTCAACAATTATCAAACGATTTTGAGATAACGAAATAATAATCCAATCTGAATAATAACTTTCTACTATTTAATACTAAATAACCTATTCGATATCAAAAAGTATAATTCTTTCAAAGATTCAATAATATTCAATTGAATTAACAATACTGCAACAATATTCAATAATGTGGGATATACCCAGATTTCATGTTGAGTGATCACAGAGGATCATGAACTAATAGAGGATTCATTTAGTTATTAAAACTAAATTACCACAAGAATATAAATTAGTTATCAAAACTAAACTATACTCTTCTGCAAGTACCTGGAGTGGCCAACTCCTTTGTACCCTATATTATGCATAATACTCAATAATAGTGCACATGTCGATTTACGACAATAAAATTTGTTCATCTCGGTTTTACTTCACGAGTCCGTACCACAACAATATGGTTTGGATTAATTTCAAAGAAATACTAGGATTTCAATAATTAATAACAATGCTAATCTAGCAGAAATCAATGGCATAGATCTTCCAATAACATTTCAGTTCATAATGAATAGAACCTTTCATGCTTTAACAAATATTAGTCTCACATAAACAATTAGTTGAGACATAATTTATAATTAGTTCAAATAATAGAACATGATTCAATTGCACTACGTGCGAATTACAACAATTATTATAGATATGAATAACTATCAATAATTATTCACTACCATGCTTGAAAAATAGTAACTCAAGTTGAGTTAGGAAACTTGCCTTTCGCGTTGATTACTGCTACACAATATAATTAACTGCACTCGTAAGACCTATAATCAATAATATCGGTCTCACAATTAGTACAATAATTCACAACACACATCACTGTAATTTACAGTCAAACCTTCTCCTAACACATTAGCACATAATCACAACAGTGTTTATAACCTATATAAACACTTAACAAGTTCAACTAGTTCAGTCCAGTTGGACTTTGGTCTATTTTCGGTGTTCTGGTCACCTTATCCGATAATTAACACAGTTATCTGTCTATTACACTTGGCCTCTAACCTTCAATATTAATTCAGATAAGTCAATTATCAATAATAATATTTTTCGGAAGCTTTTAATAATTATCAAGTAATTATTATAATTTATAATAATTTTCCAACCATCAAAATCATTTTTAAACGATTTAATTATCAAATAATCTTATCATTATTAGTATTTAATAATATCTAAATATTAATAACATACTTGTTAAAATATTAAAGTTAACTTAAAATATTTTTAAATCAACAATATTCCACTTAAATGATTTTTAAAGTACTTAAAATCATTTTTAAATCATCATCATTAATATAGAATTATTAATGAAATTATCATCTAAATATTAAAAGTCATTAAATATAACATAAAATATTTTTAAATCATTTTTCTCATTTTTAAATCAATAAAACCATTTTTAATTCATTTATTTAATATAACAATTAAATAAATCTAGCATCATTAATATTAATTTATTAATGATAATTCTCCAAAAATATTGAAAATTATATTTTATAATTTAAAATAATTTCTAACACTTTACTCTCAATTAAAATGATTTTTAAATCATTAAAATCATTTTTATCTTATTTATTTAATTTTATAATCAAATAAATCTAATATCATTAATATTAAATTATTAATGAAAATTCTTTAAAAATATTAAAAGTTACATTTTATAACTCAAAATATTTTTAAATACATTTTTCTTATTTAAAATGATTTTTCATAATATTAAAACATTTTTCTCTAATTTATTTAATATACTAATTAAATAAATTAAATACTTTTAATATTTAAATAATTATAAATATTTAGGAAAAATATTCCAATTGGTCAAAAATTATTTTTCATAATTTAAAATAATTTTTAAAACTATTTTTGGTAATTTTTATAATTTATTTTCTATTTTTAATTAATTACCGGAAAAATCAGAAAATAAATAAATTAATCCCTCGCTAATGGCCTATAGCGACACTTAGCGTCGCTGTTGGTGTTATTGAGCTCAAGAACACTGACAGACGGCTTGATAAGGGTTATAGTTTGACTATAGTTTAATCTCTTTTCTTGCATGTTCTGTCCAGCCTAAAAGTCAGATCTTGTAGTGTTTATGTCATTCTACAAATTACAACACTTAGTTGGGTCATACTAAATCAAACCATGAAGATCCAGCCACGCAAAATCACTGTCAGACTAAGTTATGGGTTTTCTGGGCTTAAACAGTTTCGAGTACCTACTTTGGTGCTCAATTATATATAGGTTCTGATCTTGTTCCATGTGTTTTGTTGATTCGAACATGAAGTACGTATGTCATAGAACATTTTCAAAGCAACATTTAAGTTTAACATCAACAGATCCATAAGATAGAACTCAGTCAAACCCTGTCAGAGAGTTGTTCATCCGGTTTTTCTGGAATTTCCAGAAAACTGCTATCATGGTCGAGTAAGCCACTTTGATCACTTTCTACAATTGATCTGTGGCGTGTTTAAGAGTTATAAGACCAGAGATATAAAGTACACACAACATGATATAATCTAAATACAACTTATAATCAAAAACATTAACAAAACGGACAGATCAAGGGCTTAAAGAGGTTGTCAGACACTGTTTTCTATTTCTGGGTTACCCAGAATTCGACCCGGTCATGGGCGGTCAATGATCTTTGACCGCTTATAACTCACGATCTAGACCTATGATGGTTGTAATACCACTTGTAAATTAAAGAAAACATAGCAGGATATAGAATCAAAACTTAAAACAACAAAAACCATAAATATAGCAAGATCTACGGGTACTGGCATTACTTGTCAGACCACAGAAATTGCTCAAGAACAGATTTCTAAAACTTGAATTTTAACCCATTTTGATGCTATGGATCCATCATGGATCATCATATAACAACTAAAAACATCTTATAACATAAGATTAAACACTAAAACACAAAATTTTCCTAGCAACTTGGATCAAAAATAAAAATTTGATTTATACCTTAAGCTTCCAATTCTTGATCTTAGCTCTCCAATTTGTTTATGGTTGATCTAGGGCTGACTAAAATGACTGAGAAACTTGATAATTTCAGAAGTATTGAGAGAAAATGAGTTAGGTGAGAGCTAGGTTGAAAATGACTAAGTTTTAAGAATTTTCTCTCTCCAATTCTCTTATATAATGACATGAGTTGTTAGATCTGATGATATGGATGAATTTGGCTGATGTTTTTGTGTCACACAAGTCAACAAAGTTGTTCAACAACTAAAGTTATGGTCAATTCTACAAGTTAGCTAATTTAGTATATAAAAAGGGCATTTTGGTCATTATCTAATTAAATTTAATGGTATTCTAGTCATTTGCACAAATCCTTAGGGTTTAGGGTTTGGGTTTGGTTTTAGGGTTTGAACCCTTTAGGTTTAAAAATTCTAATTCCCATAAATTTCAAATTTAGGGTTTATAAATTAGAAAATAAAATTTCTAAAAATGCAATAAGGGTTTCTAAATAGAAAATTAATATACAAAAATATAATTAGAGCTTTCTAATCATATTTAAGTTTAATGAACTCATTAGGTTTGCCAAATAGAATTTGGGTTTCCTAATTTAAGGTTTTCAATTCCCGATTTTGAAATTAGGGTTCCTCGGTTATCGATTAGGGTTTCTAACAGCACATTAGGGTTTCTAATCCTGAGATTAGGGTTTCTAATCTCTTATTAGGTTTTATAATTTTTAACCTTATCCAGTCAAACATTGGTCAACATTTCTATACAGTACATATACATTCTCACCAATATAATTATTTTAAATTATATTTTCAACTAAATCCCTATCCGACAATTAGGGTTAAGGTTTCTAAAGCTTGTTAAGCACAACTCTACTCTAAATTTATTAGTCAATACACAAATTGACTTTCTCAAGACTCATATCACAGATACACCGTGCAATATTAACAGCCAATGTCAATATTAACTAAAAAAAAAATTTATTCGAAAATTTTGGATTATTCAAAATCCCGGGTTATTACATTCACCCCTCCTTAAATGGATTCCGTCCTCGGAATCACCGCTTTCTTAATCTCTACAATCTTTTAAAGTTGTAGCATCAATTCATTTTATCAGCACAATATTAATTTGTGCCTTATATTCTCACCCGTGAGTTGAGTCTATATAAGAAAATAATTCACCGCAATATCTAACTAAGATTACTCGCGTAATTTAAATTTTTGAACTAAATCGTTACCTGTGGCCACTTCCTGAACAGCTACTGCATCTTGAGCCGTCATATTGAATGTACGAGCTGTCGGCCTTCCTGGCTGAGCTGGTCCTTTGATCGCCAGTGTTCCACTGCTGTTTCCTTTATTGTTGCTTCCTCTTTCTACATTCTTCTTTGGACAATTACGATTTTGATGTGCTAGCGATCCGCATAAAAACAACCTGATATCCTTTTTGGACTTGGAAAATTTGGAGAAATATGTCCCTCTTGTCCACAGTTAAAACACATTCCTTTTCCTTTTAAACATTCTCCTGGATGCTTTTTACCACATTTGGCACATGGCTCACCTCTCTTTCTATTATCTCCTGACTTGTCTCCAGATTCATTATTGTTCTTCTACTTACGCTTATTAGAATTACTTCCTCCACTGCTACATCCTTCATTCATTTTCTTCTTCTTTTCTTGATGATACTTTAACACAACTTCACTTCCTCCTTCGGCGATGATTGCTTTTTCCAACAGAGCCGCAAATGTCTTAATCTGCAACACAGCTACCTTGCTATATATCGTGGGCTTCATTCCATTTTCGAACCTTCGCGCCTTTCGCACCTCATTGTCCACCTGATGTGGAGCAAATCTCGCGAGTTCGTTAAATTTGGCGGCGTATTTTGCAACCGACATATTCTTCTGCTTTAACTCCAAAAAGTTGACTTCCATTCTAGCTTGCAAACTTTCTGAGAAATAATTTTTGAAAAATAATTCCTTAAACCTTGTCCAGGTTACTACTGCTGTACCCGCTCTCGCCTGATTTGTCTCCCACCAATAATTTTCTTCTCCCTTCATCAAATATGTTGCAAACGCAGTCTTTTGTTCTTCCGCCACACGCGCAATCACGAACGCTTTCTCCATTTCCTTTACCCAAGTTTGGGCTTCAATCGGATCTGTGGTCCCTTTAAATTCAGGCGGTCCTACCGCTTTAAAGTCTTTAAAGTTTGCCAATCTTTCATTTGGTTGATTTCTCACTCTTCCTCTTGCAACTGTAGCTCTATTCTCCATAGCTTCGGCTATTATATTTGCAAAGTTTTGCATTGGGTCAGCTTGACCCCCTTCATTATTTACCGACTGCTCTTCCCTTTGATTTCAATTTTGTCGTCTAGGCGGCATGATCTGATTTAAATAAAAAAAATCTTATATTAATTCTCTTTCTTCACAAATTCTTAATACAATAAGCATTCAACACATATCCCTCATATAACCGCATATTTTTCAAATAGCACATAGTACATTTAGTACTTCACACATATAGCAATATCCCTTTTTAAATAATATTAGGATTAACAACACAACTTTAAACAAAAGTTGTAATTTCTCCATTCACACATAACTATTCCCCAGTTCATCAAACTTACCACACCTAGGGGTTCACGAACTTGCCACAATTATACGAGTGTATGAACTTATCCTAGTCAGAATTTTGGTGTCCATTCGCTGAGGGGTTCAAAACAGTTCACATAATTATGAGTCATGAACTTACCATAAGTATGAGTTTTAAGAACTTACAAAGTAATCTTAATCTTATTTTCATATAAAAAAGAAAGATTTCATTCATGCAAACATATCATTGCATTTATATTCATGCAAATAATACATAGTACTTTTCAGTGCATTGTACATACAACTACAAACGGGTACTATCCCTTTGTGACAAAAGTTGGAATTCATTATTACAACTTTACACAAAAGTTGAGACATACAAAAGTTATATCCTATTCTTACCAAAACGAATATTATACTCTAAAAGATTATACTCCTCACACTTAATCCTTCTTCTTTTTAGGACAATTCTTTACCTTATGACTCGTTCCACCACATGCAAAACATCCTCCTTTCTTTGGTTTAGGACAATTTGGTGATAGATGTCCTTTCTGACCACAGTTGTAACACACATTCTTACCCCACATACACTCTCCCAAATGATTCTTTCCACACTTGCCACATGCTTGTTTCTTCTTTGAATGTGAATTCTCTGTGTTGTTGTCACTGTCATAGTTCTTTTTCCTTTTATTATCCTTCTTTTTCTCGTTTATATCTTTAGATGATAGATTATACTTAACCATCATTCTATCGACTTGTGCCTTCAGATTATTTCGTTCTTCTGTCATTTCGCGTAATGCTCTTTCTGTCATCCATAATTCCTCCAGAAGAAATACTTTAGTCCTTGAGTCTTGAACTTCTACAGATGCTTGACCTTCTTCGATTGCTACTTTGTCTTCTTCCCCATCTTTAATCTTTATTTCTGGCTCTACCGCTATTTCTTTGGAATATACTTCTTCCTCTTCATCCAGCTCCATCTCGGGGTACTCGTCATGATCACTTGCTAGATTTACCGCAGATTCGTCTCTTAAAACTTCCTCAACTGAATCACTCTGAGTTGGCACCTCAACTAATAACATTGGTGCAACAGCCGCTGGCATCTCCATACTCATCTTATCTTCTCCCGACATCCTACAATCAGTTTAAATAACTTGATTAGTACTTCACCAGTACAAACTTCTCTCACTATGTGTCTATATTTATCACTATCATTGCACTTCAGCAATCTCTCACTTAGTACTCTAAATGAGTATTCTATATCTTGCTCATGGTTATAATCCTAGGGTTTTCCCCACCCCACTTAAGGTTTATAACCTACAGCTTTGATACCAACCTGTAACGCCCCCAAATCCGGGTTACATGACCCCCGAGTTTGGTGCTCACGATCCACAATATAATAACATCTAACTACCCATTCATTAATTATAATAAAATTACATATCATTAGTTATTAAGTTAACAACATCATCCCAGGTCAACTATCCTTAATATTACAAACTTTACCCTTTCGATAAACAAAAAGGGTTTACAAAACAACATATTAAATATGCTTAATATAAAACTACTCCAGCACTATGCCTTTGCCTTTATTCCGCTTAGCCCCGCTGGCTTTATCGTTCCTAGCTGAAATATTTTATTTAGCAAGGGTGAGCAACAAGTTTGCCCCGCAAGTTAAAATATACAATAAATGATATATGAATCAGAAATAGAAGAGTCTAGATTGAATAGAGCTTCAACAATTATCAAACGATTTCGAGATAACGAAATAATAATTCAATCTGAATAATAACTTTCTACTATTTAATACTAAATAACCTATTCGATATGAAAGAATATAATTCTTTCAAAGATTCAATAATATTCAATTGAATTAACAATACTGCAACAATATTCAATAATGTGGGATATACCCAGATTTCATGCTGAGTGATCACAGAGGATCATGAACTAATAGAGGATTCATTTAGTTATTAAAACTAAATTACCACAATAATATAAATTAGTTATCAAAACTAAACTATACTCTTCTGCAAGTACTTGGAGTGGCCAACTCCTTTGTACCCTATATTATGCATAATACTCAATAATAGTGCACATGTCGATTTACGACAATAAAATTTGTTCATCTCAATTTTACTTCACGAGTCCGTACCACAACAATATGGTTTGGATTACTTTCAAAGAAATACTAGGATTTCAATAATTAATAACAATGCTAATCTAGCCGAAATGAATGGAATAGATCTTCCAATAACATTTCAGTTCATATTGAATAGAACATTTCATGCTTTAACAAATATTAGTGTCGCATAAACAATTAGTTGAGACATAATTTATAATTAGTTCAAATAATAGAACATGATTCAGTTGCACTACGTGCGATTTACGACAATCATTATAGATGTGAATAACTATCAATAATTATTCACTACCATGCTTGAAAAAAAGTAACTCAAGTTGAGTTAGGAAACTTGCCTTTCGCGTTGATTACTGCTACACAATATAATTAACTGCGCTCGTAAGACCTATAATCAATAATATCGGTCTCACAATTAGTACAATAATTCACAACACACATCACTGTAATTTACAGTAAAACCTTTTCCTAACACATTAGCACATAATCACAACAGTGTTTATAACCTATATAAACACTTAACAAGTTCAACTAGTTCAGTCCGGTTGGACTTTGGTTTATTTTCGGTGTTCTGGTCACCCTATCCGATAATTAACACAGTTATCTGTCTATTACACTTGGTCTCTAAGCTTCAATATTAATTCAGATAAGTCAATTATCAATAATAATATTTTTCGGAAGCTTTTAATAATTATCAAGCAATTATTATAATTTATAATAATTTTTTAAACATCAAAATCTGTTTTAAATGATTTAATTATCAAATAATCTTATCATTATTAGTATTTAATAATATCTAAATATTAATAACATACTTGTAAAAATATTAAAGTTAACTTAAAATATTTTTAAATCCACAATATTCCACTTAAATGATTTTTAAACCATCATCATTAATATAGAATTATTAATGAAATTATCATCTAAATATTAAAAGTCATTAAATATAACATAAAATATTTTTAAATCATTTTTCTCATTTTTAAATGATTTTTAATCAATAAAACCATTTTAATTCATTTATTTAATATAACAATTAAATAAATCTAGCATCATTAATATTAATTTATTAATGATAATTCTCCAAAAATATTGAAAATTATATTTTATAATTTAAAATATTTTCTAACACTTTACCCTCAATTAAAATGATTTTTAAATCATTAAAATAAATTTTATCTTATTTATTTAATTTAATAATCAAATAAATCTAATATCATTAATATTAAATTATTAATTAAAATTCTTCAAAAATATTAAAAGTTACATTTTATAACTCAAAATATTTTTAAATACATTTTTCTTATTTAAAATGATTTTTCATAATATTAAATCATTTTTCTCTAATTTATTTAATATACTAATTAAATAAATTAAATACTTTTAATATTTAAATAATTATAAATATTTAAGAAAAATATTCCAATTGGTCAAAAATTATTTTTCATAATTTAAAATAATTTTTAAAACTATTTTTGGTAATTTTTATAATTTATTTTATATTTTTAATTAATTACCAGAAAAATTAGAAAATAAATAAATTAATCCGTCGCTAATGGCCTATAGCGACACTTAGCGTCACTGTTAGTGTTCTTGAGTTCAAGAACACTGACAGACGGCTTGATAAGGGTCATAGTTTGACTACAATTTAATCTCTTTTCTTGCATGTTCTGTCCAACCTAAAAGTCAGATCTTGTAGTGTTTATGTCATTCTACAAATTACAACACTTAGTTGGGTCATACTACATCAAACCATGAATATCCAGCCACGTAAAATCACTGTCAGACCAAGTTCTGGGTTTTCTGGGCTTAAACAGTTTCGAGTACCTACTTTGGTGCTCGATTATATATAGGTTCTGATCTTGTTCCATGTGTTTTGTTGATTCAAACATGAAGTACGTATGTCATAGAACATTTTCAAAGCAACATTTCAGTTTAACATCAACAGATCCATAAGATAGAACTCAGTCAAACCCTGTCAGAGAGTTTGTTATCCGGTTTTTCTGGAATTTCCAGAAAACTGCTATCATGGTCGAGTAAGCCACTTTGACCACTTTCTACAATTGATCTATGGCGTGTTGAAGAGTTCTAAGACCAGAGATATAAAGTACACACAACATGCTACAATCTAAATACAACATATAATCAAAAACATTAACAAAACGGACATATCAAGGGCTTAAAGAGGTTGTCAGACACTGTTTTCTATTTCTGGGTTACCCATAATTTGACCCGGTCATGGCCGGTCAACGGTCTTTGACCGCTTATAACTCACGATCTAGACCTCTGATGGTTGTAGTACCACTTCTAAATTAAAGAAAACATAGCAGGCTATAGAATCAAAACTTAAAACAACAAAAACCATAAATATAGCAAGATCTACGGGTACTGACATTACTTGTCAGACCACAGAAATTGCTCAAGAACAGATTTCTAAAACTTGAATTTTTACCCATTTTGATGCTATGGATCCATCATGGATCATCATATAACAACTAAAAACATCTTATAACATAAGATTAAACACTAAAACACAAAATTTTCCTAGCAACTTGGATCAAAAATAAAAATTTGATTTATACCTTAAGTTTCCAATTCTTGATCTTAGCTCTCCAATTTGTTTATGGTTGATCTAGGGCTGACTAAAATGACTGAGAAACTTGATAATTTCAGAAGTATTGAGAGAAAATGAGTTTGATGAGAGCTAGGTTGAAAATTACTAAGTTTTAAGAATTTTCTCTCTCCAATTCTCTTATATAATGACATAAGTTGTTAGATCTGATGATATGGACGAATTTGGCTGATGTTTTTGTGTCACACAAGTCAACAAAGTTGTTCAACAACTAAAGTTATGGCCAATTCTACAAGTTAGCTAATTTAGTATATAAAAAGGGCATTTTGGTCATTATCTAATTAAATTTAATGGCATTCTAGTCATTTGCACAAATCCTTAGGGTTTAGGGTTTGGGTTTGGGTTTGGGTTTAGGGTTTGAACCCTTTAGGTTCAAAAATTCTAATTCCCATAAATTTCAAATTTAGGGTTTATAAATTAGAAAATAAAATTTCTAAAAATGCAATAAGGGTTTCTAAATAGAAAATTAATATACAAAAATATAATTAGAGCTTTCTAATCATATTTAAGTTTAATGAACTCATTAGGTTTGCCAAATAGAATTTGGGTTTCCTAATTTAAGGTTTTCAATTCCCGATTTTGAAATTAGGGTTTCTAACAGCACATTAGGGTTTCTAATCTTGAGATTAGGGTTTCTAATCTCTTATTAGGTTTTATAATTTTTAACCTTATCCAGTCAAACATTGGTCAACATTTCTATACAGTACATATACATTCTCACCAATATAATTATGTTAAATTATATTTTCTACTGAATTCCTATCCGACAATTAGGGTTAGGGTTTTTAAAGCTTGTTAAGCACAACTCTACTCTAAATTTATTAGTCAATACACAAATTGACTTTCTCAATACTCATATCACAGATACACCGTGCAATATTAACAGTCAATGTCAATATTAACTAAAAAAAAATTTATTCGAAAATTTTGGATTATTCAAAATCCCGGGTTATTATAATCTATCCGCTAACTATAAACTGATATTTGTTGGGCGTGGAGCCTGAAGTCCGAACCGGCTATAGACGGATAATGGAATTAGATTTATACTAGCCCCCAAATCACATAAAGCTAGTCCCGAAAACTGATTTCCCATCTCGCACATAATATTAAAGCTACCTGGATCCTTGAGCTTCAGCGATAATTTATTCTGAATGATAGCACTGCATTCTTCCATCAATGCTACTGTTTCAAATTCACCCAATTTCCTCTTCTTCGACAATACTGTGACAACCCGAGAAATTAGAAAATTTATGAAAATCTTAAATGATTGATTTAAGGTCAAATAATAGATCTAGACAGAAAATAAGTGTATGCGTTTGGTGATATTGGGATAAACTTTTGATGATTTCAAAATTCGGTGAAGGATTTATGTGAATATGTTCTGTGTTTATGGTTAATGATGTGTTCAGAATGTGGTTAAGGGTCATGGGTTGATCAGATAATTTATATCTGTAACAAACCCTAAGTTTAAATTAAGAACATCAGCGTTCAGTTAGAAAACCCTAACGTCTAATAAGAAACCCTAGAAATCGGTTCTAGAAACTCTAGTTTCAGTTACGAGTGTACGAAATCTTAAATCGGATATTGAAAACCCTAGATTGGGAATACAATGTTATGTACAAGGTTAAACATCATTAATTAGGGAAAAACCCTAATGAATTACTGGAAATTCTAATTGATTGTTTGAAAACCCTAATACCAGATCTGAAAACCCTAATTTCAGAATCTAAAAAAAATGAAACCCTAATCTGTGTATATAATGGAGAATTTTAATGCTTTAGTGCTATTAATTAAGTATTAATTAGGGTAAAGGTTAATTAATTAACAAACCCTAATTTCTAATTTTTGGAACCCTTATTGTTCTGTCAGAAACCCTAATTGTTCAGTGGTGGATTTAATTGCTAAATTAGCAACGTTAATTAGGAAATATTAATCCTAATTTGTTAAAGTCCTAATGTAAGTAGGAAATTATAATATAATTAGAATCCCTAATTATATTTTTTTAAAAACATGATTTTCTATTTTAAATTCTAATTAGAAAATCTTAGAAATCCAAGTTGCTAAATATTTAAGGGTCAAACCCTAAACTCTCAATGATCCAAATCCTAACCCTAAGGGTGTGCAACTCATGAAAATCCTAGGAATAAATGGAAAAGACAAGAATGCCCTTTTAGTGTATTATTTTAGCTAACTTGCAAATCTTGGCAAATCAAAAGTTGTTCAACAACCCTAGAGTTAACCTAGCCTAGCATGTGCAAAATCTCAGCAACTCAACTCCTTTTTGACAGCAAACATCAACCATACATGCATCATGCAATATATAAAGATTGGGAGAGAGAAAATGTACACATTTTTGCTTATTTGCCAAACTTGCTCTCACCAACTCTTACTTCTCTCTCAACCTCCGAAAATCTAAGTTAGATCAGTCACAATTCAAGCCCCACGTGTACCAGAAACAGATCAAAGGATCAGATTCAAGAATTAAAGCATAAAAGGTATAAAACCCTAAATCTTAAAATTTTATGATCTAATGTTTGATGTTGTAATTGATTGGTTAAATATGTGTTTTAAGGTGTCAAATGATGAGCTGGGTTGTTAAAACACAAACCCATAACATCAAAGTGCTCGGATTTGACATTTTAAGAAATCTGGAAAATTTTTAAAGCTGAGGTCAGACAATGAATGTCAGAGCCTCTAGATCTTTTTCTGTTAAATGATTATTGTGTTTTATGTTATACATGTGTTCTATGTCATGTCTACTGTGCTCTGAATCAAGAAACACGACCAGATCATGAATGGACTAAGAGATATGACCGGTCAAAGACCGTTGACCGCTCACGAAAAGTTAAATTCTGGGTAACCCAGAAAATTTTCAGAGGTCTGACAAAATTTTTTACGTCTCAGATCTTACTATGGTTAAGTTGTTATGTGATGTTGTTGGTCTTATCTTGTAAAATGACATGCAGGCTACGCATATATGCCTTTATATCACTCAGATCCGTATCCTAATTGTAGAAATTAATGGTCAAACTATCGTTGACCAGGCTGTTCAAGAACATTTCTGGAAAACCCAGAAATGTTCAAGAACTGTTCGGACTACCACTTTGACCGAGCTAGATCTTTTGTATGTGATGTTTTTAGACTAATTTGTATGTTATAATGTTATACCCTGGCATGTGTACTACAAGACTAAACCATTAGATCTCATAAACAAAGCATATCCTGCAAGTTACAAGGATCGAAAACTAGTACCTCGTCTGTTCTTCATTTTCTGAAAAACCCAGAAAATGAAGAACATAGTTGTCAGACATTTTGGGAGTCCAGATCTTGCTGTTATGTTGTGTTTTGGCTAGGATCTTGGTTGATAATTGTAGTATTACACTTATACTACATAACCATCAGCATTAGCAGACCAGAAATTAAGTGTAGCATGGATTAAATCACGGTCAAACCTACCCACTCGGTGTCTGTCAAGAACACTCAAGAACACCTATAGCGACAGAAAGTGTCGCTATAGGCCTTTAGCGACAGATTATTATTATTTTTCCGGAAATTAATTTAAAATTAGAAAAAAATGGTTTTTAATTATTAAAAATACAAAATAAATTATAAAAAATTATTTTAAAGTCTGAAAAATAGTTTTTAACTATTTTGAGTATATTTTGAAAATATTTAATATTTTTGGAATATAAATGGTATTTATTTATTTAATTATAATATTAAATAAATTATTAAAAAATAGTTTTAATTCATGAAAAATCATGAAAAATTATTTTATGGTATAAGAAAATATTTTAAGTTATTTTTGATGACTTTTAATATTTTTTGAGGAAATTCATTAATTAATCAATATTAATGATAATTAGTTTATTTAATAGATATATTAAATAAATTAAAGAAAAATAGAATTAATGATTTAAAAATCATATAAAAATGATTTAAGTGTTATAAAAATATTTTAAGTTATAAAAAGTAACTTTTGATATTTTGGCATGAAAATATTAATATTAATTATCGGATAATGGATTTAAGTGTTTAAAATTCATATAATTGTAATTTTAAGGTATTAAAAATACTTTGATATATTATAATTATATTATAATATTATGTTATGATTTTCATTAATATTTTATATTAAATGAATATTAATGATCAAGGTATTAAGTGGTATTTAATTCATTTAAATACGGTTTTAAGGATTGAAAAATGTTGATAAATGGTAATAATTATCCGAAAATTTTTACGAGCCTAGGAAAAATGTTTTGTCTGATTAGAAATTATCTGTGATAATGGTTAAGTGGTTAGTCAGAGTTTAATTGAACTTAAACTCAATAAAAGTCCTACTAGACCGTCGGGATGTTAGAATTGTGTCGGGTTCAACTCAGACTGCAATAGTTTGACTTGATACCTAGTCTTATGTGTGTTAAAGACTGAAAGGGTTATCTGGTAATGTGTTTAGGTTATTCTGTGAATATAAATATAACAGTAATATACTGTGATGATATTATTCTAATATTGAAGATTTATATTATTAATATTAGGTCTTCGGGTAATGCGTTATAAATTGCGTTGCGGTAATCAACGGTTCATGCAAGTTTTTCAGTTCTATTATGTTTGTGGATGGAATGTGTTATGTGTTAAATTACATATTATGCTCTATGAATTGTTAAAAGTCAAAATATGACTAAGTTAATTGGGTTATGGAACTCAATCAATATGTGATTACATGTTGTATGATGTAACTTGATAAATTAGAAATGTATAATGCATGAATTAATGTTTTATAAGAAATTATGGATGCATGTAGGATATGTTTAGTAAAGAATATATGTTGCATGCAGATATGCATATTAAAGGAAATGTAGTGCATATAGAATTGTGTGCTATGTGAAACATGATAGATTGTTAAATTTGTTGGGCTGTCGAGCTCAATCTTGCAAACATAAACTTTTTGCAGGTTAATGATGTCAAACAATATTATTTGTTATACGGATGATGAAGATTGAGCGATGCATAAAATGAATACATTTTCTTGAATTAGAAATTGTATAAATCTATGATTGATAGTTTTATCAAATGTAATTGGCAGTTATATACAGTTTGAAATATTGTATAGATAAAGAAGATTATTTTGAAATGAGAATAGATATGTTATAAAGATTATGAATTGTATTTAAGTTAAGGTTACTCGACCTTGGGGAATAGTGTGTAATGTATTGTATAAACAATTTATGTTTATATCTTCCGCAATTAGTGAAAGAATTAGTGTACCGAATCCGCGGTGATTTGGGGCCCGGATTCGGGGTTACAACAGTTGGTATCAGAGCTGTTGGTTATGAAGCTTAGGTAGGAATACCTGAGACCAATAACCGCAGTGATTAGGATAAGATCTAACTCACATAGAGTTAGTTGGTCGGTAAGATTCCAAGATGAATCTCGGTGAGTGTAAAGACACATAGTTCCCTAACTCTGACAATAAAGTTGAATAGTAATGGTGAATAGATCGAGTCTAAAAGACTGAAAGTGCAGGGATAGAAGATCGTAAAATAAAACGATCATAAGCATAGAAATAAATTATAATATATACGATAAGATCACCCCGTGATCTGATAAGGTTATGATATGGGAAATGAATCAATCTTATGATTGAAAAGTTTACTGCAAGATGCTGTGTGTAAATTGTACTATGAAATGGTACTATAAAAAAAACTCATGAAAGAGTTATGGATTATGAATACGGATTAAATGAAATTCGTATTGAGAAGGGGGTTAAGTATTAGGTGGGGATTCAATTGAGGACTCTTGTCGGCAGCTGATTTGTATGATTCCTTGTATGGGCGGGGAATTTGTACTTGGTTTTAGAATCACTTAGTTTCCTGGTCGATGTAGTGGTTAGGTTGACCAATTTTTGTATGGGCGGGGAATTGTTCACTTAGCTTCCTATATTGATTAGTGGCCGAGTTTGGTTTGACAACCACTTAGTTTCTGGCATTGATAATCATTGAAATGTTGTGTCGCGCTATTTGCTATATGCGTGTTAAGAGGGTGATTCCTTTATCATATGTATAACAGATAGATAGGTCATAGGTAGAGGATATAAGATTAAGTACGAGTTCTTAGAACCCATACTTATGTGACATACTTGATGCATAGTTATATGAAATGTTTATGAACCCCTCAGGAAATGGACGCCAAAGGTCTGTCTAGGAAAGTTTGTGAACTCATATGATTGTGGCAATTTATGGACTCATAAGTGTGGTTTTATGAACTGGGTATAGTTTTGTGTGAATGGAGTGTTAAGGATTATAGGAACAGATAGATTGTTAAGCAAATGATCATTAGTGGAGAATTAGGTTTTCCCAAACCCCTAGCTTTGCTAAACTTTAATTTTTGACATCAAGCTAAATACGCACTATGTGCCTTTTTTTAAAAAAAAATTGTTTTTATTTATCACTTATGTACCATGTGACCTGGTGCAGATGTGACGCCCCCAAATCCGTGTAACATCGATTACAGAACTTGGTGCTCACGATACAACATACACCATCATCTAACTAAGTAAACCTTAACAATAAGGAATAATAATATTTATCCGGGTTCCAAATCGCCGCGGATCCGGTACGCTATGTCTATCACTATTTGCGGAAGATATAAACATACATTGTTTATACATTAAACTTTTACACATCATTCCCAAGGTCTACAACCTTAACTTAATACATACCTTCAATATTAAAAAGGTTTACAATGTTATTTTCAATAGAAAATTTATAGACTTAACTGCAACATAAATTAATCTTGCACTTTGACTTTCCTTCTGACCTTATTCAAGCTTTCTCCTTAATCTGAAAATTTTATCATGATATAGCAAGGGTGAGCAACAAATTTTCCCAGTAAGTTTTACATACAATGAAGATATATATCATGATTGAAAAGAATGAATAAGCTTTCAAGTTTTCAACAATATAATAATTATGAAATAACATGAATCAAGTTTCAACGATTGAATGACTGAACCAATAATATTGGATGTCAACAATTAACATGAACAAGTTTAACTGAAACCTATGGTAATGAAGGTGATCAGCCATTCATACCTGATGAACATATACAACATGCCCAATGTGCGAATCAATAAATTATTGACGTGGTATAATCAACAATAATTAACCACTAACATGCTTTGAATTAACAACTCAAGTTGAGTTAGGAAACTTGTACCATAATTAGAAGTTCAAGTTTAGGAACTTGCACGAATAAATAACTTAAACAAGTCCAAATCTTACCCTTACTGCAATAATATTAGTAAGGATTTAATAAATACCCAAAAGAAATTAGGGTTAGGAAACTTGCCTTGCTCGTTGTTTACCAATAATAGATTAACAGCTTACAGCTATCTACACTTCACGTGCCCTACACAATTGTATAATCATGCACATCAACTATTAGCAACGCATAGTAGTTATAATATAAACTTTATTATATAATTTTAGTTTAAAGTTGGGGTCCTCTACAAAAACACTTGTAGACGGTGATCTACAAGTCCGATTTGGGCCCACTTGGTATTGTTAGAATCGTGACTTCCCGAGATACGTTTTAGGCTCAAGAAACGGTCCATTTGGCACAGTATAGCACCCTGAAAACAGGCCACTACCGACTGACCATTACATGCCTTGTAAACATTTTCAGTTTTGGAGTCTTTTACAGAAACGCTTGTATTACAAGATCCATGACTCCGATTGAGGCCCAATCAAACTCGTTGGATCCATATCTTCTTGAACTACAGTTTTCAGTTATCAAACACCAAATTCCAATCTGTCTAGGTCCCTGAAATTAGGTCCAAATTGACTTGTCCGCAAGGTTTTCTTCAACAGTTGGTTCATTTTCCAGATTTAGGGTCCTTAACGGAAACGCTTATAAAACGAAATCTACAAATCGGATTTAGGTCCAATAGGTATCGTTGGATTCGTAATTTCCTGAAATACAGTTTCCATGTATCAAACATATATTTTGGTTCTGTTTTGGTCCCGAAAAAATGGGCAGAAGTGACTGATCAGTAGCTTGTGTTCAACAGTTAAGGTGGTTTGGGATTTAATTCATAACTTGCTCATTTCTTAACATATTTGAGTGATTCCAAAGGATTTTTTGCCCTTAACTCATGTATCTAGCATGCTAACATGTTTTAAACCATTAATCACATGAACCCAAAGAATCTAACAAATATATATATATATATATAGCATACAAAGGAAAGTTTTTTCTTAAACCTTTCGGTACAAAACTTGATTTCCTCACTTTGGATCTAACTTTTGATTTCAAAAATACTTTGATACACATAAAATACCAATACTCATGTAAATCATGAGTTTTTAATGATCCAAAACAAAAGTTGCTTGGTTCATAAAGATCTAACAAAAAAAGCACAAAAAGTGAAAACTTTCATTTTCTTACCTTTTTCTTCTTGCAAGCCTTCTTGATCCTTCAAAGTAGCTTATGATTTTAAGTTGTATGAAGATCCAAGACCCCTCCTAGACTCCCTATAACTACCGAAATATGCAGTCTCCTTTCTCTCTCTATTGTTCTTAGTTTAGACTTAGGTTTAAAAATTAACATAACTTAGTGTATATACAATATACATATAACACATAATTATAGAATATGTAACTCTCAATATAATTACATATACTTATTATCAATTTAATATATAGGTTACAAAAATTAGAATTTTTAATGCCCTAAGGCTTGTTTGGAAAAACCATATTAAAATAATGACTTAATCATTCCTTAAGCCTTTTTGGCAAAACAAGATTAAAATAAGAATTTCAAAAGCTCTAAGCTTTTGTTTGGTAAAATCAAATTAAAACTCTTTTAATAAATATAGTTTATTGTCCCACATTGTTTACTTGGATTTTCATATCCAATCTTAATTAAAGAAACTAATTACCACATACTAAATAAATTTCCCACATAACCAAATATCACAAAATTATAATCTCATTATAATTTTATTTAACAATTAATATATCAATTTAATTATTAAATTACAACATCAATATAGCAACTCATGTAATCTTTAACAACTCTCTAATTGTTTAATTAAATTAGAGTATTATTTAATTCACAAATATATACTAACAACAATCACTTAAATAAAATATTTATTTAATTTAATAAATATTTTAAATTACAAATAAAATTTTGGATTGTTACATCATTCCCTTCTTACAAGGATTCTGTCCCCAGAATCACAACTCAAATAATTCATTCGTCACATTCTTCCTTCCTTATAAGGATTCCGTCCTCGGAATCACCGAAACCCTACTTTACTCAGGTTTTCATCAAATCTTTTCATTGAATAAGTTCAACACATGACCTTAATATAGGTTTTATATTTTCTACTCCCACCATTCTTGATAATAAATTTTTGTACGTTTTATTTCATAACATTTACTTAGACTCAATTATATTTGAGTATTACATATTCTTTGACCCGTTCATTATCTTTCCCTAAGGATCATTATCATATACTATATTCTCAAACTCTTGGGACATTACATTCACCACTTCTTCTAAGAATTTCGTCCTCGAAATTATTTTTTTGACTTACTAATTTTCATTCATTCCATTTATCAAAATAGATTTTATTTTAATATCTATTTATTCCTTAGGTTCTGCAACCAAATTCTTTCTCTACGGATCTTTCTAAGATAATCATATTCCTCACCTCTTCCTCTTTTGAGAGTTTTACATTTCTCTTCTTTCTGAAATTTCATTCTTTCTTGAAATTTTTATGCTTTGCTTAATTGTCTCATCCTTTCCACTTTCACCTTTCAGAATAACAAGAATCTTCCTCAATTGCTCAATAATTGGGAAGCGATATGAATAAAAGGAATTTAAAAGTTTCCAAATCATGCTGAGGGGTCATAAGACCTTGAACTACGTCCCTAGGTAATCAAGTATCTCGACTTGAACCTTTAACAGTCATAAGACTATACGGACCTTGAACTCTTCTCCAGGTTTAACAGTGCATCACCACCATAAACCATCTTTAACAGAATGTTTAGCAATCACACAGACTGAAAACACTCTCTGCAAGTACTCTAGGTGATCAGCCTATCGTACCCCTACGTCGTGCACAACGTATTACATCTTAACATCGTAACGACTATATGCGTTACTTTCGGAACCATTGTCTCCGATAACATGTCCCCTTTTTACAGGGTTGTTCACCTCAGCTTTTCAACATCTGAATCCGCACCAAAATAATTTGGTTTGGCATAACTTCTCAAGAAATACTTGAATTTCATAAACATCTTTCAATATTCGTCTAGCTGAATCAAATATCATAGACTTCTACAACAATTCGAACATCAATCGAAATGTACATATACACGTATATATATATATATATATATAAATTCTCATATCTTAAAGAAATCTCAAAAATCTTTTTATGACGTCATAATACCGCACTGTATTTATACTCCGTTTGAGAATTCCGTCATTTTGTGACTTTGTCATACTACATCATACCATAGTGGGCTGATGATCCTTAGATCACATCCAACACTAGGTAATACTGCATTTATGACTCCATTGTTTTTATCATCTTTGCACCAGGTTACATGATGCATTAATGATATAAAATACATTTTGATATATTACAAATCATTTTTGTCTAGCCGAAGCAATTAGCATAGACATACGAATAACAGTATTGTTGTTAAAACTCATTGGTTCCATCATTTGATCCAATGTTTTTCAAGAAAATAGAAGTGCAAACATCAGCACGAAGTCAATAAATTTCGAAAGTCTAGCATAGCTAGTAGATTTAGAGTACCTATGCTTCCACCATCAACTCCACTTTCTATAATGATCCATTGCTTAATAAATCTATCTATTCTTATAATCCTCAATGCTTCATTCATAACTTTGCTATACCCCAGTTCATCAAACTTACCACACATTATGGGTTCAGTAACTTGCCACAATCATATGGGTTTAAGAACTTATCCTAGTCAGACCATAGGCGTCCATTCGCTGAGGGGTTCAAAAACATACCATATGACTATGAGTCACGAACCTACCATAAGTATGGGTTTTAAGAACTCGCAACTTAACCTTATATCCTCTACCTATTCGTTATACACATGAGAAAAGAACCACCTTCTCAACATGCATATAGCAAATAGCGTGACATTAGGTTCCAATGATTATCAATGTCAGAAACTAAGTGGTTGTTAAACCAAACTCGGCCACTAATTAATATAGGAAGCTAAGCGGACAATTCCCCGCCCATACAAAGAATTTGTCAACCTAACCACTCTATTAACCAGGAAGCTAAGTGATTCTAAAACCAAGTACAAATTCCCCGCCCATACAAGGAATCATACAACTCAGCTACTGATCTGAGTCCTCAATTGAAAACCCACATACTCTTAACTTTCTCTTTTCTTAATACGGATTTTCTTTAATTCGTATCTTAACATTTACCACTCTTTTCTGAGTTTCCATTGTACCATTTCATAGTACCTTCTCTTTATAGCATAAAGCTATATCATTCCAATCACTTAACAAATCATATGTCATTCAATGATTTAATCTGATCATGTGGTGATCTTATTTTTGTAATCATTTCTCCTTATGCTTACGATCGTTTTATTTTACGATCTACTTATTCTTCTCTTTAATCATATTATATCATGATTTTATTTACACTTTTCATCTTATAGACACCGTCTATTTAGTATCACCTTTCATCTCTATTACTGGAGTCAGGTAACTCCGGATTCTTATCCTTATAGCTCTTCAAGATTCTTCTTTGAATCTTCTTTATCTATCTCTTTACTTTAATAATGAATTTCCAAAAATTCATCTCTTATCGATTAAACTCTATTCGAGTTTATTACTTATCATCTTCGCGGTTATAGACTAAGGTACACCTACCTAAGGTTTATAACCTACAGCTCTGATACCAACTAGTGACGCCCCCAAATCCGTGTAACATCGATTACAGAACTTGGTGCTCACGATACAACATACACCATCATCTAACTAAGTAAACCTTAACAATAAGGAATAATAATATTTATCAGGGTTCCAAATCGCCGCGGATCCGGTACGCTATGTCTATCACTATTTGCGGAAGATATAAACATACATTGTTTATACATTAAACTTTTACACATCATTCCCAAGGTCTACAACCTTAACTTAATACATACCTTCAATATTAAAAAGGTTTACAATGTTATTTTCAATAGAAAATTTATAGACTTAACTGCAACATAAATTAATCTTGCACTTTGACTTTGCTTCTGACCTTATTCAAGCTTTCTCCTTAATCTGAAAATTTTATCATGATATAGCAAGGGTGAGCAACAAATTTGCCCAGCAAGTTTTACATACAATGAAGATATATATCATGATTGAAAAGAATGAATAAGCTTTCAAGTTTTCAACAATATAATAATTATGAAATAACATGAATCAAGTTTCAACGATTGAATGACTGAACCAATAATATTGGATGTCAACAATTAACATGAACAAGTTTAACTGAAACCTATGGTAATGAAGGTGATCAGCCATTCATACCTGATGAACATATACAACATGCCAAATGTGCGAATCAATAAATTATTGACGTGGTATAATCAACAATAATTAACCACTAACATGCTTTGAATTAACAACTCAAGTTGAGTTAGGAAACTTGCACCATAATTAGAAGTTCAAGGTTAGGAACTTGCACGAATAAATAACTAACACAAGTCCAAATCTTACCCTTACTGCAATAATATTAGTAAGGATTTAATAAATACCCAAAAGAAATTAGGGTTAGGAAACTTGTCTTGCTCGTTGTTTACCAATAATAGATTAACAGCTTACAGCTATCTACACTTCACGTGCCCTACACAATTGTATAATCATGCACATCAACTATTAGCAACGCATAGTAGTTATAATATAAACTTTATTATATAATTTTAGTTTAAAGTTGGGGTCCTCTACAAAAACACTTGTAGACGATGATCTACAAGTCCGATTTGGGCCCACTTGGTATTGTTAGAATCGTGACTTCCCAAGCTACGTTTTAGGCTCAAGAAACGGTCCATTTGGCACAGTATAGCACCCTGAAAACAGGCCACTACCGACTGACCATTACATGCCTTGTAAACATTTTCAGTTTTGGAGTCTTTTACAGAAACGCTTGTATTACGAGATCCATGACTCCGATTGAGGCCCAATCAAACTCGTTGGATCCATATCTTCTTGAACTACAGTTTTCAGTTATCAAACACCAAATTCCAATCTGTCTAGGTCCCTGAAATCAGGTCCAAAGTGACTGGTCCGCAAGGTTTTCTTCAACAGTTGGTTCATTTTCCAGATTTAGGGTCCTTAACGGAAACGCTTATAAAACGAAATCTACAAATCAGATTTAGGTCAAATAGGTATCGTTGGATTCGTAATTTCCTGAAATACAGTTTCCATGTATCAAACATATATTTTGGTTCTGTTTTGGTCCCGAAAAAATGGACAGAAGTGACTGATCAGTAGCTTGTGTTCAACAGTTAAGGTGGTTTGGGATTTAATTCATAACTTGCTCATTTCTTAACATATTTGAGTGATTCCAAAGGATTTTTTGCCCTTAACTCATGTATCTAGCATGCTAACATGTTTTAAACCATTAATCACATGAACCCAAAGAATCTAACAAAAAAATATATATATATATAGCATACAAAGGAAAGTTTTTTCTTAAACCTTTCGGTACAAAACTTGATTTCCTCACTTTAGATCTAACTTTTGATTTCAAAAATACTTTGATACACATATAAAATACCAATACTCATGTAAATCATGAGTTTTTAATGATCCAAAACAAAAGTTGCTTGGTTCATAAAGATCTAACAAAAAAAGCACAAAAAGTGAAAACTTTCATTTTCTTACCTTTTTCTTCTTGCAAGCCTTCTTGATCCTTCAAAGTAGCTTATGATTTTAAGTTGTATGAAGATCCAAGACCCCTCCTAGACTCCCTATAACTACCGAAATATGCAGTCTCCTTTCTCTCTCTATTGTTCTTAGTTTAGACTTAGGTTTAAAAATTAACATAACTTAGTGTATATACAATATACATATAACACATAATTATAGAATATGTAACTCCCAATATAATTACATATACTTATTATCAATTTAATATATAGGTTACAAAAATTAGAATTTTTAATGCCCTAAGGTTTGTTTGGCAAAACCATATTAAAATAATGACTTAATCATTCCTTAAGCCTTTTTGGCAAAACGAGATTAAAATAAGAATTTTAAAAGCTCTAAGCTTTTGTTTGGTAAAATCAAATTAAAACTCTTTTAATAAATATAGTTTATTGTCCCACATTGTTTACTTGGATTTTCATATCCAATCTTAATTAAAGAAACTAATTACCACATACTAAATAAATTTCCCACATAACCAAATATCACAAAATTATAATCTCATTATAATTTTATTTAACAATTAATATATCAATTTAATTATTAAATTACAACATCAATATAGCAACTCATGTAATCTTTAACAACTCTCTAATTGTTTAATTAAATTAGAGTATTATTTAATTCACAAATATATACTAACAACAATCACTTAAATAAAATATTTATTTAATTTAATAAATATTTTAAATTACAAATAAAATTTTGGATTGTTACATCATTCCCTTCTTACAAGGATTCTGTCCCCAGAATCACAACTCAAATAATTCATTCGTCACAGCAGAGATGATAAAAATGATGGAGTTATCAATGCAGAATTACTTGGTGTTGGATGCGATCTAAGGATCGTCAGCCCACTACAGTATGATGTAGTATAACAAAGTCACAAAATGACGAAATCCTCAACGGACTGTTAAATACAGTGCGGCATCATGACGTCATTCTCAAAAATGTTTTCAAAAAACTCCAAGTGTTTATTGAAAGAAGTTTTCCCGAACCAAATTGTTTTGCTGCGGAATCAAATCAGACTGAGGTAAGAAATTTTGTACGCCTAAGGCGGATAAGAGGAACAAATTGTTCCGACCAGCAGTACTTGATCAGTACAGGGCATAATGGGCTAATCACCCTTTTTGTCCGTAAGTTATGACGGTTTGCGGATGAATTTCCATAAAACC
Organism: Panax japonicus; assembly: GCA_020205505.1. Taxonomy (NCBI): domain Eukaryota; kingdom Viridiplantae; phylum Streptophyta; class Magnoliopsida; order Apiales; family Araliaceae; genus Panax; species Panax japonicus. The sequence goes on from CM035096.1 coordinate 59,127,855, forward strand.
TTTGCAAAAATGAAAAACAAACAGTCTATACGATTTCTCAGCACAGTTTTAAAAATTTTACCCTTGTGAGCAGTGTATTGGGTAGCATGTGAAATATGTGTGAATGGTATATGTGTGAATGGTATATGTGTGAATGGTGTAAAGTGCACGGTGTAAGGTGTAAGGTGAATTTCGGGGACGGAATTCTTATAAGGAGGGGTGAATGTGACAACCCGATAAATTAGACAATTTATGAAAATCTTAAATGATTGATTTAAGGTCAAATAATAGATCTAGACAGAAAATAAGTGTATGCGTTTGGTGATATTAGGATAAAATTTTGATGATTTCAAAATTCGGTGAAAGATTTATGTGATTATGTTCTGTGTTTATGGTTAATGATGTGTTCAGAATGTGGTTAAGGGTCATGGGTTGATCGGATAATTTATATCTGTAACAAACCCTAAGTTTATATTAAGAACGTCAGCATTCAGTTAGACAACCCTAACGTCTAATAAGAAACCCTAAAAATCGATTCTGGAAACCCTAGTTTCAGTTCCGGGTGTACGAAATCTTAAATCGGATATTGAAAACCCTAGATTGGGAATACAATGTTATGTACAAGGTTAAACATCATTAATTAGGGAAAAACCCTAATGAATTACTGGAAATTCTAATTGATTGTTTGAAAACACTAATACCAGATCTGAAAACCCAAATTTCAGAATCTGAAAAAAATGAAACCCTAATCTGGGTATATAATGGAGAATTTTAATGCTTTAGTGCAATTAATTATGTATTAATTAGGGTAAAGGTTAATTAATTAACAAACCCTAATTTCTAATTTTTGGAACCCTTATTGTTCCGTCAGAAACCCTAATTTTTCAGTGGTGGATTTAATTGCTAAATTAGCAACGTTAATTAGGAAATATTAATCCTAATTTGTTAAAGTCCTAATGTAAGTAGGAAATTATAATATAATTAGAATCCCTAATTATATTTTTTTAAAAACATGATTTTCTATTTTAAATTCTAATTAGAAAATCTTAGAAATCCAAGTTGCTAAATATTTAAGGGTCACGCCCTAAACTTTCAATGATCCAAACCCTAACCCTAAGGGTGTGCAACTCATGAAAATCCTAGGAATAAATGGTAAAGACAAGAATGCCCTTTTAGTGTATTATTTTAGCTAACTTGCAAATCTTGGCAAATCAAAAGTTGTTCAACAATCCTAGAGCTAACCTAGCCTAGCATGTGCAAAATCTCAGCAACTCAGCTCCTTTTTGACAGCAAACATCAACCATACATGCATCATGCAATATATAAAGATTGGGAGAGAGAAAATGTACACATTTTTGCTTATTTGCCAAACTTGCTCTCACCAACTCTTACTTCTCTCTCAACCTCCGAAAATGTAAGTTAGATCAGTCACAATTCAAGCCCCACGTGTACCAGAAACAGATCAAAGGATCAGATTCAAGAATTAAGGCATAAAAGGTATAAAACCCTAAATCTTAAAATTTTATGATCTAATGTTTGATGTTGTAATTGATTGGTTAAATATGTGTTTTAAGGTGTCAAATGATGAGCTGGGTCGTCAAAAGACAAACCCATAACATCAAAGTGCTCGGATTTGATATTTTAAGAAGTCTGGAAAATTTTTAAAGCTGAGGTCTGACAATGAATGTCAGAGCCTCTAGATCTTTTTCTGTTAAATGATTATTGTTTTATGTTATACATGTGTTCTATGTCATGTCTACTGTGCTCTGAATCAAGAAACACGACCAGATCATGAATGGACTAAGAGATATGACCGGCCAAAGACCGTTGACCGCTCACGAAAAATTAAATTCTGGGTAACCCAGAAAATTTTCAGAGGTCTGACAAAATTTTTTACGTCTCAGATCTTACTATGGTTAAGTTGTTATGTGATGTTGTTGGTCTTATCTTGTAAAATGACATGCATGCTAAGCATATATGCCTTTATATCACTCAGATCCGTATCCTAATTGTAGAAATTAATGGTCAAACTATCGTTGACCAAGCTGTTCAAGAACATTTCTGGAAAACCCAGAAATGTTCAAGAACAGTTCGGACTACCACTTTAACCGAGCTAGATCTTTTGTATGTGATGTTCTTAGACTAATTTTATGTTATAATGTTATAACATAGTTGTCAGACATTTCAGGAGTCCAGATCTTGCTGTTATGTTGTGTTTTGGCTAGGATCTTGGTTGATAATTGTAGTATTACACTTATACTACATAACCATCAGCATTAGCAGACCAGAAATTAAGTGTAGCATGGATTAAATCACGGTCAAACCTACCCACTCGGTGTCTGTCAAGAACACTCAAGAACACCTATAGCGACAGAAAGTGTCGCTATAGGCCTTTAGCGACAGATTATTATTATTTTTTCCGGAAATTAATTTAAAATTAGAAAAAAATGGTTTTTAATTATTAAAAATACAAAATAAATTATAAAAAATTATTTTAAAGTCTGAAAAATAGTTTTTAACTATTTTGAGTATATTTTGAAAATATTTAATATTTTTGGAATATAAATGGTATTTATTTATTTAATTATAATATTAAATAAATTATTAAAAAATAGTTTTAATTCATGAAAAATCATGAAAAATTATTTTATGGTATAAGAAAATATTTTAAGTTATTTTTGACGACTTTTAATATTTTGTGAGGAAATTCATTAATTAATCAATATTAATGATAATTAGTTTATTTAATAGATATATTAAATAAATTAAGGAAAAATAGAATTAATGATTTAAAAATGATTTAAGTGTTATAAAAATATTTTAAGTTATAAAAAGTAACTTTTGATATTTTGGCATGAAAATATTAATATTTTAATAGTAATATTAATTATCGGATAATGGATTTAAGTGTTTAAAATTCATATAATTGTGATTTTAAGGTATTAAAAATACTTTGATATATTATAATATTATGTTATGATTTTTATTAATATTTTATATTAAATGAATATTAATGATCAAGGTATTAAGTGGTATTGAATTCATTTAAATACGGTTTTAAGGATTGAAAAATGTTGATAAATGGTAATAATTATCCGAAAATTTTTACGAGCCTAGGAAAAATGTTTTGTCTGATTAGAAATTATCTGTGATAATGGTTAAGTGGTTAGTCAGAGTTTAATTGAACTTAAACTCAATAAAAGTCCGACTAGACCGTCGGGATGTTATAATTGTGTCGGGTTCAACTCAGACTGCAATAGTTTGACTTGATACCTAGTCTTATATGTGTTAAAGACTGAAAGGGTTATCTGGTAATGTGTTTAGGTTATTCTGTGGATATAAATATAACCGCAATATACTGTGATGATATTATTCTAATATTGAAGATTTATATTATTAATATTAGGTCTTCGGGTAATGCGTTATAAATTGCGTTGCGGTAATCAACGGTTCAGGCAAGTTTTTCAGTTCTATTATGTTTGTGGATGGAATGTGTTATGTGTTAAATTACATATTATGCTCTATGAATTGTTAAAAGTCAAAATATGACTAAGTTAATTGGGTTATGGAACTCAATCAATATGTGATTACATGTTGTATGATGTAACTTGATAAATTAGAAATGTATAATGCATGAATTAATGTTTTGTAAGAAATTATGGATGCATGTAGGATATGTTTAGTAAAGAATATATGTTGCATGCAGATATGCATATTAAAGGAAATGTAGTGAATATAGAATTGTGTGCTATGTGAAACATGATAGATTGTTAAATTTGCTGGGCTGTCGAGCTCAATCTTGCAAACATAAACTTTTTGCAGGTTAATGATGTTAGACAATATTATTTGCTATACGGATGATGAAGATTGAGCGATGCATAAAATGAATACATTTTCTTGAATTAGAAATTGTATAAATCTATAATTGATAGTTTTATCAAATGTAATTGGCAGTTATATACAGTTTGAAATATTGTATAGATAAAGAAGATTATTTTGAAATGAGAATTGATATGATTCTTAAACAAATGAATTATCAATAGGAAAAGATAATGCCAAGATCAGCTTGGGATATCATATGCAGCTACTTTGTAAAAATATATATATATATATATATAGTTTGATAAATGTGTTATAAAGATTATGAATTGTATTTAAGTTAAGGTTACTCGACCTTGGGGAATAGTGTGTAATGTATTGTATAAACAATTTATGTTTATATCTTCCGCAATTAGTGAAAGAATTAGTGTACCGAATCCGCGGTGATTTGGGGCCCGGATTCGGGGTTACTACAAAAACCTCCTTCATAAACTTCGCGTAACTCGGCATTTGTTCCAAGGCTTTGGCGAAGGGAATGTTGATATGCAATTTCTTGAAGATATCCAAAAATCGTGAAAACTGCTTATCTAACTTGGATTTCTGAAATCTCTACGAATACGGTATGGGGGGCATTGTGCTGGTAGGTTCTGAATTTTTCTGCTGTAAGGTCTCATCTTGACGCTTTTCGGTCTCCACCACTTCCTCTGTTTCAATTGATGCCTTGTCCTCCTTTTCCCTATTCGTGACTGACTCTTGTTGTTCTTTTCCACTTCGTAGAGTTACCGCCTTACAATGCTCATCTCTGCCTGGGTTTTTCTCGGTGTCGCTTGGAAGTGTTCCAAGTGGTCGATTATTCAATGCATGTGCCATTTGTCCCATTTGATTTTCAATATTTTTGATTGATGCATTCTGAATTTGTATACTTAGCTCAATTTGATTGAATCTCTTATCACTCTCCTCACTCCTTTTCTCAGTTGCTTTAACAAATCTTTCCAAGGCTTCTTCCCAACTTGCTTTCCGCACAAGTTGTTGTGTCTGGTTTTGAAACCCGGAATTGTTTTGTTGTCTCGGCGCTTGTTCTACAGCTTGGTTGTTACTCCATGAAAACCCCAGATGATTTCTCCACCCCGGATTATATGCATTTTGATTCGGATAAGGCTGAGTAGACCGACTATAACTCCCCACATACTGTGCTGCTTCAGTATTTATGGCACATTGATCCGTAGTATGACCCCCAGCACATATTTCACAAACCATTGCTACCTGTTGAGTGGATTATGGACGCAAAAATTCTATCTGCTTAGCCATTGCGGTCATTTGCACTTGTAATGATGTTATCGCATCCACATTATACTTTTCCGCTGTTTTCGGAGGATTAGTCCTTGTTATGAGCCACTAATAGTTGTTGGTGGCCATCGTTTCTAACAACTGATATGCCTCGTCTAAATTTTTAAAGATAATCGCTCCTCCTGCTGCTGCATCAATACTTGCCCTCGTGGATGCTTGTAAACCATCACAAAAAATCCCTAATTGCATCCACTGTGGAATTCCATGGTGTGGGCACTTGCGGAGCATATCCTTAAACCTTTCCCACTCCTCATACAACGATTCTGAATCAAACTGTGTGAAGGCATGAATATCATTTCGTAGTTTTGCTAACTTTGCTGGTGGGAAAAACTTAGCAAGGAATTTTTGACCTAAGTCGTCCCAAGTGACGATTGAGTCCGAAGGCTGAGAGTGTAACCAACTTCGTGCTTTATCTTTCAAGGTAAATGGGAACATTCTCAAACTTATAGCATCTTCTGACACGTTGTTGAATTTGAAGGTGTCGCAAACTTCCAAGAAACTTAAGATGTGCTCATTCAGATCATCTAATGAACTACCTCCAAACTGACATTGATTCTGAAGTATTTGAATGATTACTGGTTTGATCTCAAAGGTGTTAGCATTGATTTCCAGTCTCCTAATGCTCGACTTTATATCCGTGACATTCAGCATGGCATAGTCTCGAAGTTGTTTCTGATCATTCCCTGCCATGTTCACCGAAATTTCTTGTTCCTCCAGTCTTTCTTCCTCCGATGATACCTCACTAGTCGATTGCCCTTTCTGGAACTTCTTTTCTATCTCGTCTATATAAGGAAAAAGTTCCCTTCTTGCCCTTGATCTAGTGTGCATACACTTGCAAAGAATTCCTACGAAAATAAGAAGGAAAATAAGTAACGTTTAAATTAACACCGAATTGATTATAACTAATATGGAATTAATATTAACAAAGAAGTCCCCGGCAGCGGCACCAAAAACTTGTTGGTTGATTTCACAATCAAAGCAAACGTTCAAGTATACATGATCAACAAGTAATATAGTGATAAATTAGAGTGTCGATCCCTCAGAGAATTCCAATCAATAAACTCTAACTACTAGTAAGGTATCAATTCAATTTTATTTAAACAACCAAATATTTTGATTTTTAAAACTAAGAAAACTAATTTTAATAAGCAAGAAATTATTATAAAAGAAAAGAAAGAACAAATTAAAAATTATTTGAATGCAGATAAATGACAATTAAGACTCCAATTTCCCCAATTATGATTATTAAATCAATTATCCCAATTATTATATCTACTTAATTGTTAACAGAAATTCTCAAATGCCAAAAGCCCTCTCTCGAGTGATCAATTGCCTTCTATTTAACCCAGATTAATTTTGCTATATCTCTATGCAAAACAATTGAATTAACCTCGTTACAAACCAAATTCCTTTTATGTTATATGCGGCAAATCGATATTCTCATTCTATTCACAAACCTAATTATTCACTATGCAAATAATTAAGTCAAATGTCACCCTGCCCAGTTCTAACTCTAGAATTCCTCTCTCAATTCTTTCTAGAGTAACACGATAATTATTGGCCAGATAATTAATTAATAAATACAAGGCATGATGAACAATTCACTCCAACTTAAATAATTGGAATAAATTAGATAATCAATTCATAACCATAAAAGTTTCCATTGGAATCCTAATAAAAGGAATTTTTTCATGACAGAAATAAAAACCACAAATAATTGATAAATCATCCTTAATGAGTTACACAATTTAAAAGAATAAAGAAGAAGAAGAAGAACTCTAAGTTGTAAGCCTCCAGATCTGCTCTTGCTCTTTGATCAATTTCCAATTGTGTAGCCTCTCCCTCTAATTCAATAAAAAGAATCAATTTATATTTTCTTTCCCAATTCCACAAATCCTAATCCAAATAGACTTCCCATAAACTCCTAAAACAAAGTCAAACTACAAATCAGACCAGCCCACGTCGGATCCACGCGCGCACGCCCCTGTCCGAGTCAACCGAAGACCAGCGCCCCGACGCTATATCTAACTCTTGGAGCAGCGTCCCAGTGCTAGGGTGCAGTAGCTGGTTCTCTTGCCCTTTTAAGCCTAACAACTTCCAAACGCCCCACAACTGTAAAACAACACAAAAACACAATAAACACGATACAAAACGACTCGAAAATACACAAATCTAAACTCGAGTATATCTAATTCATGGGTATATTACCCAATCATCATATGCCGCCGTATGAAGCTTTGTATGGATGGAAATGCATAACACCATTATATTGGGATGAAGTGGGAGAACGCCAAATGCTAGGACCAGAATTGGTGCAACAAACAGCGAAAGTGGTGAAGTTGATACATATGCATCTCGTAGTAGCTCAAGACAGACAGAAGAAATATGCAGACTTGCATCGAGTGAATAGAGAGTTTGAAGTAGGCTCGTACATATTTCTAAACGTATCTCCCTAAAAATGAAAGATACGCTTTGGAAAGAAGGGAAAACTAAGCACAAGGTTTATGGGACCTTTTGAAGTATTAGAAAGGGTAGGTGGGGTAGCTTATAGGGTAGCGTTACCTCCAGATCTAGAGCAAATACATAATGTATTTCACGTTTTAGTGCTACGTCCTTATAAATCGGATTATAAGCATGTGATAGAATTTGAGCCTATTCAAATCGAGAAGAATTTATCATATGAAGAGATGACGATTCAAATCATCGATAGAAAAGAGAAAGTTCTGCGAAACAAGGTAATATTATCGGTAAAGGTATTATGGAAGAACCACAATGTCGAGGAAGCGATGTGGGAATTGGAAGAGAAGATAAATAAGTATTACCCTCTTTTGTTTGTGTAATGTAGGGCGAGATTATGGGGACATAATCTTTATATGGGGGGAAAAATGTAACAACCGAGAAATTCGGATCCTTTGTAAAATATTTGAAAGAATTAAATAATGAATAAAATAATATTAGTTGTTATTATTATGTGTTAATAATGATGTATGTCGTTCTATAACCTAGAAACGTCTGAGCATCGTAGTATTTGAACCACATGAATGAATTAAAGTGTTTGAATTTCCAAGACGAAAATAAAAGTTTTCCGAGAAAGTTTATAAAAAATACTATTCACCGTTTAACGCTCGGGAATTATTTTTGAACTTCCTAGAAATACGTAACGTTTTAATATCAAGACGAGATGGATTATGTAATAATAATCTAAGTATGGAAAACGTAATATTTCGCATGCGAACTTAATTTGGAAACGTTAGGTTTATTAAGCGTCAAGGAAAGAAAGTTGTAATCATATGATGCGTATGAATTATACGAGGTAATGAATGTGAGTATAATACAGCGTATTATACTATTGTGTATGGAGAATGAAATAACGTATATTACGAATTAGTATACGAGCTAGCCTACGAGAATTATACGTGGTGTATATTTGTTAAGTTGTTTAATTAAATGTAATGGACTTGTAAGATTATTAACTTAATAATAGAAGTCCAATAGAAAGTGATACTCAAGCCCAAGTGTTTGATAAGTTATGAGTCCAAATTATTGTAGCATAAGCCCGATAAGAAATTAGCTAGATTACTAAGCAAGCCCAATGAATTGGACATGATCCATGGATCAATCCAAGTGTAAGTGGGTAGACTTGATGGGCAAACAATTTATGTGATGAGCAAGTGTTGTGGCTAGCAAGTTTACTTGGTTGCTAGGTTATGAATAGTAAGGAGGTGGAAGTTGAGTAGGTTAACTAAGGAGGTGGGATGGCCTAAATGTCCATAGTGCCCTCACTTTGAGTTGCCTATAAATACCAAGATTCATTTCATTTGTTGGTTGATCAAATTTCATCTAACTCCTATAAAGATAAACAACTTACTTGGTAGAGAGAATAAGCCACATAAGCACTTATAAGCCATTTTAACTTTTGCTAGATTTTCCAAAGTGAAGTGAAGTAATAGTCTTCAAGGGTAAGACTCATATCTATTATATTTATCTCTTCTATGATTGGATTGATAGAGAAGTGGGATGGTTTGATGATAACATGTAATAAGTCATTGATGAATGAACTTAAGCTGAATAAGTTGAATAAGCAACTTGAACCGAAATAAGTTGATGAACTTGTGAAGAACTTTCCATATGTTTGTCGTATGATGTTAGTATGTTCAAAAGAGTATGAAAACATTGATTGATGGACTTAAGTTCATAGTAAGTCATAACTAGGAGAATTTGTAGTTAATAAGTTCAATAAGTCATTGACTTATGAGAATAAGTCAAAACCTACTTTGATAATAAGTTGGTGTAGTAAGTAGCTTGAAATGTCTATATGTTGATTAAAATCCACCTAGAATGGTTAGTAATGAGGTTTCGCCGGAATTCACACGATTGGACGATAATCGTCGAATTTGTGAAATTCTCGGAATGAAAGTCGTATTTTGTGTTTGAAGTCTTAAAAATTGGTTTTCGATGGAGACAAGTCATATTTGGCATTATAGAGTTGCGGACTCAAAAATGGTCGAATTTTGACTTAGAACGAAGAAACGAGCGTTGAACGTTCACGAACGTTTATCGTTTTCGTTAAAATGGACTAATAGGTGAAATTTTAGCAAACGAAGTAAAATAGATAAAATTCTTCCGTGAACGCATAGAGTACGTGATTTGTGAACCGTAGGCTCTTGAACGAGCCAATTCAGACTTATAACGAAGAAGTTATGAGTCCGGGAATCACAACTTTTGAAAAATCTGTCAAAAGTTTTTGTGGCATAGAGTAAGCACCGCGGCGCGACTCCAAGTCATTTAGCTGGCGCCACAGCACCAAAGGGAGCCTCAACCCCTGAAAACTCACGTCGCATCGCGACCATTAACAAAGAGACTCGTGCCACAGTGCCGAGTCCGATTTCTGGGCAATAATGGGTGATGCCGCAGCTCGGAACCAAGTGTAATAACCGGCGCCGCAGCGCCAACCTCAAGACCTAGACAATAAAGAATGTTTACATGTTGAGCATGAATGGTAATGAATGAACACTTAATCAAGGATCTTAATGAAACATTGTTAAGACATAATTAAGCCTTAAGTATGAACACTTAGGGTTAAGTTAAGACAGTTACTTATGAACATAAGAATAACGTAACGGAAAGTCAGAACCAATAATAACAAATCTAATACATAATTAGTTTGAGAAGAAGAGTAAGATTCTTTAGGAACCATGTACGATCATTCATGACCTAATGTACTATGTGATGTTATCATTTACTATAGAGACCTTAAAGACGTAAAGTGCACGTGTTATATCTATAAGAAGACGCTAAAGGCAAGTACTCTAACCGTTGTTCCAGTTGGATCTGGACAAGTCTTTGTGATTCATGTATTCTTCGCATGAATTAATGTTTGAGGAAGTCAAAGCCAATTCTTTCGGCTAGACGTATGTTATGTTATTCTATCAAGTGTTGATAAGGATTTATCAAACTAATATTGTTGTGGTTTTCAAAAGTAGACTGAGTATGCTAAATTGTTTTGTCATCAAATGACATGCACGTGAGGTTGCCACAACTTAAACGTATACACGTTTAATGAATGTAGCGTTGATCAACATAGAGTACTATAGGCTGATCACCTAGACGTGCTCGTAAGCTATGCCGGACTTATGAACTTAGTGTCGGGACGTCCTATTTAAAGTACTTATGATATGCTTACGGTCTTGAACCAAAATTGATGTTTTACCGAATATTGTTGTTGTAAAACGTTTTGAATGAAAAGAAGTTCTATTTTGAATTATCGATAGTACTTCATAGCTATTCCTATGTTTCAAGCATGCTATTTTCCTAGAATTATTATACTTTCTGAGCTAGTTAGGCTCATTCTTGCTTAAACCATATGAATGCAGCTAAGATAGAATGGACCGATGGATCGGGAAGGATAAGGGAAGGCGAAGGCAAACTTATAGATTGCATATGTAATAGTATAGGTTTTGTAAGAATAATATTTGATATTATAACAAAGACAAATGTATTGGTTGTAAATAACCTGTGTAATGTAAATATTCTTTCTATATATATATATATATAAGACATATCTGTTCTTTTGAGGCATTTTAATTGAATGTTTATGTGAACTGTAGCACCGTGTAGCACCATCTGTTGGGTTGGAAGATACCCGGATTTGGGGGCGTCACAGGATATGTTTAAGACGCTATTCTTAGAGAATTACTTCTTGAAGAGCATGATGGATCGAATGGAGATGAAATTTCTAGAATTAAAATAATGTGATATGACGGTGGCGCAATACGTAACTAAGTTTAACGAACTAGCGTGATTTGTGGTGAACCAAGTTGGAGATGAGGAAAGAAAGGCGAGATGCTTCGAGCAAGGGCTGAAACTATGGATGTATAATAAGGTATAAGTTCTCCAGATTGATTCCTTTGTGACATTGTTAGAGAACGCAATCATTGCGAAAGGAGGTAGTGAGGCCTTAAGTATATATTATAAGGAGAAGAAAAATAAGAGAGTATCATGGAGGAAGCAGCAGCGGATGGAGTAACTCCAGTAAGAGAAAATGGGAAAACAACAACAACAACAACAACAACACTAACAACAACAACAACAACAACAACAACAGAAACAATTATCAAGGTGGAAGTCACCAGGGAAATTTTAAGAAAAGGACCGAAGCTTGTAACAAGTGTAGAAGGAGTCATCAGGGGGAGTGCTGGAAAGGAAAGAACACGTGTTATAATTGTGGCCAAGAGGGGCAAATATCGCCAAATTGCCCAAAACCAAAGAAGATCAGGGGATGCTTTGCTTGTGGATCAACAGAGCACCAGATAAAGGATTGCCCAAAGAAATGGAGTAGTGGAACTGGCGGAGGCCAGGGAGGAGGAAACAAGTTAATGATTGGTGGACCCGCGCAACATAACTGATCGACCGCTCAAACCTTTAACATGAGTATCCAGGACACAGTAGCTGCAAAGGACATGGTGTCAGGTATAATTCCAATAAATAATATAAATGATTATATATTATTTGATTCGTGTGCCACATGTTCTTTTATATCTGAAGAATTTGCTAGTAAACTTAGTACACCCCGAGAACGTTTAGAAGATTCCTTGAACGTAGAAGTTTCAAATAAGGAAATAATCCATGTAGAATACGTTTATCAAAATTGTTGCGCAAACATTAGAGAACATGAACTGAGCGTAGACTTGATTCCTATTAGACTGGGAGAATTTGACGTAATACTGGGAATGGATTGGTTATATAACCATGCGGCGGTAATTGACTGTCAGAACAAGTGTGTGAACCTTCAGACTTCGAGTAAGTCTAAGGTTTAGACTCCGAGTAAGTCTAAGGTAGTGTTTTATGGTAGCTCATCACTTAAGAAATCGTGTTGCGTTATGATGATGCAGGTCAAGAAATTGTAAAGAAAAGGATGTATAGGATATTTAGATTACATCGTAGATACTCGGAAAAAGGGAGTAGAAATTAATGATATATCCGTAGTAAATGAATTTCAAGATGTGTTTCTGGACGATCTGCCTGGTCTTCCGCCAGACAGAGAAATTGAATTTGTAATAGACTTAGCACATGGAACAACACCGATTTCGAAAGCTCCATATCATATGACGCTAGTAGAAATAAAGGAATTGATGGTACAACTTCAAGAGTTATTAGATAAGGGGTACATTCGACCGAGTGTGTTTCTTTGGGGAGCACCAGTGTTATTCGTTAAGAAAAAGGACGAATCAATAAGGCTCTTTATCGATTATCGAAAATTGAATAGTGTAACGATCAAGAACAGATATTCGCTACCGAGGATAGATAACTTATTTGTTCAACTGAAGGGAGTGAAATGTTTCTAAAAGAACGACCTACAAACTGGATATCACCAACTGAAAGTGCGGGATGAGGACACACCAAAGACTGTGTTTCAAACCCGTTATGGAAATTACAAGTTTTTGGTAATGTCATTCAGTTTAACTAAGCTCCTTCAACATTCATGGACTTGATGAATTGAGTTTTCAAGCCATTCCTAGATAAATTCACATTTGTTTTCATCGACGATATCTTGATCTATTCGAAAACAGAGGAAGAACACGTCTAACATCTGAAGATTATTTTGGAGGCATTACAGAAGGAGAAGATGTATGCGAAATTTTCCAAGTGTGAATTTTGGATGAAGAGGGTTCAATTCTTAGGTCACGTCGTGGATAAGGATGCAATCTCAGTAGACCCTGCAAAGGTCGAAGCAGTAAGTAATTAGGAACAACCAAGAACATCGACAAAGATGAGAAGTTTCTAAGGTTTAGCTGGGTACTATCGAAGATTCATTCATGATGTTTCTAAGATAGCAACCCCGTTGACTAATCTGACGAGGAAAACAATGAAATTTGTATGGACTGACAAATGAGAAGAGAGCTTTCAAGAGTTGAAAAAGAGATTGAGAGAAGCGCCAGTGTTATCACTTCCAGATGATGTGGGAAATTTTGTGGTGTATAGTGACGCATCACACAAGAGACTTAGTTGTGTGCTCATGCAATAGGAAAAAGTCATTGTGTATACATTATGACAACTAAAGGATTACGAAAAACGATACCCTACTCACGACTTAGAGTTAGCGGCAGTAGTTTTTATGTTAAAGATATGGAGGCATTATTTGTATGGAGAAAAATGTGAGATATACACGGATCACAAAAGTTTGAAATATATTTTCACACAGAAGGAGTTGAATATGCGTCAGAGAAGGTGGTTGGAATCGATCAAAGATTATGACTGTGATATTCTTTATCACCTGGGGAAGGAAAACGTGGTTGCCGACGCTCTGAGCAAGAAAGGAAGGGAGAAATTGTTTCAATTGATGACTTAGGAATTATTAATAAGAGAAATGGAGAAATTGGAAATAGAAGTAAAGGGACCCGAGAGGTCTGGAAGAGAAGTTATTTGTAATGGAAGCTTGTCCGACATTGTTGGATAGAGTAAAAGAAGCACATGAGAAAGATAAAGAATGTGAGAAGATCAGGAAAAAGATTACAAAAAATGAGGAAGAGAAATTTTGAATAGATAAAGACTAGTATCTTAAGATTCGAAGGAAAAGTGTAGGTACCAGCTGTAACCGAGTTACGAGAAGAGATTTTTCACAAGGCACACAATACGATGTATTCCGTTCATTCGGGAGGCACTAAGATATACTGAGACTTGAGGCAACATTTTTGGTGGCCCAATTTGAAACGGGAAGTCGCAGAGTACGTTAGTAGATGTTTGACTTGCCAGCGCGTAAAAGTAGAGCATCAACGGCCGAGTGGTTTACTACAACCATTGGAAATACAAAGTGGAAATGGGAGCACATTACGTTGGATTTTGTGGTAGGACTTCCCAGTTACGTAGAAAGGTTATGATGACATTTGGGTTAACATGGATCGACTTACAAAGACTGCACATTTTTTATTGATCAAGCTCCACTATAGTTTGAACCAGTTAGTGAGCCTATACATAAAAGAGATTGTCTCACGACATGGAGTGCCAATATCTATATTCTCTGATCGAGATCCGTGCTTCACATCAAATTTTTGGAAAATCTTGCAAGAGAGGATGGGAACACAGTAAAGGTTGAGTACCGCTTATCACCTTCAGACAAACGGACAAAGTGAGTGAACTATTCAAATGCTAGAGGACATGCTTAGGACTTACGTGATGGATTTCAAGAGAAATTGGGACGACCACCTACCCTTAGTCGAATTTGCGTATAATAATAGTTACCATGCGAGTATCGGCATGCCACCGTACGAAGCACTTTACGGAAGAAAGTGAAGAACGCCATTATATTGGGACTAAGTTGGAGAGTGATGAATACTCGGACCAGAGTTAGTACAACAAACCGCATACGTGGTGAAAGTAATAAGAGCCAGACTAGTAGTAGCTCAAGATCGCCAAAAGAAATACGCAGATTTGCATCGGCAGGACCCAGACTTTAAAGTCGGCAGTTTCATATTCATGAAGGTATCTCCATGGAAGGGAAAAATCCATTTCGGCAAGAATGGAAAACTAAGTCCAAGATTCATAGGACTGTTCGAGATACTGAAGCGAGTGAGTGAAGTGGCGTACAAAGTTGCATTACCACCCGAGTTGGAGCACATCCATAACGTGTTTCACATATCCATGTTGCGACCATACAAGGTTGACTACAAGCACGTGATTGCTTACGAGCCCCTTCAAGTGGAGAAGAACTTGGCGTATGAAGAAATTCCTGTCCAAGTACTAGATAGGAAAGAGCAAACCATGAGAAATAAAGTTATTTCCTCTGTAAAAGTACTTTGGCGTAACCACGATGTCGAGGAGGCAACGTGGGAGTTAGAAGATAGGATGATAAGGGATTATCCCCATCTATTTGTGTAACCTTGTAGTAATTCTTGGACAGATTTTTTATAGGGGCGGAGGAGGATGTAGTACCCGAGAATTTCCACATTTTATTAAATGAAAATATTAATGGAAATAAATATTTATTTAAATATTAATGTTAATATTTTGTAAGTTGAGTAGTTAAATTGATTCGCATTGGATTAATACAAATTAAGAAGTTTGGAAATGTGTTGAGCATTTGTGAATTGTCTTGTGTTGAATAATGTGAACTGAGGAAATTTACTAAAAGAGAACTAGGAAGGTTATCTGTGTATGATTTTGTGATTCCATATAAGGAATGAATAGACTCTTAGATTAGTAATGTCATTCATGTGGAAGTTAATTAATATCATATAAAATTTGTGTGGTGATAAAAATTGGAACTGGCTTGAAGCTAAACCATTTTCGCACTGCCAGGGACCGGCGCAGCTGCGCCCTCTCAGCAGTACAAACTGGCGCAGTTGTGCCAGTGGTCAGTCTGAGATAGATCAGTTTTCTGTTGTGGAAATAAAATGGGACACTTTTTTTATATGTGTGACATTAATTGTAACAATCCAAAATTTAAAATTGTAATTCAAAATATTTATTGAAGTTATATAAATATTTTAATGTATGTGTTTATTAATCGAATAAATATTTGTATAAGGTGATTTGATTTGATTATTTATTTGTTAAATAAATAATTTATGATTTAAGAAAATTGATCATCACGAGATAATAGTCTAATCTAAATTATAATTAAGTTAGAGAGTTTGTAATGATTAAATGAATTATTATAATGATATTTTAATTTGATGTTGTAATTAAAATGATGTGTTAGTTGATTAAATAAAATTATGATTATAAAGAAAATTATAATTATGTTGTATTGATTTATATGGTAAATTAATTTAATAAATTGTTATTAGAATTAATTAAATTGAATATTAAAATTTAATTAAATAAAGTGTGACCATAAACTATACTATAAATGAGTTATTAAAATAAGTTAAAGGAGGTTAATTTAGTTTTGCTAAACAAGGCTTAATGCATATTAAGTCTTTAATTTAAATATGTTTTACTAAACAAGCCATAAGATTTAATTGGTTAATTTTAAAATAGTTAGCCAAACAAGCCTTATGGCTTTTTATTTTCAAATAAAAAATAACTGATGTCAGCTAAAGTTATATTTATATTATATAATTAATACCTATATTATTATTACATTATAATATTAGTACGTAAGTTAGAGTAAGATAGAAAGAACTCAGAAGAAGAAAAAAGAAGAGAAGAAGAAAGTTGCAGAGAAAAATTGAGAGAGAATTGGGAGAAGTCTAGAGAAATTGAGAGAGAAATTGGGGAAAAGAAAGCTTGATAATCAAAGGATAAACATCATCTTCTAAAACTAAGGTATCATCTTACTTTTATTTTTCAAAAAGTTTTAGTTTTATTCTATTCAAAAGAAATCTCTGTAAAACTTTGTGAATGTTGAATTATTGGTGTTATATAGTTTCCATGTGATAATTGGTTGTTATGAAATTGTTTTCATGAGTTTATAGATGAGTTATAGTAAATTAATTCATGTTATGTATTTATTTGTGAAGGAAACCATATTATAGTGAATTGGTGTAAAATATATAAATATGGCTTAGTTTAAAGTAAATTTGAGGTTTAATTCTTTGTATAAAATATACATTGATTATTGATTTTGAAAGTAGATGAATAAACGTAAAAAAAGTATTTTGAATTAAATGTTTTGGTGGAAAAACAAAATCACAGTGATAATTTTCACTGAAAATGTCAAAAAGTGAAGTTTTATAAAAAATAGTGAAATTCGATGTTTATATTGTTATATGGGTAAAATCATGTTAAGAGTCCTTAATTATGTTTCTGTGAAGTTTATATATGTATTAGATGTTAATCCAGTTGTTACAAAGTAGCTTGTAGGCCAAAATTGGCTTTGTTTATACTATTGCCAAAGTTGGTCGCCAAGGACTATAGTTCGGTGCCGCAGCGCGGCCTTGCAGTACAAGTCCTCGCGCCGCAACACCAACGCCACAGCCGCAGCGTCAAGTATTGGCTTATGACTCGCGCGGTAGCGCCAACAACGGGCCGCAAGCGCCGTCCCACAATATAAACTATGGCGCCGCAGCGCGAGTTAGCAGAATTGTCAAACTGTGTGTTTTAGTTACACTAAGTCTAAAAAAGTTGACTAAGTGAAATAGTATGACTGCTAGGGTGTGCTTTTGGTATTACTATACTAAGAATGAGCATATTATTAATATGCTACGATTTTTATTACTAATGTAACTTGGCTATGTGGTTAAAAATCAAACCATACATGATGTAGATATATATTTATATAGAGTGTTGGCAATGACTAATTATGTCATGATGACATGTATATAGGGTATTGTGATTCAAGTTAATTCAGTTTAGCTTACACTCAAGGCAAGTTTACTTACCCTATCTCAATTATATTGAGCAAGTTATTCTTGTTTTTAACTTGTTTCGTTGAGCAAGTTTTCTAAACCTTAATCTTATGTTGAGCAAGTTTCTTGTCTCTAGTTTGTTTCTAGTTATGCAAGTTTCTTAACTCTAATTATATTGTACAAGTTTGTCTAAACCTAAAATTTTTATTTAGCATGCAAGTTTCTACATTCTAATATATTAAAGTTGAAAAAGTTTTATCGTTCAATTTACCATTTGTTACGCATGCTCAATACTCAATTCTAAATAAGATTTTAACCTTAGCTTAATATTTTTCAAGCAAGGAATGTTTTATTATTCAATATTTATGCTATTAGATTATTCCTAAAGCATGACCTTAATTTACAATGTCGATTCAATTATGATTTATTCCATAACATAACATTATTAACTTTTATTCAACTAATCCTTAGTTGATGTCCGTTGAATTCCAAATTACCTTGAAACGTATCCAAACCAAACTTACTTTGGGTCGGACTTGTATTCTAAATGCTGAGATGAACAACCCTATTATAAGGGATAATTTACGCATAGTATTGAAATATTTGTGCACAATACATTGTATGAAGGGTTGATCCCTCTAAGTACGAGGAGTCCCTATAGTCTTATGACTGTTAAAGTTTAAGTTGAAAGATTACTTATAACTATGGACATAGTTCGTGGTCTTATAACCATTAGATATATGATTCAGATTTTGAATATCATTGATAGAACCTATTGTTCAGTTCTATTGAGCCTATTATTTGGCAATTGTTGTAAAGTTTTATTCATTATTATTTCAAGTGAGCATTGTTTGCTCACTCTTGCTTATATAATTATTATAGCTAAAGATGAGAAAGGTCGATGTACCTAGCACCAGTAAAGGGAAAAGAAAGATGAATATGTATTGAAGACTTGTAAACATGTTGACATTTTGTTGTAAGACTTTATTTTAAATTATTATAATGAAGTTATTTAATTTTTTCTCATATGATGTTTGTATTTGAAGGTTATATAACCTGGGAGATTTTTATTAATGTAATCCTTTAATGGGAAGGTTTACTTCTCAATTTTATTATGATTGGGTAGTTAGACATGTATATTTTTATCAAGTGAACACCAAATCTGGTGAAAATGAAGTACCCGGATTTGGGGGTGTCACAAGTTGATATCAAAGCTTTAGGTTATGAACCTTAGGTGTGGGGAAAGCCTTAGGTAGTAACCTTTGAAAAGATAATGGTGATAAACTCTTATCGAGTTTTAAGGGTAAAGTAGTAAAACACTTATGTGCTTATGTGATTTCAAACTATGTGCTCGTGAGGGTCGAGTAGTAATGATGAGATATGATGAGATAGAGACGGACAGGGAAGACCCCGTTGAGCTTCCACAGCCGAATGAGGATGAGGAGGATGAGGAGGAAGAGATTCCATTGAACTCGATCCTTACTCGTATGTACGATGAAGTCTGTGACCTCAATATGGAACTTCAGGATACCGTCGAGGAGTTGGAAGAGATAGTAGCTGAACAACAGACCTCGATGGCACAAAAGGACGATGAGATCCAAGATCGAGATGAACGTCTAAATAATGTCGAAGAGAAGCTGGTCCACATTGAATAAAAGAATGAACAAATGACAGCGGAGATTGCAGAGCTGAAGAACAAATTGAAGGAAGAATCTACTAAGAGGGCAAGAGCCGAAGACGCATACGAGGAAGCTTATCAATGAGCCGGGATAGAAGAGAGAGACGCACAAACAAAGAGGATGACGACGGAGGAGTTGAATAACGTATTCAACACCGTGATCAATCGAGCTCAAGATCGGGTCATGAGTTATCCAATTCAGTTTGAGACGTTGTCGTAGTATATATTAGACCGCAAAACAATGTTCCGGATTATGGAGGAAGAGCGTCGTAAGGCTACGTAACATCTTAGTAGGACATCATAGGGAATGTACCCAGCTGATATGAGATTAATAAAATATTAAATAATGTGTAAATCCCTTGTGATATGTAATCGATGGGATATGATGCTGATGTTGTCCTGAAACTTTAATAGTTCAGGAAAGTAATGTAAATAGCAGTGATGCTATTGTTCTTATGTTTTCAAAAAGATTATGAATGAATAAAAGTTATTATTTTATTTTATTCAAAATGTTATGTGTTATATGATGATTTCTTTTATGGGGTGCAAGTTAAGTAGAAAATACTTAAAAGAATTAAGTAATAATCTAATGAGTATATTTGAACAGAAAATGCTTCCAAGACGTCAACCACGACAAAGGACCCCTGAGGGATCTACCAACAATAACAACGCCGAAGCTAACCCAGTTCAGCAGCTAGTCTACTGACAGGTGCATTGCAGAATCAACCGCGGAATCAAGCTATAACTTTTAAGGATTTTAAGGCGGTTGGACCACCAGAATTCTGTGGATCCATGAATCCATGAATCCAGTTGAGGAACAAACCTGAATCATGGAGATAGAGAAAGTGTTTGATGTTGCGAGAGTAGGAGAGAATCAGAAAACTGCTTTTGTAATATTCATGTTAAAAGCAAAGGCTAGTTATTGGTGGAAGGCCAATAAAACTCGAGGAGGACAAGAGGTTATGACTTGGGATAGGTTTAAGGAGATATTCTTCGAGACTTATTTCGCAGACAGTTTGAAGAATAAGATGGAAGTGCAGTTTTTAGAACTGAAGTAGGGATCAATGATGGTGTCAGAGTATGCCACAAAATTTAACGAGTTGGCGAGGTTTGCGCCTTATCAAGTCAGCACAGATGAGCGCAAGGCTAAGAGCTTTGAGCAGGGACTGAAACCCTGGTTGTATAGTAGGGTCTCCCTATTACAGCTGAAGACACTTACAGTAGTAATAGAGAAGGAAATTCTTGCTAAAGGTGGAGGCGAGGCAGTAACGAAGTTTAATTAAGAACAAAAAAAGAAGAAGAATGAAGTGGAGGTTAAGAATGGTGGTGGTGGTAGTGGAAATGGTAACAATAACCTGAAGAGAAAATGGAATGGAAATGTGGGTGCTGGAAATTAGCAGGGTAACCAGCAGAATAAGAAGTTCAAAGCATGTGCTACCTGCAGGATGTTTCACAAGGGTGTGTGCTTAATTGGGAAACGTGTATGCTTTAACTTTGGCTAGGAAGGACACATCGCTCCAAATTACAATCAACCCAAGAAGAACGTTTGCTTCACATGCGGATCAAAAGATCATTTTACTCATAAGTGCCCTAAGAAGAAAGCTAGGGAGACAACAAGAAGTAAGGGAGGTAGCAGTGGAGGTACATTGAACAATGCTGGACCAACGACGTCAAACAAACCCACAGTCAGAACCTTCAACATGACTGTGTAAGATGTTGTGCAATCAAAGGATGTTGTGTCAGATATTTTCCCAATCAATGATATAAATGCTTATGTATTATTTGATTTGGGTGCTACTTGCTCGTTTATATCTGATGAATTTTCTAAGAGGTTAGGATTGTGTAAGACCCCAACTTTTATGAATAAAGAATAATTTTCTCGAATTATATTTTTGAATATTATGGTGTTGATTTGATATAATGTTATAGTTGTGGATAATATTTACAAATTTTGCAAAGTAAGCAAGTGGTTATATAATATTCGATTGGTAGGGGAATATTCGTATGACGGCACAATCATAGGTGGACCCCACAACAGAAGTATTGTCGTAGTTAGAAAATGATAAAAATACTTTATGAAAATAACGTCAGAATTTTTACCGTTAACTGTTGAAACACCCAGTGTTAAAAGTACAGTAATACGAGCAGTTGCACAGTAGAACACGGTATTGATTATTGATGCTTACGTGAGAAGTCATTCAGTTATACTCAATTATTGCTACAGTAATTGATGCATCATATCACTAATATTATTGATTCAATTATTGCTACAGTATCATCTGCATAATATGATATATTATTAAATCAATGATAAAGACGTCAAAGTTATTCATATTATTATTTGCAATATTGACAATGTATAGAAGTTTTGTCAAGGAGAGGTTTGGTCACCTAATTGCGCGCCAATAAGCAGAAATCCTTTTCGAAAAGCCCCATCTTTCCTAGGAACGACATGGTTGTTAAATATTGTGAATTATAATATTAATGATGAATAAGTTCGTGTTGATTAAAAATGAATTTTATAGTGTTGGAATTATTTGTGTTAGTGGGAATCAACATTTGTTTCGATAATAATTGATGTATGGAGGATATATTGTTCAATCGGGTATTCGGGACACTTTTCATATCGGAGTACTATTCATGAGTTACTATTCACAAGTTACTATTCATGAGTTACTATTCACGAGTTACTATTTACAGAGTACTATTCACCCGTAAAATATATTTCTTTTCGGTCCAAATTATTTTTAGGTACAATATTATTCCATGAGGAGATGTGCTAATTTTTCAGACCGTTGGTTGAAGATATAATAGTAAATGAATATGGACCGCTGGTGGATAGTTATAATAGTAAATCAATATGGATCGCTGGTTTAAAGTTTTAATAGTAAATCAGTATGGACCGTTGCTTTAAGTTTTAATAGTAAACCAATATGGATCGTCTATTTAAAAGTAAATCAATCTGGACCGTTCATGAATTAGTTACTATTAAGTCCATTCTCCTATAAATAGAAGCTCATTCCTTCATTATTTCTTACGAATTCACTAAAACTCTAGAGATAGAAATTATAGAAAAACTATAGAAAAGTATTCTGCTACTTCACTACTCTTATATTCAGTTTCTTTTACGGTAAGGGGTATTATTTCTTTTGTATTCATGAAGAGAACTTCTGTTATTCCATTATTTATTATTCTATTGGAATAACCTGTATACGCGGGCTACCCTATACTTGGTGAAATTCTTCTGTTATTTCATTCTTTATTATTCTGTTGGAATATCCTGTTTGTGCGCTTTACGCCGGACTTGGTTCTGTTATTTATTATTCTATTGAAATAACCTGCCTGTGCGGTCTATCGCATGTATGGTGATTTCTTTGGTTATTCCATTCTTTATTATACTCAGTCGGTTAAAACTTTGACTTCTATACTCCATGAAATTAGTGGAATAACCTTGATATTTAGGCTTTATGAGCTCACCGTTTCTTTCATTGTTCTCTTCAGGAAATGAGAACGTAGCTGGAACTAGTCGGGGAACAGAGTGATGGTCCTAGATGGTGCTTTAGTAGTACTCACTATTCTGTGAAATAATGTGATAATAATTGTAATGAGGACTCCTTTTGAGTTTGTATACCCTCTAGTAGACAATATTTGTATTCAAACTCATAATTTATATTTTGTCGTATTTTATACGACAGTTGTATTTGAATTCAGTACCTTGTATCTGGCGACTCAAGATGGGTGATGTAAACCTGTTTTGGGGGTGTCACAGTTGGTATCAAAGCTTAGGGATATGATCCCTGGCTAAGATGTGAGAATAGAACTAGGAGGGGAGAGACGATGAATTCCTTCGCTAGTATTACCTACCTAAATTTTTTTTTTTGGCTATTTAATTGGTCGGTCAGAATATAAGGATAATATGTTACATGTCAATTAACCTTTTGTTTTATGGCAGTATCTGAAAATGACATCCGAGATTGTTGAGAATAGCAATGGAGCACAGGCGACCGTTGATTCACCACATATCAATAATCAGGATAATGTGCATCAGGAAGACGACAATCCTGATGCAAACAATAAAACTGACCAAATGATGAATGATGGAATGTTTAGAGGCTTTATGCAATTCATGCAACAACAGGCGAGAGCGGCTTCCTGTCCAAGATATAGGTGGAAACATTGGAAACTCTCGGACGGTCACCGCTAAACAGTTCATGGAGCTAGGGACCAACAGAGTTTATTGGAGAGCCAAAACCACTTAAAGCGGAAGCATGGATAAAGCAGATCACCAAGATATTTGATGTCTTGGGATGCTCTGAAGAGCAAAAGATTTCCTTTGCCGCCTTTATGTTA
This sequence comes from Panax japonicus, assembly GCA_020205505.1. NCBI lineage: Eukaryota > Viridiplantae > Streptophyta > Magnoliopsida > Apiales > Araliaceae > Panax > Panax japonicus. The sequence goes on from CM035096.1 coordinate 59,151,816, forward strand.
CGAGGAGAGGCAGATTACTCGTGGAAATCGGTAAAGCGTACTCAACCTGCCGCACTGAAGATGTGTTGGGAAAAGTTTCAAGAACTATTCAATGACAAGTACTTTCCAAAAACTATTCGTCATATAAAAGAAGTAGAATTCATCAAGTTGGAGCAAAATAATATGACCGTGTCGCAGTACGAAGCCAAGTTTGCCGAGTTGTCCCGGTTTACGTCCCACTTGGTGGATAATGAAGAGAGAATGACGCGAATATTTTTAAGATGTTTGAAGCCGGAGATACGTCAACATCACATTTCTCATAAACTGTGTTTGTATTCAGATGTTGTAAATAGGGCTCAGTTAGTGGAGCGCGATAACGAGTCAACGCAACTAAAATAGAGCATCCGACAAAATGATAATACCAGTAAGAGAAGTCATCGAAGCGGTGACAACAAGTGTGGAAGGAATCAACATACCAGAAATGGTAACCACTTCAGTGGTAATCAGGGCCAAAATAATAAGAATGGACATTTCAAGAAGAGGAGATTCAACAATGATGGAAAGACGTCAGCATCAGCACCTGTCGTTAAGGAAGGAGAATTACCACCTATCATATGTTTCAAATCCGGAGGGGAGGGGCACATCAGTCCAAACTGTGCGATGCCATCCAAATCATGCTATAATTATGGAAGAGAATGTCACTTATCCCGATTTTGTCATTCACTGAAGACAAATTCAGCTAGGATGGAGGCACCAAAAGCCATCCCAGAAAAGTCAAAACTGGTAGTGCAAAGGAGAGCATTTGTTGTGACCTCCCAGAAAGCAAGGAACTCGGATGAGGTCATCACGGGTAAGCTTATAATAAACTATAACGAAATCTATACTTTATTTGATACCGGTTCTACCCATTCTTTTATTTCTCCTACTTGCGCTCATCGATTAAATTTGACTCTGGAGAAATTAGACTTTGACTTATCTGTGGAAACTCCGTTGCGAGAAAACTTCATTACATCCACTGTATATAAGTCTTGTTTGGTTCAAATCGGTAACCTCACATTACCTGTAGATCTTATTTCTTTAAAAATACTTGCGTTTGACGTAATTCTAAGGGATTGATTGGTTAACTACTCATCATGCAAAAATTGATTGTTTTCGTAAGGTTGTTAGTTTACATATTCCTAATCAACCTATTATGGGAATTCAAGCGACTAAACCAATAAAATCAATCACGGTCATTTGAAGCCATAAAGCTATTCGTTTATTGAAAAATAGATGTCAAGCTTTCTTAGCTCGTGTCATAGATTTAAACAAAAATACGTCAGTTTAGAATGATATTTCTATTGTTAATAAATTTCCTAACGTATTCCCTGAAGAACTTCCTGGCCTACCCCAAGAGCTTGAAATTGAATTTTATATCGACCTTGAACCTGGTACAAAACCCATTTCCAAAGCCCCATATCGAATGGCTCCTATTGAACTTCAGGAGTTAAAGACCCAATTGCAGAAATTGTTAGACATTGGTTTCATTAACCCTAGTACGTCTCCTTGGGGTGCTCCTGTTCTATTCGTGAAGAAGAAAGATGGGAGTATGCGACTTTGTATTGATTATCGGGAGTTGAATCATGTCACCATTAAAAATAGATACCCTTTGCCACGTATTGATAACCTGTTTGACCAGTTACAAGGAGCCAAATTCTTTTCAAAGATTGATCTTCATTCTAGATATCACCAATTGAAGATTAGAATTGATGACATTCCAAAGACGACTTTCAGAACTCGGTACGGGCGTTATGAATTCCTAGTCATGTCCTTTGGATTGACTAAAGCTCCTGCTGACTTTATGGATATGATGAGCCGAGTATTCAAGGAATATTTGGATTACTTTGTGGTCGTCTTTATTGATGTCATCCTTATTTATTCTAAAAGCCGTGAAGATCATGAGCAACACTTCAGGTTGACACTCCAAAAGCTTCGTGAATACAAGCTTTATGCCAAGTTGAAGAAATACGAGTTCTGGCTTGGGGAAGTAGCATTCCTTGGGCACGTAGTATCAAGTTATGGAATATCTATTGACCCGGCAAAGATTGAAGCTATTCAAAGCTGGGAGCAACCTAAATCAGTGACCGAAAGTACGTAGCTTTCTTGGTTTAACTGGTTATTATTGGAGATTCGTGGAAGGATTTTCTCGAATCGCTACTCCATTAACTCAGCTGACTCGGAAAGATACAAAGTTCGGTTGGAGCGAAGAATGTGAGAAGAGTTTTCAAGAACTCAAGAGGAGACTCATTTTAGCACCTGTTCTGACAATACCATCTGGCTCGGAGGGCATTTGTCATCTACAGTGATGCTTGGGGCAAAGGGTTGGGATGTCTTCTCATGCAATATGGAAAAGTCATAGCCTATGCCTCAAGACAACTCAAAGAATATGAGAGGAATTATCCTACTCATGATCTAGAGTTAGCAGATGTTGTCTTCGTACTTAAAATTTGGAGGCATTACTTGTATGGGGAGAAAGTGGAGATCTTTACGGATCATAAAAGCCTCAAATATTTCTTCACTCAAAAGGAACTCAACATGCGACAATGACGTTGGCTTGAACTGTTGAAAGATTATGATCATACCATCCAATACCATCCTGGAAAAGCGAATGTGGTAGCTGACGTATTTAGTAGAAGATCATATGCAAGTACGAGTGTGATATTGTAAACACAAAGGCCCATTTTGTGTGACTTGCAAAGGATGGAGACAGAGTTAAAGACTCCAGGGACCCATGTGATGATGGTTAATATACGAGTAGAATCGACTTTAATTGATAAAGTTAAAGCTGCTCAAGCTACAGACCTGAAGCTGATACATATGAGGAAGAATATTCAGAAGGTTCTATGCCGGAAGCAAGAATCGATGAAGAAGGAATACTTCGAGTCAACTCCAGACTTTGTGTTCCTAACGACTTTGATTTAAAGTATAAAATCGTGATAGAGGCACACAACACACCGTTTGCAATCCATCCTAGGAGTACCAAAATGTATCATGATCTTCGTCGTACATTTTGGTGGAGCAATATGAAGAGAGAGATAGCACTAGTTTATCTCAAGGTGTCTAACTTGTCAACGAGTTAAAGTAGAACATCAAGTACCAAAAGTTCCATTACAACCACTTGAAATTCCAGAATGGAAGTGAGAGCACATTACCATGGATCTCGTTACCGGTCTTCCTAAGGTTTCTCAAGGCATAGATGCAATTTGGGTCATTGTTGATAGATTGACCAAGTCTGCTCATTTCTTACCAATACGAGAAACTTATACATTTAAACTTCATGCTCGTATATACATAAACAAGATTGTAAGACTGCATGCTATGTCAGTATCCATAGTTTCTGACCTAGACCCAAGATTCACTTCACGATTTTGGGTTAGTTTGCAAAAAGCTATGGGTACAGACTTACGATTTAGCTCGACATATCATCCTCAAACGGACGGACAGTCGGAGAGGACTATTCAAACTCTTGAAGATTTATTAAGTTTCTATGTCCTTGACTTCAAGGGAAGTTGGGACAAGTTCTTACCATTGGTAGAGTTTTCATATAACAACAGTTATCAAGCAAGTATTGGCATGGCTCCATTTGAGGCGTTGTATGGAAGAAAGTGTCATTGTCCATTATGCTGGGATGAGGTTGGTGAAGCAACGTTGTTGGGACCGGAGTTTGTAAGTATGACTATAGAAAAGATTTAAATGATCCGACAACGTATAAAAACTTCACAAGATCGAGAAAAGAGTTATATTGATCTTCATCGAAAACACGTAGAATTCGGTATTGGAGATCATGTGTTGTTACGTGTTGCTCCATGGAAAGGAGTTACGAGATTTGGAAAGAGAGAAAAGCTCAATCCTCGATTCATTGGACCATTTTTAATTCTCGAGCGAGTGGAGAACTGTAGCCTATAGACTCGCCTTACTGCCAAGTATGTCTCGTGTTCATAATGTTTTTCACATATCTATGTTACGTAAATATGTGAAAGACCCGAACCACATTATTGAGTTAAAACCAGACGAGATAGAGGAAGATTTAATGTATGAAGAGTTACCTGTTAAAATCTTGGATAAGAAGGATCGTGTTCTACGCTCCAAGGTTATACCTCAAGTCAAAGTTTAGTGGAGAAACCACGATGTGGAGGAAATGACTTGGAAGTTAGAATCTGAGATGAAGTCAAGGTATCCTCATCTCTTCGACATACCAGGTATGTACCCTAATTTCGAGGACAAAATTTCATAAGAAGGGGAGGTTGTAAGACCCCAACTTTTATGAATAAAGAATAATTTTCTCGAATTATATTTTTGAATATTATGGTGTTATATAATGTTATAGTTGTCGGTAATATTTACAAATTTTGTAAAGTAAGCAAGCGGTTATATAATATTCGATTAGTCGGGGAATATTAGTTTTAACAGGAAATATTCGTACGATGGCACAATCATTGGTGGACCCCACAACAGAAGTATTGTCGTAGTTAGAAAATGACAAAAATACTTTATGAAAATAACGGCGGAAGTTTTGCCGTTAACCGTTGAAACACCCGGTGTTAAAAGTACAGTAATACGCGTAGCTTGCACAGTAGCACATGGTATTGATTATTGATGCTTACGCTGAGAAGTCACTCAGTTATACTCAATTATTTCTACAGTAATTGCTGCATCATATCTATCATATTATTGATTCAATTATTGTTACAGTATCATCTGCATAATATGATATATTATTAAATCAATGATTGAGACGGCAAAGTTATTCATATTATTATTTGCAATATTGACAATGTCTAGAAGTTCTGTCAAGGAGAGGTTTGGTCACCTAATTGCGTGCCACTAAGGAGATATCCTTATCGGAAAGGCCCCTCTTTCCTGGAACGACCTAGTTGTTAAATATTGTGAATTATAATATTAATGATGAAGAAGTTCGTGTTGATTAAAGATGAATTTTATAGTGTTGGAATTATTTGTGTTAGTGGGAGTCGATATTTGTTTCGATAATAATTGATGTCTGGAGAATATATTATTTAATCGGGTATTCGGGACACTTTTTATGTCAGAGTACTATTCATGAGTTACTATTCACGAGTTATTATTCATGAGTTACTATTCACGAGTTACTATTCATGAGTTATAATTCACGAGTTACTATTCACGGAAGTACTATTCACCCGTAAAATATATTTATTTTCGGTCCAAATTATTTTTGGGTACAATATTATTCCATGAGGAGATGTGCTAATTTTTCAGACCGTTGGTTGAAGATGTAATAGTAAATGAATATGGACCGCTGATGGATAGTTATAATAGTAAATCAATATGGATCGCTGGTTTAATGTTTTAAATAGTAAATCAGTATGGACCGTTGCTTTAAGTTTTAATAGTAAACCAATATGGACCGTCCGTTTAAAAGTAAATCGATCTGGACCGTTCATGAATTAGTTACTATTCATTCCATTTTCCTATAAATAGAATCTCATTTCTTCATTATTTCTTACGAATTCACTAAAACTCTAGAGAGAGAAATTATAGAGAAACTATAGAAAAGTATTCTGCTACTTCCCTACTCTTATATTCAGTTTCATTTACGGTAAGTGGTATTATTTCTTTTGTATTCATGAAGAGAACTTCTGTTATTCCATTATTTATTATTCTGTTGGAATAACCTTGTATATGCGGGCTAACCTATACTTGGTGAAATTCTTCTATTATTTCATTCTTTATTATTCTGTTGGAATATCCTGTCTGTACGTTTTACGCCGATCCTGGTTCTATTATTTATTATTCTATTGGAATAACCTACCTGTGCGGTTCTATCGCATGTATGGTGATTTCTTTTGTTATTCAATTCTTTATTATACTTAGTCGGTTAAAACTTTGGCTTCTATACTCCATGAAATTAGTAGAATATCCTTGATATTTGCGCTTCATCCAGTATCTTTTCATGGAAATATTCTTCTGAGCATTCTTGAATTTTACTCTATAAAGAAGTATCATGTTGACAATTTGGACGTTATTAGTTCCTGGATAAATTAATTCTTGAACTTGTTTTATTGAATTATTATATCATTATCATCATCCTCATGTTTATATTTTGTTGAAAGTCATCTGTGGCCTTGTAGTGCATAGATGGACTTGGTATGATTATGACCAGGGATTATTCGGTGTAATCATGACCGTAACGTTATAAATGATGTGGTAAAAGTCCTCATTGGTCTGTAGTGCATTGATGGATAGTTGTTGGCATGATCATGACCATTAATGAATACACGAATGTCCTTAGGCCCGTAGTGCATAGATAATTTGTGGTCGTGATACTAAAGAATATCCTTGGTCATAGTGCAGGGGTGATTCTATGATGTGGATTATTTATTAAGCTGAGTCCCAGCGATAAAAGTGATGAAAAACCTTTTAAATCATAGAAGATAATAGATTTTATTATCTACTTGACTCTTCTAATGGATTGCTTGTTCCGCTGCAGTTAAACTTGATATTTATTATATTTTATTAGTTTAACATTGTTGAAGGCTAACGATAAATTATTCTGCATTATCTTAGTCATAATATTTCTTACTGGGCTAGTTGAGCTCACCCTTTCTTTCACTGTTCTCTTCAGGAAATGAGAACGTAGCCGGGACTAGTCGGGGAATAGAGTGATGGTCCTAGATGGTGCATTAGTAGTCCTCATTATTTTGTGAAATAGTGTGATAATAATTGTAATGAGGACTCCTTTTGAGTTTGTATACTCTCTAGTAGACAATATTTGTATTCAAACTCACTGTTTATATTTTGTCGTATTGTATACGACAGTTGTATTTGAATTCAGTACCTTGTATCTGGCGACTCAAAATGGGTGATGTAAATCTGTTTTGGGGGCATCACCGATTGCCTAGTGAAGAATTGAATTTCCCGTTTAAACATAGAAATTGCGAATAAGGAAGTAATTCATGTTAGGTTCATATACAAGAATTGTAGGGTGAACATTAAGGGAAATGTCATGATGGTAGATTTAATTTCGATAAAACTTGGAGAGTTTGATGTTATTTTGGGAATGGATTGGTTGTTTAATTATGGAGCGATAATTGATTGCCAAAACAAATGTGTAAACCTTATGACTTCGTCAAAGGTAGTTTTTTATGGTAGCAAATCGCCTAGACATTCGAAATGTTTGATGATTATGCAGGCCAAGAAGTTGTTGAGTCAAGGTTGTGTGGGTTATTTAGCTTACATAGTCGATACTCAAAAGAAGGGTATGAAATTGGAAGAGATACCAGTGGTTAGGGAATTTGTAGATGAATTTTTAAAGGATTTTCTAGGACTTCCGCTTGACAGAGAGATTGAGTTTGTGATCGATTTAGCGCCAGGAATATCCCCGATATTGAAAGCCCCGTACAGAATGGCTCCGGTAGAAATGAAGGAATTGATGGTACAACTGCAGGAGCTGTTAGACAAGAAATATATTTAGCCGAGTGTTTCATCGTGGGGAGCACCGATATTATTCGTGAAGAAGAAGGATGGGTCAATGCGTCTTTACATTGATTATAGAGAATTAAACAAAGTCACTATTAAGAATAAATATCCGTTGCCAAGAATAGATGACTTGTTTGATTAATTGAAGGGTGCTAGATACTTCTCGAAAATAGATTTGAGAAGTGGGTATCATCAATTAAAGGTAAGGAAGGAGGATGTACCTAGAACGACATTCAGAACTCGGTTTGGACATTATGAGTTTCTGGTGATGTATTTTGGTTTGACCAATGCCCCTACTACATTCATGGATTTGATGAACAAGGTGTTTAAACCATTTTTAGACAAGTTTATGGTGGCATTTATCGATGAATTTTTGGTGTACTCCAAATCTCAAGAAAAACATGTGGAACATTTACGTTTGATGTTGGAGACACTAAGAAAGGAAACATTATACGTGAAATTCTCTAAGTGTGAATTTTGGTTCGACCGTGTATAATTTTTGGGACATGTAATGCTAAAGATGGGATTTCAGTGGATCCATCAAAAGTTGAAGCCGTAATCAATTGGGAACAACCAATAACACCTTCGGAGGTGAGGCATTTCTTGGGATTGGCCGGCTATTATAGACGGTTTATACAGGACTTTTCCAAGATTTCCACTCCGTTAACAAATTTGACAAGGAAAGCTGTAAAATTTGTTTGGATGAAGAAGTGTGAAGAAAGTTTTTAAGACTTGAAAAAGAAGTTAAGCGTGGCACCTGTGTTGTCATTACCAGATAATACAGGAAACTTTGTGGTGTATAGTGATGCAGAACGACAAAGTTATTGCATATGCATTAACGCAACTGAAGGACTATGAGAAAGGGTATCCGACTCATGATTTAGAGTTGGATGTAGTAGATTTGCTCTGAAGATATGGAGTCACTATCTCTATGGAGAGAAATGTGAGATTTACACAGACCATAAGAGTTTGAAATATATTTTCACTCAGAAGGACCTGAACATGCGTCAAAGAAGATGGATTGAATTAATAAAAGATTATGATTGTGAGATCGTTTATCATCCAGGAAAAGCGAATGTGGTTGCAGATGCTTTAATTAGGAAAGGTCAAGAAAAGTTGATGTTGATAACCACTCAGGAGGATCTTATCTTAGCAATGACAAAGCTAGAGTTAGAAATAAAATTTCTAAAGGAATCCGATGAACGACTATTCAAAATGGAAGCTAGTAAAACTTTGTTGGACAAGATAAGGAATGCTCAACTACAAGATGAAGAATGTGGAAAGATCAAAGAGAAAGTGGTTGAGAGTGGTGAAGTGAAATACAAGATCGATACCGAAGGGTTACTAAAATTCGAGGGAAAAATCTTGGTTCCTGCAGTACCAGATATTAAAGAAGAAATCTTGATCGAAGCTCATAATTCAAGATACTCGATTCATCCAAGAAATACAAAGATGTATCAAGATTTAAGACGACATTTTTGGTGGCCAAACATGAAAAGACATGTCGCAGAATGTGTCGCGAAATGTTTGACATGTCAAAGCGTCAAGGCCGAGCATCAAAGACCAAGCGGATTACTTCAACCGTTGGAAATACTAGAATAGAAGTGGGAACACATCACAATGGATTTTGTGGTGGGTCTTCCAAGTACTCAGAAAGGATACGATGCGATTTGGGTGATAGTGGACAGAATGACAAAATCGGTACACTTTTTGCCAATAAAGATTAGGTTCAATCTTGATCAGTTGGCAAGGTTGTACGTTAAAGAGATCGTTTTAAGACATGGAGTGCCAGTGTAATTGTGTCAGATAGAGATCCACGATTCATGTCAAACTTCTAGAAGAGACTACAAGAATGTATGGGAACACAGTTGAGAATAAGTATAACATATCATCCGTAAACATTTGGCCAATGCGAACGAACAATCCAGACATTGGAAGATATGCTTAGGGCATGAATCATGGACTTCAAAGGGAGCTGAGATGAACATTTACCATTGGTGGAATTTACCTACAACAACAGTTACCACACAAGCATCGACATGCCGCCTTACGAAGCATTATACGGTAGAAAGTGCAGAACTCCACTGTGCTGGGATGAAGTCGGTGAACATCAACTATTAGGACCAAAATTGGTGCAATAAACTACTGAGATTGTCAAACTCATCAAAACAAGATTGGTAGCTTCTCAAGATAGACAAAAGGAGTATGATGATCAGCAGAGAAAAGATCCTGCATTCGATGTAGGAAATTACGTGTTCTTAAAAGTTTCTCCTTGGAAGGGAAAAATTCATTTCGGTAAAAAGGGAAAGCTAAGCCCAAGGTTTATTGGACCCTTCGAAGTGCTGTGAAGAATAGGAGAAGTAGCTTACGAGGTAGCTCTACCTTAAGAGTTGGAAAACGTTCACAATATTTTTCATGTTTTGGTGTTACGACCGTATAAACCCGATTACAAGCACGTGATCGAGTATGAACCATTGTAGTTTGATAAAGACTTGTCCTACTAAGAGATTCTTATCCAGATAGTTGACAAGAAAGAACATGTGCTTAGGAATAAAACAATACCTTCCGTGAAGGTGATATGGAGGAACCACAATACTAAAGAAGCTACGTAGGAACTCGAAGATAAAATGATGAAAGATTACCCTGAGTTATTTGTTTAATCTGTGTCTTTGATTCTGGGGACATAATCTTTGTAATTAGAGAAGAATGTGATGAATGATTTATTTGAGTTGTGATTCTGGTGACAGAATCCTTGTAAGGAGGGAAGGATGTAACAATCCATAATTTTAAATTGTAATTCAAAATATTTATTAAGTTATATAAATATTTTAATTAATGTGTTTATTAATTGAATAAATATTTGTTTAAGGTGATTTGATTTAATTTTTATTTGTTAAAAAAAAATAATTTATGAGTTAAGAAAATTGATCATCATGAGATAATATTCTAATTTAAATTATAATTAAGTTAGAGAGTTTGTAATGATTAAATGAATTATTATAATGATATTTTAATTTGATGTTGTAATTAAAATGATGTTTTAGTTGATTAAATAAATTTATGATTATAAAGAAAATTATAATTATATTATATTGATTTATGTAGTAAAATAATTTAATAAATTGTTATTAGAATTAATTAAATTGAATATTAAAATTTAATTAAATAAAGTGTGACCATAAACTATACTATAAAGGAGTTATTAAAATAAGTTAAAGGAGGTTAATTCAGTTTTACCAAACAAGGCTTTATGCATATTAAGTCTTTAATTTAAATATGTTTTATCAAACAAGGCATAAGATTTAATTGGTTAATTTTAAAGTAGTTAGCCATACAAGCCTTATGGATTTTAATTTTCAAATAAAAAATAACTGATGTCAGTTAAAGTTATATTTATATTATATAATTAATACCTATATTATTATTACGTTATAATATTAGTACATAAGTTAGAGTGAGATAGAAAGAACTCAGATGAAGAAAAAGAAGAGAAGAAGAAAGTTGCAGAGAAAAATTGAGAGAAAATTGGTAGACGTCCAGAGAAATTGAAAGAGAAATTGGGGAAAAGAAAGCTTGATAATCAAAGGATAAACATTATCTTCTAAAACTAAGGTATCATCTTACTTTTACTTTTCAAAAAATTTTAGTTTTATTTTATTCAAAAGAATTCTCTGTAAAACTTTGTGAATGTTGAATTATTGTTGTTATATAGTTTCTATGTGATAATTGGTTGTTATGAAATTGTTTTCATAAGTTTATAGATGAGTTATAGTAAATTAATTCATGTTATGTATTTATTTGTGAAGGAAACCATATTACAGTGAATTTGTATGAATATATATGAATATGGCTTAGTTTAAAGTAAAATTAAGGTTTAATTCTTTGTATAATATATAAATTGATTATTGATTTTGAATGTAGATGAATAAACGTAAACAAAGTATTTTGAATTAACTATTTTGGTGGAAAAACAAAATCACAGTGATGATTTTCACTACAAATGTCAAAAAGTGAAGTTTTATAAAAAACTGTGAAATTAGATGTTTTAAATTCGATGTTTATATTGTTATATGGGTAAAATCATGTTAAGAGTCCTTAAATTATGTTTGTGTTTAGTTTATATATGTATTACATGTTAATTCAGTTGTTAGAAAGTAGCTTGTAGGCCAAAATTGCCTTTGTTTATACTGCTGCCAAAGTTGGTCGCCAGGGACTGTAGTTCGGCGCTGCAGCGTGGCCTCGCAGTACAAGTCTTGCACCGCAGTGCCAAGTATTGGCCTATGACTCGTGCGGCAGCGCCAGCGACGCACCGCATCGCCATCCCACAATATAAACTATAGCGCCGCAGCGCGAGTTAGCAAAATGGTCAGACAGTGTGTTTTAGTTACACCAAGTCTAAAAAAGTTGACTAAGTCAAATAGTATGACTGCTAGGGTGTGATTCTGGTATTACTATACTAAGAATGAGCATATTATTAATGTGCGACGAGTTTTATTACTAATGTAACTTGGCTATGTGGTTAAAAAATCAAACCATACATGATGTAGATACATATTTATATAGAGTGTTGGCAATGACTAATTATGTCAAGATGACATATATATAGGGTATTGTGATTCGAGTTATTTCAGTTTAGCTTATATTCAAGGCAAGTTTACTTACCCTATCTCGATTATATTGAGCAAGTTATTCTTGTTTTTAACTTATTTCGTTGAGCAAGTTTTCTAAACCTTAATCTTATGTTGAGCAAGTTTCTTATCTCTAGCTTGTTTCCAATTATGCAAGTTTCTTAACTCTAATTATATTGTTCAAGTTTGTCTAAACCTAAACTTGTTATTTAGCATGAAAGTTTTTACATTCTGATATGTTAAAGTTGAACAAGTTTTATCGTTCAATTTACCATTTATTACGCATGCTCATTACTTAATAAGATTTTAACTTTAGCTTAATACTTATGCTATTTGATTATTCCTAAAGCATGACCTTAATTTACAATGTCGATTTCAGTTAATGGTTTATTCCATAGCATAAAGTTATTAACATTTATTCAACTAATCCTTAGTTGATGTCCGTTGAATTCCAAATTACCTTGAAACGTATCCAAACCAAAATTACTTTTGGGCGGACTTGTATTCTAAATATTAAGATGAACAACCCTATTATAGGGGATAATTTACACATATCGTTGAAATATTTATGCACAATACATTGTACGAAGGGTTGATCCCCGTAAGTACGAGGAATCCCTATAATCTTATGACTGTTAAAGTTTAAGTTGAAAGATTACTTATGACTATGGACATAGTTCGTGGTCTTATGACCCTCAAAATATATGATCCAGATTTTGATTATCATTGATAGAACCTATTGTTCAGTTCTATTGAGCCTATTATTTGGCAATTATTGTAAAGTTTTATTCATTATTATTTCAAGTGAGCATTGTTTGCTCACATTTGCTTATATAATTATTACAACTAAAGTTTAGAAGGTCGATGTACCTAGCACCAGTAAAGGAAAATGAAAGATGAACAAGTATTGAAGACTTGTAAACATGTTGACATTTTGTTGTCAAACTTTATTTTAAATTATTGTAATGAAGTTATTTAATTTTTTTGCATATGATGTTTGTATTTGAAGGTTAGATAACCTGAGAGATTTTTATTAATGTAATCCTTTAATGGGAAGGTTTACTTCTCAGTTTTATTATGATTGGGTAGTTAGACATGTATGTTTTTATCAAGTGAACACAAAATCTGGTCGAAATGAATTACCCGGATTTGGGGTTGTCACATTAATAAACAGTAGGATAAAAGTATATTTTGTTTATATTAATCGACGAAGGAATTATTAAGTGAACAATTAATTTATATTAATTATTATTGAGATTAATAATTACATTAATCAATGAGGAATGAATGAATTAATATTATTATTAATTAATCAAGAAGATGAATAATTTATCTATTTGACATAAAACAAATAAATAAGTTATTAGTATAATAAGATTATATTGACTGTTATGTGCAAGTGTGCAATAATTAAATATATAATATATATGGAATACAACTACATTATATAGTGTAATGCGACACTTATGTGACTATACTATATATAGTAACCATATATTAAGATTTATTGGAACTATATGATATGAATACATCATGAAATATGTATGTGACAATATATATGTGGGTATACATTAAAATAATATACCATGAACATATTGTAAACTATTATTTTAATAAAGAAGGCAATGTAATGTGATAACATCCTAATAAAGTACATCGGTGTGATAAAATATACATGGATTATATGTGTACCAATTTACACTTGCTACATTATGTAAATTATATTGTGACATTAAGATATGACCCATTATGTATGATATGTATATAACATAAGAATAGGGATTGTGTATATCCTAAGTGGGTTTATTCATGTAACTATAATATGTGGTATTAGTTGAATTGCAAATGCTGAGATTAAGGCTTGTCCCAAATTTAGTGTCCAATTGCTCTTCACTGCTCATTCACGTGTAGCACATAAAGGCTAGGAGCTATTCCACATTCTTCTCCCAAGCTCCTTCTAGCTCATGATTATTGGGGGGGCGGGGGTGGGTTAGTTGTCATGATGATCTTTAACAACCATTTACCAACTCTCTCTTACCCATCATGTAATCTAACATTCTCATTGGTTTAATTTGATGTATATATGCATTGTCTGTGTGTTGGTTTCTCTATAAATTCAACCTATCTCCTTCTAATTTGATTTGCTGGGAATTGATTGAGTCTGTGAATTGAGAGCATACAAGTATTCTTAGAGTTTGGGAATTCATTTAGCAGCAAAATCGTTTCACATTGCAGAGGTAGAATTCCTCTTCCTTACTTTTCATTTCATTCTTTGTCAAAAGAATTTCTTTAGTTCTTGAATTCCAATTTCTTGATTATGCCTAAGTTGAATTGTGATTGGGTTGTAAAACACTTATATAATTGTTTTATAGGCTTATTAACATGTTTAGTATGCAATGCGGCTTGGTTACAGTCGAATTGGTGAAGAAAATTTGACATTGGGCTTGTTATCTGCCGAGGCTTAGAAGTCTCTGATCTGGAATGGGAGCCGCGCGGTCGAACATATCCCTAGTACAAATGGCGCCCCCCCGTGCCCTTCTGTAGACTTTGCTAGTTATTTTGTTATGATATCTGGTTTATGGAGCATGCTAATACAACTTAGTTAAGCTTATTTCAGTCCTTGACATACTAGTTATGTTGCCTTTCATATAATCACTCACCTAGCTTGATTTCAAAAGAAAACTTGAGTTTTCAATATGAAAACTCAATAGACCATGTGTACCTTCAAGTTTTAACTTGAAGACATGTTAGTGTGGTCTAATTCCATTTGTGCGTAAGCATTCGTGCAGGATGTATAGTAAGTGAAGTAGTTTAACATACTAAATGACGTTGATAACATGTTAATGGATACTTAGAGTTTCAAAATGGACATTGACTTATTATATTCGTTTTGATATTCTGATCTTGCAAGCTTGTTAGTATGGTTTTTAAATGCATGTCGGACATACTAACGTATGTATATGGATTTCGTAATGAAGCATAATCATGATGGACTTATTAGTAAGCTTTATTAATGAAAATACGAACTTTGGATGTGAATATAAAATGCTACTTTGAGAGTTAAAATCTGATATTTGTGAACATGTTTGATGATACTCTTAAACTCACGTCTGTATCATAAATATATATAAGCCATGCTTAGGTATCAAAATTCAAGTGAAGCATAAACGAAGCATATTTTCAAACCAAAACGATGCTAATTACACATATGTGATATGAATACTCACAAGCATGTCTTGTAAGAACCCGAATTTTCAGAAAATATTAAAATAAGAATTTAGTAGATAAAATTCTTAAGGCATGTGAAGGGTTCAAACAAAAATATATAAATGTTTTACGAGGTATGTGGTATTGTGTTACATAGGTTAATATGAGCTATGTGATAAGTGATGTTGTGTTTAATAAATATATATATATATATATATATATATATATATATATACATCATTATTATATATTTATTATAAATTGTAGAGACGAATTAGTAAGAGGATGGATAAGATTTATCTATCGGCATTAAATAATTTATAGAATTATTTAATTATAGTAAGTTGGTGACATTAAAATATTTTTGATAATCACCAACTTTTGAGTATTTGTACGAGTGAGTATCGAGTCTAAAGTAGTGCAATCATACTCGTTAATAGTGGATGTATAGGAGCTGGGCTAAATGATTCCTTCAGAGAGCGGAGGTATATACGAATCAGTAACCGATCTTACTCATTGTGAGAGCAGTGTAGACGAGACGGAAACTAATTTGTTGGTTGTTTGTGGGAAACCACTCACTGTACTATATTGAATACTATTAAAGACTCGATGTGTACTATGTTTAGACTTGTATATATGTACATTGTTGATGAGAGAAGGAAATCGATATATCTTTAGATAAATATTAGTTAAAGATTTCTTGATTAATATTGAGATATGGTTAAATGTATAGATTAAAGAAATTGCGTTGAGACAATCTATAGAAAGGAAAGAGAAATAATTATAGTATAGTTTTACTAAAGGTTATTAAAATAAATTCTAGCATTTGATTATTATAATAAAAGGGGAAATATTATTTTGATATTACCTTGTATAACTTTGTACGAGGTAATGTGTGTGATTAAGTAATATCAATTATATATTAAAAAATAACTTTCTACATAAAGTGTGTACGTGTGTCGTGCATTTAAATATTCTAATAATATATATATATATACACACACACACACACACATATATATATATATATAGGATAATAGCTTGAAAAATGAGTAAATCGTTTTATTATGATTAGTTCCTATATTTAGAGAAAACATATATGATAAAGACATCTTATGTTATGTTATGACGAAATACGTAAAATTTGATTATAGTAATGTGGTGGAAAATGAATAAGTAATGAGAATGAGAATAAGCTTAAGGCAAGCTTGTGTGATATGCCTAGTGTGGCAAAGTGATGGAATAAGCATTCATTAAATAATTTAATGAATGAATAATTAAAGGAATTAAATTGTATGTGCAATGGTTTTATATTATATAGTATCTACATGTATATTATATGAAATGAAGTAGAACACTTCAATGATAACTATATAATATAGGAAGTATTTGAATATATATGTATAAAGGCTTGTATGTTAGCATTTGTACAAGTGAGATAGTAAAATGTAACAATGTGCAATGGACCACTTCCATGACCATATTATAAGATTTAAAGTTAAGAATAATGTTATTTTATGAGATTATATTATTATAAGCTTGTGGACTATTAATTACTAAGTTCACATAATTATGTCTTGTGTGGCATAACTAGGGAAGTTAAAACAAAGGAAGATTTAATGGGAAGTATTAAAAGGAAATAAATGGTGAGTTAATAAATAATTGATATTAATTATCATTATAATAATTGAGTGTATTGGAGATGATAACTTTTATGGAAAATGATGGATTGAGAATATCCAACTATTTTATAATTGGGCTATATGTATATACACAGCTGTGTATTACACAGTAGGCCTAGGACGACAGATTTTTTGGGTTATAGCGTCGGTAAACTGTCGCCATAGCCCAGAATAGCTATGACGACGGGTGAAACTGTCGCTATAGCCCAAAAAATCGTCGCTATAGCCTACTGTGTAATACACAACTGTGTACACACATTTTCTCCTTTATAATTAGCCCAAATATTAATTGGAATAAACTAATGTACATGGATTATATTTATACCCCTAAATTGCTAACATAATATTCCCATATCATTTAAATTCATGTATGCACCCAATTGAATTTAAAACCTAAGTATACATATATGTGTATTAAACATATAGTATGTTGCATTATTCATCTATCAAAAGTTGAGAGTAGAATTGTCCCATTTTGTGAGTCACAATCTTCTTCCAAACGTGAAGGGCCATTGGCCTAAGGCTACCTATTCCCTTCATCTCTCAAACTTCCTAGTAGCTAGCCATGATGAAGAAGGGTGTGGGTGATGGGAGTGTTTGGCCACTATTGCACCAACTCTTGATTTTCCAATGGGTTCTCCTTCCATCTCTTGGTTTAATTCTTTGGATGATGGCTTAGCATGGTAAATGAATTGTCTATAAATTGAACACCTTCTCCTTCTCTTTCCCGTTTGTTTAAGTTGCTGAGAATTTGGTTATGGAAGTTTAGAAGTATTGAGAGCAAGTAGAGGTTTGGAGTGCTATTGATAGCAAATTGAAGACATCAAGAGGTAATGAATATAATGTTCATGCTTTTTATTCTAAGTCTTGAATTCCTTAGAAATAACAAGAAAATGTCACTTTTGAGTCCAAAACTTGATGGTTAAATCTTGTTTTAATCCGTGAATTGTTGTTAGATGTTGTTAATATATTTCAATACGAAAACAATAAAAGTTAAATGAACCCAATTGGTTGAGAAACGAATTCGTAGTGAACGAATTCGCTAAACTCTTCAAAAACATGAAAATTTAGTATGAATATGAGTTTTGGATTAATATTTGGGTTAGTTAATGCTTTTGAAGTGTTATAATTACTCTGTAGATGGGTAGCTATGAGTTTAACGAATCCAACGAATCGAAAACCAACTAATTCAGACTTAAAATAAGAAAGTTATGTCAAAAAACTATTTTTGTGCGAAGCCAGGCGCGCCGCCCATTTGCACGGGGCGCACAGATGGGGCTGAGCTATGGCGCGGGCGCGCACTAATGGTGAGGAAAAGGGGAGCGGCCACACCCCATGTCTGCTGAGTGTGACTGCTTTAACCTGTTCTGGTAAAACAGTCATAACTTTATCATACGAACTCCGATTGAGGTGATTCAAGATGATCCGAAACGAGGAAGAATAGACCTACAACCTTCTTGCTTTAAGGGTTTCAATTTGAGGTCGTTAGGAAGGGTCAAAATAGTCATTTGTGTAACTTTTATGTATTAAGAGGCGATTGGAGGGCTTCAAACGAGCACATACTCAAGTATAGTGCTCCCAACGATGGAATATGTTATTCTAAGTGATATAACATGAAAATGAATGATAACAGACATGTCATATGTCTAAGATTAGTTTACTCATAACGGAATGCTTTAACAATGATTTCTAAAAGAAAAGTTAAAGTTTTTGAGAAACGGAAGTTGATGAATTTGGTATCCTTTAAGTTCTGACCTTGGATACTATGTACGCATATATACGTCCATAAAATGTAGTTTTAAAGTTACTTTGCATATACTAGATTGATATAGCTCGATTTAAAGTGTTTTGAAAGAAAAACTCGAAGTTTTGAAAATGAAACTTAACAAACTTTGTGTCTTTTAAGTTCCGACCTTGGAAACATGTGAATGTGGCCTAGTTATGTACGCGGATGGATAAAGAATGTAATTCCAAGATGTATTACACATAAAAGGTTGTAAAGCTCGGTTTAGTACGCATTTTAAAGAGAAATTTAAAAGTTGTAGAAACTAACTTTGATGAGCATTGTGTTTCTTGCATTATGACCTTATAAGCAAGCATGATAGAGTTATTTATTCCTTTGAACATGAATGATATGTGCACTCATCTAGTCAAGTATGAAATAAGTTATTTAAGAATGTTTTAAAAGTATGAACTATGTTATGTCTATGTAAATGAGATAGATACATGTGAACATGCGTATTGAAGGTTGTTAGTACCAATATAAGGTTTTAAAGCTTATAAACCTTGAACCTTTGTTAAAAGAAGTTGTTAATCCTTGTTGATGTAAATAATTCAACATAGAACTATGTAATTTGAAACTAAATGATTTGAAATATAAACTTGAAGAACTATCAGAACTGTCAGAACCTACTTGATGTATGTTTAAATTACGTATCAGAATACATGTTGTGCTAGGAATTATGTTTGGCAATAAAAAGCCTAAGTCTGGTTCTGGCTGGGAGTAGCACGGCCGCGCCACTCCTAAGTTTAAATGCAGCGCGGCCACGCCGTCTTGCAGAGTGACCAAGAGTAGTTTGTTAACTACATAGTCTTAAGTTATGGTTATATGTTGTCCTTAAGGACTACAAGATATTAAACAAGATTATTTAAATAAATATGATAGTAGAATGAGCTAGTCTCATAGTTATCCTAAGTTCAAGTAAAAATGAAACCAAGTTAGGAAACAATATTTGTTTTATATTAAGAGCATATGAAATGTATGACTAATGGGTATGAATCCATGATTATATAATTGTGTAGGGATACACGAAGTGCAATTAGCGATACACAGTTAAGTTGTAGTTTATAAACTATGAATCAGACAAGTCTTTAAGTTCTTATTTAATATATGAATTCTATAACTGTTAGTGGAGCTCTATTTTGCTATGATAATGTTAATGTATATATATGAAATGCATATGAGATATGTATGAAAGTTGAAAGTTGATCCTTGATGATATACTTGTGAAGTAAATCTCTATGCTTGTTATGTGAGAAGTAACATGCGTAGTAAATATTAATTGATTATGAATGTATGAACTGAATATGCTATTATATGCTATGTGTTGCATGAAAACTTTTAGAATTGCTGGGCTGTCGAGCTCACCCTTGTAAATAACCACTTTTGCAGGTTAAGGACACATGGTAAAGGTTACGTGCTACTAGATTGATAACGTTCAATTACATCAAAGGAGATTGATTTGTCTAATTTATCTAGATGCACTTGAATCATGTTTAGGTTCTAATAGATGTACATGATAGTAGTTTATAATGTGTAATACATATTAAGTTCTACTATGTGATACATACAGAAATTCGAATCGAGATGTAAAAATTTATACAGTAATTAGAATAGATTGAATCATAATATAATTTGATTAAAGGTTATGTAATTGATTTAAGTTAAGTTATCAATAAAAGATTATTTTTCAAAGGAGATTGAAAACGTTTAAATTATTTAGCATATTTTTATAATATTGACTGTGATGTAAAACAAGAATGGTAAATGACCAATATTTGAAACTTATGATAGTTGGGGTCATTATACATAGATCTTGGAAATGGAAGGAATTTATATTCTAAATTGTAATAAGTAAGTTGTATTCATTAATTTGTGAATAAAAGATATAATAGTTTGACGATAGTAGTTTCGTTGCGGACCAAATTCGCGTTTTGAAGGGACCTGGATTTGGGGGCATCACAGGTTGGTATCAAAGATGTAGGTTATAAACTTAGGTAAGTGTACCTTAGGCTATAACCTGAGAGACAGAGAAAGATAAAGATAAATATATAAGTGAAGATTCAAAGAAGAATCTTGAAGTATCTAAGAGAATGAGAATTCAGGAGTTTCCTAACTCCGGTAATAAAAATTTTAAAATGGTGTCTATATGACAAAGATAATAAGAATGAAATTGAGTGGATTTTAGTTGTTAATGGGAAAGAACCCTAAGATAAATTGGTGATCACGACATGATCGGATTAAGCTATGAAGTAATAAATAGTCTATAACGACTAAGTGTGTATATCTTGATGCTATAAGTGAATGTACTGTGAAATGGTACGATGTGAACTCATGAGGAGTTGTATGTGATGAGATACAAAGAATTCGTATCGAACAAAGAGCAAGTTAAGTGTAAGATAGAGTAAAGTGGGATTTCAGTTGAGGACTCATGTTAGAGCTAAGTTGTATAAACCTTTGTGTGGGTGGAAGGCTTTGTGCTCACGCTCGGTTCCTCACAATGATAATCAATAGAATGTCGGTGTCGCGCTATCGATGTGCTTATAGTGAGAAGGTGATTCTTTTGTCATATCATATTTGATAGATAGAGACTATTAAGAGTAAGATATAGAATATTAAGATTAGGCGCGAGTTCTTAATACTCATGCACACGGTACGTTCGTGACTCATAATTATATGAAATGTTTTGAACCCCTCAGCGAATGGACGCCTATGGTCTGACTAGGATAAGTTCTTAAACTCATATAATTGTGGCAAGTTCTTGAATTTCCAAAGTGTGGTAAGTTTGATGAACCGTATCAGGGATATATATGTTATGATGTTAGAAATTTTGGTATAGTAAAATTGAAGTGATGGAGAAATTGGATTTTCCTAAATCCTCTAGCTACGCTAGTTTTTTCAATATTTATTGACTTTTTGCTAGTGTTTGCACTTCTGTTTTCTTGAGAAAAACATTGGGTCAAATGACTGAACCAATAAGTTTTAAAAATAACATTGTTATTCGTATGTCTAAGCTACTTGTTTTGGCTAAGACAAAAATAATTTGAAAATATTTCAAAATGTATTTTGACCACGTTCATCACTTGATATGGTGTATGATGGTAAACGATGGAGTCATCAGTACAGTCGAACCTAGTGTTAGTTGTGATCAAAAGATCGTCAGCCCACTATGATATGATGTAATATGATAAAGTCACCTAATGGCGGAATCCTCAACGTACTACTAATCTAGTACGGTATCATGACGTCATAAAATGATTTTTTGGTTTTCTTTCGAATTATGAAGAGTTGACTAAATTATTTTGATTGATGTCCGAACTGTTGATAAGAGTCTAGGCTATTTGATTCGGCTAGACGACTGTTGAAAAGTGATTATAGAATTCAAGCGTTCTTGTGTATTTGTGCCAAACCAGATTGCTCTAGTGCGGATCCAGTCGTTGAAAAGCTAAGGTGAACAACTCTATAAGGGGACATGTTTTCGGGGACAATGGTTACGAGCGTAACGCATGTAGTCGTTACAAAAAACTATGTTGCGGCCCAACGTAGTGGTACAATAGGTTGGCCACCTAGTGTACGTGTGGAGGGTGTTTTTCAGTCTTTGTGATAGATAAACACTCTGATTTGTAGTGTGAAGGATTGTGATGAAGCACTAGTTCATAGTCTCGTGACCCCTCAGTATAATTTGGAATCTGAGTTGTTTATACTACTTCCCGATTATTGAAAAATCGCGGAAGACTCTTATTCTTCTATGTGATGAATGTAGTGAGTAGAATGTTCCTTAGAAAGGAGAATGTGGTAAAATGCAAGTGAGCAAGTTATAATAAACCTTCCGAAAAGAAAATGGATAAAATTATCCAAAAGAATATGTAATATTCATAATAGCAGAGTAGAGGAGGTTTCGGCGATTTCAAGGACGGAATCCTTATAAGCGGGAGAGAATGTAAGAACCCGAATTTTCAGAAAATATTAAAATAAGAATTTAGTAGATAAAATTCTTAAGGCATGTGAAGGGTTCAAACAAAAATATATAAATGTGTTACGAGATATGTGGTATTGTGTTACATAGGTTAATATGAGCTATGTGATAAGTGATGTTGTGTTTAATATATATATATATATATATATATATATATATATATATATATATATACCATTATTATATATTTATTATAAATTGTAGGGATGAATTAGTAAGAGGATGGATAAGATTTATCTATCGTCATTAAATAATTTATAGAATTATTTTATTATAGTAAGTTGGTGACATTAAAATATCTTTGATAATCACCAACTTCTAAGTATTTGTACGAGTGAGTAACAAGTCTAAATTAGTGCAATCATACTCTTTAATAGTGGATGTATAGGAGCTGGGCTAAACGATTCCTTCAGAGAGCGGAGGTATATACGAATTAGTAAACGATCTAACTCATTGTGAAAGCAGTGTAGACGAGACGGAAACTAATTTGTTGGTTGTTTATGGGAAACCACTTAGTGTACTATATTGAATACTATTAAAGACTCGATGTGTGCTAGGTTTGGACTTGTATATATGTGCATTGTTGACGAGAGAAGGAAATCGATATATGTTTAGATAAATATTGGTTAGAGATTTATTGATTAATATTGACATATAGTTAAATGTATAGATTAAAGAAATTGTGTTGAGACAATCTATAGAAAGGAAAGAGAAATAATTATAGTATAGTTTTACTAAAGGTTATTAAAATAAATTCTAGCATTTGATTATTATAATAAAAGGAAAAATATTATTTTTATATTACCTTGTATAGCTTTGTACGAGGTAATGTGTGTGATTAAGTAATATGGTAAATATATAAAAACATATTTGCTATAAAGTTGATGGAAACAATTTATCATGATAGGAAATAAACTTATTTTCCACATTAAGTGTGTACGTGTGTCGTGCATGTAAATATTCTAATAATACACACACATATATATATATATATATATTAAGGATAATATCTTGAGAAAATGAGTAAATCGTTTTATAATGATTAGTTCCTATATTTAGAGAAAACATATATGATAAAGACATCTTATGTTATGTTATGACGAAATACGTAAATTTCGATTATAGTAATGTGGTGGGAAATGAATAAGTAATGAGAATGAGAATAAGCTTAAGGTAAGCTTTTGTGATATGCCTAGTGTGGCAAAGTGATGGAATAAGCATTCTTTAAATAATTTAATGAATGAATAATTGAAGGAATTAAATTGTATGTGTAATGGTTTTATATTATATAGTATCTACATGTATATTATATGAAATGAAGTAGAACACTTTAATGGTAAGTATATAATATAGGAAGTATTTGAATATATATGTATAAAGGCTTGTATGTTAGCAGTTGTACAAATGAGATAGTAAAATGTAACATGGTGCAATGGACCACTTCCATTACCATATTATAAGATTTAAAGTTAAGAATAATGTTATTTTATGAGATTATATTATTATAAGCTTGTAGACTATTATTTACTAAGTTCACATAATTATGTCTTGTGTGGCATAACTAAGGAAGTTAAAACAAAGGGAGATTTAATGGGAAGTATTAAAAGAAAATAAATGGTGAGTTAATAAATAATTGATATTAATTATCATTATAATAATTGAGTGTATTTGAGATGATAACTTTTATGAAAAATGATGGATTGAGAATATTCAACTATTTTATAATTTGCCCAATTAAAATATTAATTGGAATAAACTAATGTACAAGGATTATATTTATACCCCTAAATTACTAACATAATATTCCCATATCATTTAAATTCATGTATGCACCCAAATGAATTTAAAACCTAAGTATACATATATGTGTATTAAACATATAGCTTGTTGCATTATTCATCTATCAAATGTAGAGAGTATAATTGTCCCATTTTGTGAGTCACACACTTCTTCCACACGTGAAGGGCCATTGGCCTAAGGCTACCAATAACCTTCATCTCTCAAACTTCCCAGTAGCTAGTCATGATGAAGATGGGTGTGGGTGATTGGAGTGGTTGGCCAGTATTGCACCAACTCTTGATTTTCCAATGGGTTCTCCTTCCATCTCTTGGTTTAATTGTTTGAATGATGGCTTAGCATGGTCAATGAATTGTCTATAAATTGAACACGTTCTCCTTCTCTTTCCCATTTGTTTAAGTTGCTGAGAATTTGGTTATGGAAGTTCAGAAGTATTGAGAGCAAGTAGAGGTTTGGAGTACTATTGATAGCAGATTGAAGCCATCAAGAGGTAATGAATCTAATGTTCATGCTTTTGATTCCTAAGTATTGAATTCCTTAGAAATAACAAGAAAAAGTCACTTTTGAGTACAAAAATTGATGGCTAAAGCTTGTTTCAATCCATAAATTGTTGTTAGATGTTGTTAATATAGTTCAATACGAAAACAACGAAAGTTAAATGAACCCAATTGGTTGAGAAACGAATTCGTGGTGAACGAATTCTCTAAACTCTTCAAAAATATGAAAATTTAGTATAAATATGAGTTTTGGATTAATCTTTGGGTTAGTTAATATTTTTAAAGTGTTATAATCACTCTGTAGATGGGTAGCTAAGAATTTAACGAGTCCAACGAATTGAAAACCAACTATTTCATACTTAAAATGAGAAAGTTATGTCAAAAACTGTTTCTGTGTGAAGCCAAGCGCGGGCGCGCCTTCCGTTCACGCGGGGGCGCATCTGGGGCTGAGCTATGGCTAAGATTAGTTGACTCATAATGGAATGCTTTAACAATGATTTTTAAAAGAAAAGTTAAAGTTTTCGAGAAATGGAAGTTGATGAATTTGGTATCCTTTGAGTTCTGACCTTGGATCTTATGTACGCATATAAACGTTCATGAAATGTAGTTTTAAAGTTACCTTGCATATAATAGATTGTTATAGCTCAATTTAAAGTGTTTTAAAAGAAAAACTCGAAGTTTTGAAAATTAAACTTAACGAACTTTGTCTTTTAAGTTCCGGCCTTGGAAACATGTGAATGTGGCCTAGTTATGTGCGCGGATGGATAAAGAATGTAATTCCAAGATGTATTTCACATAAAAGGTTGTCAAGCTTGGTTTAGTATGCATTTTAAAGAGAACTTTAAAAGTTTTAGAAACTAAATTTGATGAGCATTGTGTTACTTGCATTATGACCTTATAAGTAAGCATGATAGAGTTATTTATGCCTTTGAACATGAATGATATGTGCACTCAACTAGTCAAGTATGACATAAGTTATTTAAGCATGTTTTAAAATTATGAACTATGTTATGTCTATGTAAATGAGATAGATACATGTGAACATGCATATTGAAGGTTGTTAGTACCAATATAAGGTTTAAAAGCTTATAAACCTTGAACCTTTGTTAAAAGAAGTTGTTAAGCCATGTTGATGTAAATAATTCAACATAGAACTATGTAATTCGAAACTAAATGATTTGAAATTTAAACTTGAAGAACTATCAGAACTGTTAGAACATACTTGATGTATATTTAAAGTACGTATCAGAATACATGTCGTGCTAGGAATTATGTTTGGCAATAAAAAGCCAAAGTCTGGTTCTGACTGGGAGTAGCGCGGCCGCGCCACTCCCAAGCTTAAATGATGCGCAGCCGCGCCGTCCTGTAGAGTGACCAAGAGTAGTTTGTTAACTGCATAGTCTTAAGTTATGGTTATATGTTGTCCTTGTGACGACCCGAAAATTTGGACAATTTATTAAAATCTTAAATGATTGATTTAAGGTAAAATAATAGACCTAGACAGAAAATAAGTGTATGCGTTTGATATTATTACGGTGAAATTTTGATGATTTCAAAATTCTATGAAGGATATAGGTTAATTATTCATAATTAATGATTTATGTGATTAAGTTCTGTGAATATGGTTATGTATGTGTGCTGAATGTGGTTAAGGGTCAAGGGTTGACCAGATTAATTATATATGTGTCGAACCTTAATTATATATTAAGAACTTTAACGTCCGGTTAGAAAACCCTAGTGATTAATAAGAAATACTAGAAATTGGTTCTGGAAACCCTAATGTCAGTTTCGGGAATCTAAAACCCTAATTCGGATATTAAAAACCCTAGATTGGGAATGCAATGATATGTATAAGGTTAAACGTCATTAATTATAAATTAATTAGGGAAAACCCTAATGAATTTCTGGAAATCCTAATAGATTATTAGAAAACCATAATACCAGATCTGAAAACTCTAGTTTCAGATTCTGATAAATTAAAGCACTAATCTGAAATAGAAAGGATTGATAATTATAATGCTTATGTGGTATTAATTATACTACTAATTAGGGAAAAGCTTAATTATTAGCAAACCCTAATTTCAAATTTAGAAAACCCTAAATTTCGGGATTTAAAACCCTAATTTTATAGTTAGGGAAAACGAAAGTGTTAATTTTATAATTGTAATTTTAATTAGGAAATCCTAATCCTAATTTTCAATTAATGAGTAATTAGAAAACCCTAATCTAATTACGAAATCTAATTTCTATTTTAGAAATTTATTTTCTATTAGCAACCCTAATTTTTGGGTTATAAACCCTAATCCTGCGATTTTGACCCTAATTGCTAAATTAGCAACGTTAATTAGGAAATATTAATCCTAATTTGTTAAAGTCCTAATGTAATTAGGAAATTACAATAACATTAGAATCCCTAATTATATTTTTTAAATCATGATTTTCTATTTTAAATTCTAATTAGAAAATCTTAGAAATCCAAGATGCTAAATTTTTAAGTGTCAAACCCTAAACCCTAAAGGGTTAAACCCTAACCCTAATGTCCAAACCCTAAACCCTAAGGGTTTGTATCACAAAGACCATTCTAGAAATAAAATTGCATGGAAATGTCAAAAATACCCTTATGTAACATTTTTTTAATAGCTAACTTGCATATCTTTCCATATATGGAGTGGTTAACCAAATTTTGACTTAGCATGGTCTATATATCCAACAAATCAGTCTACCTAGCTAGAAACTCAGCAACAAGCGTTGAATCATTAGATATAAAAGATTAAAAGAGAGAGAAAGTGATAAAAAGTTACTCATTTGCTATCTTGCTCTCCCACAACTTTTTCTCTCTCTTCATATCCGAAAATATAAGGTAGATCAGTCACTTATACAACCTTAGATCACCCAAGAACAGAAATCAATGATCAGAATCGGAAATCAATGCCCAAAACGCGGTAAAAACCCTAACCTAGAAATCCTATGATTCTATGTTAATTCATGTTATTGATTGTTTAAAGTTGTGTATTAGGGTGTTAGTAAGTGATCTGGGTTGATAGATCATGGATCTATAACACTTAGATGCACGAATCTATCATTTTTAGAAATCTGGAAAAGTTTAAATAAGTCGTCTGACATCTATATGTCAGACATCCATATGTCAGACATTATAGATCTTTATCTGTTACTGTTTAGGTGTGTTTAATGTTGTAGGTCTGTTCTTTGTTGTTAGCTCTTGGATCTGAGACTTGAATCAAGTCCAGATCAAGTCTAGATTAAAAGTTACAAGTGGTCAAACATCGTTGACCACTCACGAAAACTGAAATCTGGGCAGCCCAGATTTTCAGATTTCTTCTAACAAGATGTTTAATGCCTTGGATCTTGCTTCTGGTAATGTATTTGGTCCGGTTGTTGTTTTACAGGTTGAAGTATGACAGGAAGACTACATTCTTAAGCCTTTATTTCACTCATGTCCTTAACAGAATTATTTTTAATATTGGTCAAACTAGCTTGACCGGTCTGCTTTGATGAAGATTCTGGAAAACCCAGAATCTTCAAGAACAAGTTCCTGACATGTAGTTTGACTGGATCAAATATTCATTTCTTGTTATTGTTAGTCCGATCTGATGACATTTTATTATACCCTGCCATGTGTTCTTCAAGATCAACCCTTTTTATTACACTAAATAAGCATGTAATCCAACTTATGAAGATTTAAAGAAGACAGTACGGACTGTTCTTCATTTCTGGAAAACCCAGAAACGAAGAACAGCTCTGACATGATATTTGGTTGCTTAGATCTCTTACTGGTGAAATGTTTTGGCCATGATCTTAGTATATAGTTATAGTATTACACGTAAACTATAATCTACACACTTTATGTAACCCAGAACATAACGCGAACAAGGATCAAAAGTTGGTCAAACCACCCCCCTAGCTCACTGACATGAGTCTCTGGGCAGGCACCAAGAACACCTATAGCGACGGTTCTGTCGCTATAGGGCCCTTTAGTGATAGTTTTAATTTCTAATTTTCGAAAATTATTAAATAAATTGAAATAAATAGATTTTAATTATTAAAAATAATAAATAAATTTCAACAAATTATTTTAAATTCTGAAAAATAGTTTTTAATTATTTTAAGTATATTTCATAAATATTTAATATTTTTGGAATATAAATGGTATTTAATTTATTTAATTATAATATTAAATAAATGATTTAAAAATGATTTTAATACATGAAAAATCATGAAAAATAATATTATGATAAAAGAAAATATTTTAAGTTATTTTAAGTGACTTTTAATATTTTATGATGAAATTCATTAATTAATTAACTTTAATGATAATTAGTTTATTTAATAAATATATTAAATAAATTATGGAAAAATATAATAAATGATTTAAAAATCATATAAAAATTATTTAAGTGTTAGAAAAATATTTCAAGTTATAAAATATAAATTTTGATATTTTTCATGAAAATATTATATTTTAATGTTAATAACAATTATCGGATAATGAATTTAAGTGTTTAAAAATCATATTTAAATGATTTTAAAATATTAAAAATACTTTGTGATATTATAAAATATATTATAATATTATGGCATGTATTTCATTAATATTTGATATTAAATAAATATTAATGATAAAGGAATATTGTGGTATTTAATTCATTTAAATACAATTCTAATGATTGAAAATTCACGATAAATAGTAATAATTATTTACGAAAAATATTTCGACTGATACTAAATTATCTGAATTAATTGTTAAGTGTTTAGGAAGAGTTTAATTGAACTTAGACTCGATAAAAGTCTGACTAGACCGTCGGGATGTCAGTTTTGTGTCGGGCTTAAGTCAGACTGAAATAGTTTGACCTGATACTTAGTCTTATGTGTGTTATAGAATGATAGGGTTATGTATTATGTGTTTAGGTTATTCAATGTATATATATATATATATATATATATATATATATATATATATATATATATATATATATATATATATATTATATTATTATATTGTGATGATATTATTCTAATATTGCAGATCTATATTACTAATATTAGGTCTCCGGGTACTGCGATATAAATTGCGTAGCGGTAATCAACGGTTCAGGCAAGTTTCTTTGTACTTAACTCTAATAAGAGTGTTTTATTCAAGCTTATGGTTAATCATTGCTGATTGCCACAAAAATTGTACTCTGTACATCTTGTATGTATAAGTCAGGTATGAAACGCTGATCACCTTCATTACCAGTTGGTTCAGAAATGTTTGTTCATGTTTAAAACTTGTTCAGTCAAAAGTTTGTTCGTACTAGTTCTCAATTATATTGATGAATTATAGCCATCTTATTATTCATACTCTTCAATCATGATATATTGTTATATTATTGTATTTAAACTTGCTGTGGCAACTTTCATGCTCACCCTTGCTATATCATGATAAAACATTGCAGATAAGGAGAATGCGTTCGGATACAGGAAAAGGTTAAGGCCAAGTTCAGTTTGTGATAAAATGTGCGGTTATCTTGTAATAGTATAGTTTGATAAGGATGTTATGTGTTAGAAATGTTATGAAATGTGTATTAAGTTAAGGTTACTCGACCTTGGGGATTATGTGTAAGTTTAATGTATAAACAATTTATGTTTATATCTTCTGCAAATAGTTATAGAAATAGTATACCGGATCCGTGGCGATTTGGGGCCTGGATTCAGGGCTATCACAGTCCTTAAGGACTACAAGATATTAAACAAGATTATTTAAATAAATATGATAGTAGAATGAGATAGTCTCATAGTTATCCGAAGTTCAAGTAAAAATGAAACCAAGTTAGGAAACAATATTTGTTTTATATTAAGAGCGTATGAAACGTATGACTGATGGGTATGAATCCATGATTATATAATTGTGTAGGGATACATGAAGTGCAATTAGCGATATGCAGTTAATTTGTAGTTCATAAACTACGAATCAGGCAAGTCTTTCAGTTCCTATTTGATATATGAATTCTATAACTGTTAGTGGAGCTATATTTTGTTATGATAATGTTTATGTATATATATGAAATGCATATAAGATATTTATGAAAGTTGAAAGTTGATCTTTGATTATATGCTTGTGAAGTGAATCTCTATGCTTGTTATGTGAGAAGTAATGTAAGACCCCAACTTATTATAAATAAATATGAATTTCCATTATTTATTATTTTGAAATAGTAAGGGTTAATTTGATTAATGTGGTTAGTTATGGGTAAAAATTGCGCAAATATTTCAAATAAGCAAGTGGTTATAAAATATTCATTTTTATCGGAGAATATTCGTTTGGTCGTGGAATATTCTTACTGTCAGGGAATATTCATACGATGGCTGCAGCCTTGTGTGGGCTCCATAACGAAAAACGCTTGGATGAAGAAAATGACAAGTATAAGTTATTTATGAATAATGGCGTAGTTGTTACCGTTAATAGTGTTGGAATGCCCGGTGGTTAAAACACAGTAATATGCGTTATCGCACAGTAGCATACGCTATTTTACCAATTATTGATTCTTACGTAAGAAGGCACTACTCAATAATTGTTACAGTAATTATTGTTCAGTATTTTATTTTATTGATTCAATAATTGCTACGTTGATATTTTATATTACTATTATTTCAATAATTGTCACTACACAATATTTTCATTATCGAAGCAATAATTTCTGAATAATATTATTAGATAACATTATTGGCAATGTCTGGAAAGTTCTATCTAAGGAGAGGTTTGGTAACCTAATTGCGCGCCAGTAAGGAGAAATCCTTATTGGAAAGCCTCATCTTTCCTGAGAACTGTCTGATTGTCAGTATTGTGATTCTGTAATATTATTTATGAATAATTAATTATTGATTTATATGATGAGGAAAATATTCATTTTATGTAGATATAGATGGAGAAATTTTTTAAAGTGACAATTGTTGAAAATTGATATTTTATCATTTTTGATAAAATAATATTTTATTATATTATTATAATATAATAATGATGATATTTTTACAATGAATGTGGGATATATGAGTATATGAGGAGGAAGAGTATTTTTATTACAAAAGTTATTTAAAACATGTTAAACATGTCTGTGGACCCATTTCTTGACTGAAATTTGATTATAGCTTGTAAAATCGTTCGTTTGTGGATTTAGGTCAATTTCTGTTTGGAATTTAGAAAAACTTTCTTCTACAAAGTTGTAGATAATGGAATTTCCTATGGAAAAGATATGTTGTTTGAATTTTTGTGATAAAAGGGCTATTTATTATGAATTATTGAAGTTCCGAAGTTCTAAAATAATTGATTTTTGGAAGTTTTAATTATTTTTAATATGAAAAACATTTTTGTCGTTAATTATGGGTCTTGCATGTCATGTAGTTGCTGAATTCAGATATAGGAAAGTGGGCATAAGAAATTTGTATATATATATATATATATATATTAATATTTTATTAAATTTTCTACTTTGGTAGTCTAAGCAATTTCCTATAAATAGGGTGCTTAGGTTAGAATTGAAAATCACACCAGAAACTGAAGATTTCTCTCTTTCTCTCTCTATAATATCGAGCGTATTTTTGTGAGTATTTTAGTACTTTGAGTATTGCTATACGGTGCAAGTTCTTCCAGCACTATATCCAGTATTTTAGTTAGAAATACTATCCTTTTGAGGTAAGGGATGTTATTTTCTTTGTAAATGATATTATTTCTTCAATATCATTATGCCAAAATATGGGTTGGAATTTTTATCAAATTTGGAACTTTTTTTCGGGGTTACTATTCACGTATACGGCACTATTCACGAATACGACACAATTCACCGAAAAATGAAATTTTCTTCTTTTTATCCAAGATGTCTATATTGGTTACTATCTTTGATTGAATCTATGTTTTGGTCGTCAT
The DNA here is from genome assembly GCA_020205505.1 of Panax japonicus. Classification (NCBI taxonomy): domain Eukaryota; kingdom Viridiplantae; phylum Streptophyta; class Magnoliopsida; order Apiales; family Araliaceae; genus Panax; species Panax japonicus. Next base: position 59,184,777 of record CM035096.1, read on the forward strand.
TCTTGAATTTTACTCCACTATGGTTATTTATGAAGCATTTTTGAACTTAGATTGTTTAAAGTACGAATCCTTAATATTTGTTCTTTTGTTTCACTAGATTCATTTTCTTTAAAATATTTTTCATCATCCTCAGTCCTAAATGATGATATAACTGAATATCTTTGGCCTGTAGTGCAAAGATGAATGATTTTTGATGAATATATTTTGCCCAAAGTGCAAAGATGAACATGTGTTTAGATGAACATGACCAACTGATGAATATCTTTGGCCTGTAGTGCAAAGATGAATATTTGATTCCAGATATATATTGATTGATGTTATAGGGATAAAAGATAGACGATGAACTTTTAAATTCATATTTAGAAGATAGTCTCTAGCGGAGATCGGGGAATAGTACTAGGAGGGGAGAGACGAGTAATCCTTCGCTAGTGTGTCATACCTAAGCTTATTTGTTGGTCAGTCGAAGCATATGGTTAATATGTGATATGTTAATTTGTTTAATTAACCCTTATTTTATGGCAGTATTTAAGAATGGCAACTGAGAATATTAACGGTGGAGTTAATGAGACCGTGGAAACACCTTTAATCACCACCCAGGGGAACGTGCAACAAGAAGGCAATATTCCTCCTGTAAACAACACCATTGAGCAGACAATGAACGATGAGATGTTTAGGAGCTTTTTAAAATTCATGCAAAACCAGACGAGGGAGACTCATGCACAGAATATGGGTGGGAATGATAGCAATGCGCGACTTGTCACAGCCAAGCAGTTCAAAGAGTTGGGACCACCAAAATTTTAGGGAAAACCGGATCCAATCAAGGCAAAAACGTGGGTCAAGTAAATTACCAAGATATTCGATGTCTTGGGATGTACGGAGTAACAGAAGGTTTTATTCCCATGGCCACCTTTATGTTCCGCGGTGAGGCAGATTACTGGTGAGAATCTGTGAAGCGTACCCATCCAGCCACACTCAGCATGTCTTGGGAGACATTTCAGAAATTGTTCAATGACAAATACTTTCCTGAAAGTGTTCGTCATATGAAGGAGGTAGAGTTTATTAGATTAGAAAAAAATAACATGACGGTGTCCCAATACGAGGTGAAGTTTGCAGAGTTATCTAGGTTTGCACCTCATTTGGTGGAGAATGAGGAACGTATGATGCAGATGTTTCTGAGATGTTTAAAACCCGACATACGTCAATATCACATTTCTCATAAATTTTCTCTCTATTCAGATGTTTTCAACAGGGCTCAATTATTAGAGTGAGATAACGAGTACGGTCAACGGAGGAACCACAACCAGGACCATACCAGTGGTGGCAGCCATCAGAGCAACGAAAACTAGAGGGAAGGAAAGCATTTGGACAAAAGCGGTAACCACAATGGTTGTAATCGTGGCTGTGATAATAGAAGGACCGAGTCGGGAGGAGATTTTAAAAAAAGGAGATTCAACAATGACAATACGAAGACATCAGCACCAGCAGTAACTGGTTTTAAAGGAGGAGAACGACCACCGGTCTTATGCTATAAATGTGGAAAAGAGGGACACATCAGCCCAAACTGTCCACAATAGTTCGAGGTATGCTATAATTATGGAAAGGAAGGACATATCGCTCGAGATTGTACGGTAGGGAAACCAAGTCCAGTGGGGATGGTGACTCAAAAGGTTGTCCCAGAAAAGTCAAAGTCAACGGTTCCTGGAAGAGCATTTGTCGTGATTGTTCAAAGTGCGAGGAACCCAAACGAGGTGATCACGGGTAAGCAAATCGTAAATTCATGCGAAATTTATACCTTACTAGATACTGGTGCTACCCATTCATTTATTTCTCCTGCTTGTGCTCAACGTTTAAACTTGACTCTGGAGAAATTAGACTTTGATTTATCTGTGGAGACTCCGTTAGGAAAAACTTTCATCACATCTACTGTTTATAAATCTTACTTGATTCAAGTTGGAACCATCACCTTACCTGTTGACCTTATCTATTTAAAGATACTTGCATTTGACATGATTTTAGGGATTGATTGGTTAACTACTCATCATGCCAAAATTGATTGTTTTCTTAAGGTTGTTAGTTTTGATATTCCTAACCAACCTGTTGTGCGAATTCAAGCAACTAAGCCATTAAAATCAATCACTGTTATATCAAGTCATAAAGCTATTCGTTTATTGAAAAATGAATGTTAAGCTTTCTTAGCCCATGTTATGGATTTGAATAAAGACACGTCATATTTGAATAATATTCCTATTGTTATTGACTTTCCTGACGTATTTCCTAAAGAACTTCCCAGTCTACCCCCAAAACATGAAGTTGAATTTTTTATTGATCTTGAACTTGGTACAAAACCCATTTTTAAAACCCCATATCGAATGGCTCTTATTGAACTTGGTACGGGCATTATGAATTCCTAGTCATGTCTTTTGGATTGACTAATACTCCTGCGACTTTCATGGATATGATGAACCGAGTATTCAAAGATTATTTGGATCAGTTCGTTGTTGTCTTTATTGATGACATCCTCATATATTCCAAAATTCGTGAAGATCATGAGTAGCATTTGAAGCTGGTACTGCAAAGGCTTCGAGATAACAAGCTATATGCCAAGCTGAAGAAATGCGAATTCTGGCTTGAGGAAGTAGCATTCCTTGGGCACGTGGTGTCAAAACATGGAGTATCTGTTGACCCGACGAAGATTGAAGCAATACAAAGTTGGGAGCAACCGAAATTGGTGACCGAAGTACGTAGCTTTTTGGGCTTAGCTGGTTATTATTGGAGATTTGGGGAAGGATTTTCTCGAATTGCTACTCCGTTAACTCAGCTTACTCGTAAAGATACAAAATTTGTATGGAGCGAGGAATGCGAGAAGAGTTTCCATGATCTCAAGAGTAGACTCATTTTGGCACCTGTTTTGACAATACCATCTTATTCGGATGGATTTGTTATCTGCAGTGATGCTTCAGACAAAGGGTTAGGATGTGTTCTCATGTAAGATGAGAATGTCATAGCCTATGCCTCGCGACAACTTAAAGAATATGAGAGGAATCATACAAGGAATCATACAACTCAGTTGCTAACACGAGTCCTCATTGAAATTCCCACCTAATCTTAACCCCTTTTTCAATACGAATTCAATTCGTATTCATAATCCATAACTCTTTTATGAGTTTTCATAGTACCATTTCATAGTACAATTTACACACAGCATCTTGCTGTAAACTTTTCAATCATTAGATTGATTCTTTTCCCATATCATAACCTTTATCAGATCACGGGGTGATCTTATCGTATATATTACGATTCAATTCCATACACTATGATCGTTTTGTTTTACGATCTCCTATCCCTGCACTTTCAGTCTTTTAGACTCGATCTATTCACCGTTACTGTTCAACTTTATTATTAGACTTAGGGAACTCTGTGTCTTTACACTCGCCGAGATTCATCTTTGAATCTTATAGACCAACTAACTCTATATGAGTTAGATCTTATCCTAATCACTGCGGTTATTGATCTCAGGTATTCCTACCTAAGCTTCATAACCAACAGCTCTGATACCAACTGTAGTAGCCCCGAATCCGGGCCCGAATCACCGCGGACTCGGTACACTAATTCTATAACTATTTGCGGAAGATATAAACATAAATTATTTCAGGACTCATGATCTAGAGTTGGTAGCAGTCGTTTTCGTGCTAAAGATCTTGAGGCACTATCTATATGGGGAGAAAGTGGAGATATATTCAGACTATAAAAGTCTCAAATATTTCTTCACCCAAAAAGAACTCAACATGCGGCAACGACGTTGGCTCGAGCTGTTGAAAGACTACGACCATACCATTCAATACCATCCTGGAAAAGCGAATGTGGTAGCTGACGCATTAAGTATAAGATCTTATGCAGGAACGAGTGCGATATTGTCAACACAAAAGCCCATTTTGTGTGATTTAAAAAAGTTGAAGATAGAATTCAAGACTCCGGGGACCTATACGATGATGTCAAATATACGTATAGAACCGACTTTAATCAAAAAAGTTAAAGTTGCTCAAGCCACAGACCCATAGCTGATATGTATAAAGAAGAAAGTACAAGAAGGTACTATTCTAGAAGCAAGAATCTATGAAGAAGGAATACTTTGAGTCCACTCCAGACTTTGTGTTCCTAACAATTCTGACTTGAAGCATAGAATCATGATGGAGGCACACAACACACTGTTTGCAATCCATCCTGGAAGTACCAAAATGTATCGTGATCTTCGACATACATTTTGGTGGAACAATATGAAGAGAGAGATTGCAAAGTTTATCTCGAGGTGTTTAACTTGTCAACATGTAAAGGCGGAGCATCAAGTGCCAAAAGGTCCATTGCAACCACTTGAGATTCCGAAATGAAAGTGGGAACACATTACCATGGATTTCATTACGGGTTTTCCCATGGTTTCTCAAGGCATAAATGTTATTTGGGTTATTGTTGATAGATTAACCAAGTCTGCTCATTTCTTTCCGATACGGGAGACTTATTCCCTTGAACGTCTTGCTCGTATGTACGTAGATGAGATTGTGAGATTGCATGGCATGCCAGTATCCATAGTATCGGATCGTGACCCAAGATTCACTTCAAGATTTTGGGTTAGCTTGCAAAAAGCTATGTGCACGGATTTACGATTTAGTTAAGCATACCATCCTCAAACGGATGGACAATCGGAGAGGACTATTAGAACTCTTGAAGATCTATTAAGACTCTGTGTCCAAGACTTCAAAGGGAGTTGGGATAAGTATTTACCATTGGTGGAATTTTCCTACAACAACAGTTATCAGACAAGTATAGGTGTGGCTCCATTTGAAGCATTATATGGACAGAAGTGTTGCTCTCCAGTGTGTTGGGATGAGGTAGGTGAAGCAACATTGTTGGGACTAGAGTTGGTACGTATTACTACAGAAAAGATCCAAATGATTCGATAACGTATACAAATGACACATGATCGACAAAAGAGTTGTGCGGATCTTCATCGAAAGGACGTGGAGTTTAGTATTGGTGATCTTGTATTGTTGCGTGTGGCTCCATGGAAGGGAGTTACAAGATTCGGAAAGAGAGGAAAGCTCAATCCACGATTTATTGGTTCATTTCAGATTCTTGACCGAGTAGAAAATGTGGCCTATAGACTCGCGTTACCTCCAAGTATGTCTCGTGTTCATAATGTTTTTCACGTATTCGTGATTTGTAAATATGTGAAAGACCCGAACCACATTATTAAATTAGAACCAGACGAGATAGCCGAAGATTTAACGTACGAGGAGATACCTGTCAAGATCTTGGATAGGAAAGAGCATGTCCTACGCACAAAGGTCATACCACAAGTCAAAGTTTTGTGGAGGAAGCATGCTATTGAAGAAATGAACTGGGAGTTGGAAACGAAAATAAAAGCGAGGTATCCTCATCTTTTCGAAACACCAGGTACGCACGTCAATTTCGAGGATGAAATTTCATAAGGAAGGGAGGTTGTAAGACCTCAACTTATTATAAATAAAATTGAATTTCCTTTATTTATTATTTTGAAATAGTAAGGGTTAATTTGATTAATGTGGTTAGTTATGGGTAAAAATGCGCAAATATTTCAAATAAGCAAGTGGTTATAAAATATTTATTTTTATCGAAGAATATTCGTTTGGTCGTAGAATATTCTTATTGTCGGGGAATATTCATACGACGGCGCAGCCTTGTGTGGGCCCCATAACGGAAAGCGATTTGATGAAGAAAACGTAAAGTATAAGTTGTTTATAAATAACGGCGTAGTTGTTACTGTTAATACTGTTGGAATACCCGGTGGTTAAAACACAGTAATACGCGTTGTCGCACAGTAGCACACGATATTGCACCAATTATTGATTCTTACGTAAGAAGGCACTACTCAATAATTGTTACAGTAATTACTGTTCAGTATTTTATTTTATTGACTCAATAATTGCTACGTTGTTATTTTATATTACTATTGTTTTAATAATTGTCACTACACAATATTTTCCATTATCGAAGCAATAATTCATATTATCTGAATAATATTATTAGATAACATTATTGGTAATGTCTAGAAAGTTCAGTCTAAGGAGAGGTTTGGTCACCTAATTGCGCGCCAGTAAGGAGAAATCCTTATTGGAAAGCCCCTCTTTCCTAGAAACTGTATTGTTGTCAGTATTGTGATTCTGTAATATTATTTATGAATAATTAATTATTAATTTATATGATGAGGAAAATATTGATTTTATGTAAATATAGATGGAGAAAATTTTTAAAGTGACAATTGTTGAAAATCGATATTTTATTTTTTCTGATAAAATAATATTTTATTATATTATTATAATATAATAATGATGATATTTTTATAATGAATGTGGGATATATGAGTATATGAGGAGGAAGAGTATTTTTGTTGCAAAAGTTGTTTAAAACATGTTAAACATGTCTGTGGGCCCATTTCTTGACTGAAATTTGATTATAGCCAGTAAAATCGTCCGTTTGTGGATTTCGTTAAATTTCTGTTTGGAATTTGGAAAAACTTTATTCTGCAAAGTTGTAGATAATGTAATTTCCTTTGGAAAAGACATGTGGTTCGAATTTTTCTGATAAAAGGGCTATTTATTATGAATTATTGAAGTTCCGAAATAATTGATTTTTGGAAGTTTTAATTATTTTTAATATGAAAAACGTTTTTGTCATTACTTGTGGGTCTTGCATGTGATGTAGTTGCTGAATTCAGATCTAGGAAAGTTTACGTATGAAATTTGTATATATATATATATATATATATATATATATATATTAATATTTTATTAAATTTTCTGCTTTGGTGTTCTAAGCAATTTCCTATAAATAGGGTGCTTAGGTTAGAATTGAAAATTACACCAGAAACTGAAGATTTCTCTCTCTTTCTCTCTCTATAATATCGAGCGTATTTTTATGAGTATTTTAGTACTTTGAGTATTGCTATACGGTGCAAGTTCTTTCAGTACTATATCCAGTATTCTAGTCAGAAATACTATCCTTTTGAGGTAAGAGATGTTATTTTCTTCGTAAATGATATTATTTCTTCAATATCATTATGATGAAATATGGGTTGGAATTTTTATCAATTTGGAACTTTTTGTCAGGGTTACTATTCACGTATACAACACTATTCACGAATACGACACTATTCACTGAAAAATAAAATTTTCTTCTTTTTATCCAAGATGTCTATATTGGTTACTATCTTTGATTGAATCTATGTTTTGGTCGTCATTCTTAAATTATACTCCACTATGGTTATTTGTAAAGTATTTTTGAACTTGGATTGTTTAAAGTACGAATCCTTAATATTTGTTCTTTTGTTTCACTTGATTCGTTTTCTTTAAAATATTTTTCATCATCCTCAGTCCTAAATGATGATATAACTGAATATCTTTGGTATGTAGTGCAAAGATAAATGATTTTTGATGAATATATTTGGTCCGTAGATGCAAATATGAACATGTGTTTAGATGAACATGACCAATTGATGAATATCTTTGGCCTGTAGTGCAAAGATGAATATTTGATTCCAGATATATATTGATTGATGTTACATGGATAAAAGATAGACGATGAACTTTTAAATTCATATATTGAAGATAGTAGATTTCATTCTCTACTTAACTCTTCTAATGAATTATTATTTTTCCGCTGCGAATACTGATTTAAAACTTATTGTCTATTGTATTCTATTAGATTTTCCCTGTTGAAGACTAACGATAATTTTTTTTATATTATCTTAGTCATAATGTTCTTTATTGGGTTAGTTGAGCTCACCCTTTTCCTTGTTGTTCCATTTTTCTTCTCAGGAGGCGAGAATGTAGCGAGTACTAGTCGGGGTGTGGAATGATGGTTCTAGAAGTGGTTTTAGTAGTCCTCACAATTTTTGTAAAATAATGTATCAATAATTGTAATGAGGACTTATTTGAGTGTGGATATTGTCTAGATGACAATATTTGTTTATAAACTCACAGTTTAAGTGTTGTCGTATTTTGCACGACAATTGTATTATTAAAATTGTAGTTGTTTCTGTACTATGTATTTGGCGACTCAGAACTGGTGTTCTATACCTATTTTGGAGGCGTCATAAGTAACATGCGTAGTAAATAGTAATTGATTATGAATGTATGACCTGAATATGCTATTATATGCTATGTATTGCATGAAAACTATTAGAATTGCTGGGCTGTCGAGTTCACCCTTGCAAATAACCACTTTTGCAGGTTAAGGACACACGGTAAAGGTTACGTGCTACTAGATTGATAAAGTTCAATTACATCAAAGGAGATTGATTTGTCTAATTTATATAGATGCACTTGAATCATGTTTAGGTTCTAATAGATGTACATGATAGTAGTTTATAATGTGTAATACATATTAAGTTGCACTATGTGATACATAGAGAAATTCGAATCGAGATGTAAAAATTTATACAGTAATTCGAATAGATTGAATCATAATATAATTTGATTCAAGGTTATGTAATTGATTTAAGTTAAGATATCAATAAAAGATTATTTTTCAAAGGAGATTGAAAAAGTTTAAATTATTCCGCATATTTTTATAACATTGAATGTGATGTAAAACTGGAATGGTAAATGACCAATATTTGAAACTTATAATAGTTGGGGTTATTATACATAGATCCTGGAAATGGAAGGAATTTATATTCTAAATTATAATAAGTGAAGTTATATTCATTAAGTTGTGAATAAAAGATAAAATAGTTTGACGATAGTAGTATCGTAGCGGACCAAATCCGAGGTTTGAAGGGACTTGGATTTGGGGGCGTCACATGTCTAATATGAGTTATATGACTACCTCATATATTTAAGAACCAAACATGTTAGACTTTGTGGTTTCATAACCTTGAATGGCCTTAACTTGTTGAGATGTTCAACTTAGAACCATATTATGAAAGAAGGGACCTAGATTGAACTTGAGAGATACGAAAAGACCCTGGACATGTTAAAATAAGTTATGTGTATAAGGATTGGAAAGCTAGGCCAAGAAAATGATTGCTCAGCCCTGGTTTGAAATGAGAGCCGCGCGACCGCGCGTTTCCCTAGTACAAATTAGGAGCAGTCGCGTCCTTCTGCAGACTTGAAAAGTGACTTTTGTGATTTCTGAAATGAGTAGCATGCTAGTATAACTTCATTAAACTTATTTCTGTCCAAAACACAGTGACAGAGGTAGCCTTGCATGTTAACACCTATCTTAGCTTGAATTGACAAGGTGTTTTTTAGTGATGAAGTCTAACGATAGTAACATATGTATAAGATTTCATGACTGAGTCATATGTGTACACTTGACCTATATATCAAGTTTGTTTATCGAATATGTTTAGCTAATGAACATCCTAAACATATAATGCACTATAATAGGATTCAAAAGTTTTGGTTAAATTATGTGGATAGACTACACTAAAGGCAAGTATACGAAGCCTACTTTTATTGTGCAAGTTTCCTAACTTACACTCTTTTACAGTGCAAGTATTCTATCCTAGGTATATTGCTAGCTAGTTTCATTACTTACTCGTTTAAATTAAGTTAGCATACTTAACTCTTATTTCGCTAATTCGAATGAAAGCTATTATCCATGTTGAACTTGGTATTGTTCTTGAATATTGTGAAAGTGTCTATGCCATTTGATTCAGCTAGACTATATGCTTGCTAATTAAATTATCCAAACCAATTGACAGGTGCATAAATCTTGAAAATTGAGTTGAACAACCCTTATGGTAAGGGGAGTGTATATTGTTGAAAGCCCTAACACACGCGTGAATATTACTGTGGTGTTATGCGTAACATATAGTATTGTAGACTGATCATCTATCATACTTAATTCTTTTGGGTTATTAGTTTAATATTGGTAATTCTAGCAGATGTTCAATAGTCCTTAGTGACTTTTCAGTTTAAATTATTTTATCTAGTTGGATACGTTGATAGCCTTTGAATTCATATATATCTGTTGATCTATATTGAATTATTGTTTCATATTCCAACGATTATATTCAAGAATTGTTGATATTCGTTATTCATGATATTATTCTGAAACTCTGAACTATCTTAGAGATGATAATTCAATATTTCAAACTCATGTCATAAAAATCTCTACCCTTGTTGTACATTACTTGTTGGGCAATTCGTGCTCATTGTTGCTTATTTAAAACCTTTCAATTAAGGTGAAACATGGAAGTATCTGTGGGAAAGACAAGGGCGAGGGCAAGGCTACCGACTATCTTGTTCCTTTATGTTTAAAAAGTATTATGTTTTATTAAGACTATTTTCAGATTATGTTTAAGCTTAAGTAGGATTACGTAATAAGTCTCTATTCGATATTATTATGTAATCTATTAAGTACTGTAGGTTGCGAGATTCGGAGTAATAATTATAATAAATCATTGTATATTATTCTAAATTGGATTTTTCGCTTGTGGTTATGTAGTTCTAGATATTATTGTATTACCGTGGGCTTATGATGAACCAAATTCGAGTGACCAAGTGGCGGTTCGAATTTGGGGGCGTCAGCATACACTTTAAATGAAAATTGTCTAAGTCATTGATTCGGCTAGATTATTGATATATGATCAAAAGCTATCCAAACCAAATTAACTTTAGTGCGGACTCTTATAACTGAGATGAACAACCCTCTTGGTAGGGGAATTATATATTATCGGGAAACCGACGTGCATGAGAATGATTAAATGCTATGCATGACATAACGTACTTTAGGCTGATCACATGTCGTACTCATTTTATACAATTATCAGTTTATTAATGTTAATTATAGGAGAAGTTAATAGTCCTTAGTGACTGCTCAGTAATCATTACTTTGAAATCTTAAATTGATTAATCATTGAATATTATTGATATTTTCTGTCCTTAACTGACTATTATTGAGAATCATTGATACTTCTTGCTATCTATGAACTATCATTATTGTTGTACCCTTGAGAAATCTAAAACTACATTGAACACCATTATTGCTATATTACTTGCTGGGCAAAATTATTGCTCATCCTTGCTTTCCTTAAAACTTTCAGTTAAGGCAGAACGTGGTGAACCCTATGGCAAGGACAAGGGTAAAGAGAAGACTTTGGAGTAGTTAGTTCCATAGTAATAGGAATGTACTATTATTCTGTTGTAGAAGAACTTATTTATATGAAGCTACGTTTAATTTAAGTTGTATTGTATTAGTAACGGTTGCGAGACCTTGGGATAAGAATAAATATGTTATAACAATGTAATTTATTCTATTATTCTGTTGTGATGATTTTAATATGTTATTAGAGTTAGTACGTGACAACCAATTTGAGACAAGTATGGTATAAATTTTGGAGAATCACAGAATCTCAAGTCTATATAACTGACTAAAAAGATTGAATCTAAATTCTACACAATTGAATGGACTTTGTACAATAGAAGTAATACTTCAAAAGAATTAGAATATTTCATTTGGAATCACTGTGACGACCCCGAATCCGAGGTCCCGAATCACCGCGGATCCGGTTCGATCATTCTATAACTATTCAACTATATTTGCGGAAGATATAAACATAAGTTGTTTATACAAAAAATTTATACATAATCCCCATGGTCGAGTAACCTTAACTTATACACATTTCATAACTTTTCTAACATATAACATTATTAACATACAATACATATACAATTTAGCTGCATACATATCGTAACGCTGGAACTATCTTTAACATGTCCTTGTATCCGACGCATTCGTCTTAATCTGTAATGTTTATCATGATATATCAAGGGTAAGCATAAGGATTGCCCAACAAGTTTAAATTCAATAATATAACGATATATCATGATTGAAAGAGTCATAATAATAAGCTGGCTATAATTCAACAATATAATTATGAACTAGCAGGAACAAATTTATGACTGAACAAGTATTATACATGAACAAATATATCTGAACAAACTGGTAATGAAGGGGATCAGCCTTTCATACCTGACTTATACATGCAACATGTACAGAGTACAATTATACATGCCAATCAACAATGATTAACCATAAGCTTATCCGAATAAAACAACTCTTAATAGAGTTAAGTAAAAATAAACTTGCCTGAACCGTTGATTAGCGCAACACAACTTATAATGCTTTATCCGAAGACCTAATATTAGTAATATAGATCTCCAATATTAGAATAATATCATCACAATATAATACTATAATATATATACACAGAATAACCGAAACACATAACACATTGATCTGACCATGATTCTAGTTTTAGATCACAGTCTTCATGACATAGAACATATTGATAACATAAAAAAACAAATACCAAAAACAGATAACGATCTATGGGCTCTGACATCTGGCTGTCATGCCATTTTTTTCATCATTTCCAGATATTTGAAAACTTATATTTCGTGCATATAGATGTTATGGATTCACTATATAGCAACCCAGATCACCTATTTACACTACATACTACATGTTTTAACACAAAAACTTAACATCTAACATGAGATCATACGATTTTGAAGATTAGAGTTCTATACCTCTTTGAGCCATGATCTTGAATCTGATCTATGATCTTGTTCTTGGAAAGCTAAGGTTGATCAGAGCATAACTTTTCTCACTTTCTCACTCTACCTTCCCGAATTTTAGAGAGAGAGAGTCTTGGAGGAAAATGAAAATGAAAGTGGTTCATTCTCTCTCTTAATCTATTTATTTGCTACCAAGGAAATGAAATGGCTGGCAAGTGGTTGATTGCTGTGATATATTAGCACATGCTAGGCTAGGTTTTGGTTCACCAACCCACCATAGGTCTAGATTTACAAGCAACACTAAATAATGCACATAAGGGAAAAATAGTCTTTTGTATTTTATATTTAATGGTATTTTTTTCAATTGACCAAATCCTTAGAGTTTAGGGTTTGGTTAAGATTTAGGGTTTGAAACCCTTATGGTTTATAAATCTAATTTTCTAAAATTTCCAATTTAGGTTTTAAAAATAGAAATTAATATTTTTAAATTATAATTAGAATTTTAAATTTTCGTAATCATAATTTAAATCTTGCTAATTAGGATTAGTATTTCCTAATTAAAATCGCTAATTAAGCAATTAGGGTAAAAATCATGGATTAGGGTTTATAACCCATGAATTAGGGTTTGTAATATAAAAATAATTTTCTAAATTAGAAATTAGATTTTGTAATTAGATTAGGGTTTTCTAATTACTTAACTTGAAAATTAGAATTAATATATCCTAATTAACATTAAAAGTATTAAATTAACACTTAGGTTTTTCCCTATTTACAAATTAGGGTTTCAAATTTGGAATTAGGGTTTTATAACCAATTTGTTAAGATTAACCCTAATTAATCCTATAATTATTTACACTTACGTCATTAGGTTCCCAATTTAGGGTTTCATACTCCGAATTAAGATTTCGGATGCCCGAAACTGAAATTAGGGTTTTCAGAACCGGTTTCTAGGGTTTCTTATAATTCATAACGGTTTTCTAACCGAACGTTGACGTTCTTAATATATATACTTAGGGTTTGTTACAGATATCAATTATCTGGTCAACCCTTGACCCTTAACCACATACTGTACACTTATACACAGAACATATTCACATATTCCTTAATCCAGAATAATTCACTTAAATCCTTTACAGAATTTTTAAATCCTCAAAATTCCATCATAAAAATATCAAACGCATACACTTATTTTCTGTCTAGGTTTTAATATCGAACCTTAAATTTATTAATAGAAATTTTAAAAATATTCTAAATTCTTGGGTTGTCGTATTCATCCTTTCTTCTAAAAATTTCTACCCCAAAATTTACCTTACGCTTTACACCATACTGTTTACACCATTCACACATATCATCACATGCTACCCAATACATCACTCACAAGAGTAAAAGTTTTCAAATTGTGCTGTGGGGTCATATAGACCATGAACACATAGTTTTAACGGTATTGATCATACTGCAAAACAATACATTACTTAGTATGTTTACAATCACAAAGAAGGTAAACTACAGTTGTTAGTACTTTAGGTGATCAGCCTATCGTACTCTTACATCATGAATAACGTATTAATTATATATAGCGAATATTTATGCTACTTGATTGAATTATTTATCCAAACAACATAGTTCACCTCAGTCTTATCATAGGATTCCGTACCAAAACAATTTGGTTCGAAAAATTTCTTTCAATGGAAACTTAGAGTTTTCATAACATTAGTCTAGCTGAATCGAATAGCATAGACTCATATCAATAATTCAATTCAATCGAATTATTTTAGATGTAGCCAAACCCGTTGGCAAATTAAAATTTTTGAAAATATTTTCGAGAATGACGCCATGATGTCGTACTGTATTAATAGTCCATTTGAGGATGCCGTCATTATATGACTTTGTCATAACACATCATACAGTAGTGGAATAAAGATTTTAGATCAAATTCACACTAAGTATTCCTGTATTTACAACTCCATCAACTTTTATCATCTCTGCACCAGGTTTCATGGTACGTGAATGATAAATAAAAGATATTTTGATATTTCAAATCATTTGCGTCTAGCTGAAATAAGTAGCATAGACTATACTTTAAACCGTTTCAAAAATGATTACGAGTCTACATTTTTTTAAAGGCACATAGTGCGTATTTATCTTGATGTCAAAATTTCGAAGTCTAGCATAGCTAGGAGTTTTGGAAAACTTATGTCTCCAATACTATTCATTTGCTTAACAATCTATATGTTCCTATAATCCTCAATATTCTCTTTACACATAACTATACCCAGTTCGTCAAACCACACTTATGAGTCCATAAATTGCCACAATCATATAAGTTTAAGAACTTTCCTAGTCTGACCTTTGGCGTCCGTTCGCTGAGGGGTTCATAAACATTTCATATAACTATGAGTCAAGTATGTCATATAAGTATGAGTTTTAAGAACTCGTACTTAACCTTATAGTCTCTACCTATAACCTATCTATTTGTTATACACATAAGAAAAGAATCACCCTCTTAACATGCATATAGCAAATAGCGCGACACAACATTTTAATGATTATCATTGTCAAAACTAAGTAGTTGTTACACCAAGTACAATTCCCCGCCCACACAAGGAATCATACAACTCAGCTGCCGACATGAATCCTCAATTGAATCCCCACCTAACATTAACACCCTTCTCAATACGAATTTCATTTTAACTCGTATTCATAATCCTTTCCTGAATCTATACCAGTTCATAGTACAACTGACACCCAACAATCTTGCTGTAAACTTTTCAATCATTCACTTGATCCTTCTTCATACTATAACCTTATCCGATCACAGGGTGATCTCATCATATATTTTACGATTCATTTCTATGCCTTGATCGTTTTGTTTTACGATCTTCTATCACTTTGTTTTTAGTCTTTTAGACTCTCTCTATTCATCACTACCGTTCAACTTTATTATCAGAGTTAGGGAACTATGTATCTTTTATAACCCGCCTAGATATGTCTTTAATCTTACCGACCAACTAACTTTATGTGAGTTAGTACTTATCCTAATCACCGCGGTTATTAGTCTAAGGTATCACTACCCTAGGTTTATAACTAACAGCTCTGATACCAACTGTGAGGGCTCCTAATCCGAGGTCACGAATCACCTGCGGATCCGATTCGATCATTCTAACACTATTACTATTTGCGGAAGATATAAACATAAATTGTTTATACAATACATTACACACTATTCTCCAAGGTCGAGTAACCTTAACTTGATACACAATACATAACTTATTTAATACATAACATTATCATCAAACTATACTATTACAAAACTAATCACACATTTTATCCCAAGCTGAACTTGGCATTATTCTTTTCTATTCTAATTTTAATGGCATTTTTGATATTTGACCAAACCCTTAGGGTTTAGGGTTTGGTGCATTTAGGGTTTAGGGTTTAACCCTAACTTCTAAATTAAATTTCTAAAATTATTTAGGTTTTAAAAATAGAAAATTAATATTTCTAAATTAGAATTAGAATTTTAAATTTTCGTAATCATAATTTAAATCTTGCTAATTAGGATTAATATTTGCTAATTAAAATCGCTAATTAAGCAATTAGGATAAAAATCACGGATTAGGGTTTATAACCCACGAATTAGGGTTTTTAATATAAAAATAATTTTTTAAATTAGAAATTAGATTTTTTAATTAGATTATTGTTTTCTAATTACTTAACTTTAAAATTAGAATTATTATATCATAATTAACATTAAAAGTATTAAATTAACACTTCAATTTTTCCCTATTTACAAATTAGGGTTTCAAATTTGGAATTAAGGTTTTGTAACCAATTTATTAAGATTAACCCTAATTAATTCTATAATTATTTACACTTACGCCATTAGGTTCCCAATTTAGGGTTTCATACTCCGAATTAGGGTTACGGATTCCCGAAACTGAAATTAGGGTTTCCAAAATCGGTTTCTAGGGTTTCTTATAATTCATAACGGTTTTCTAACTGAACGTTGACGTTCTTAATATATACTTAGGATTTGTTACAGATATCAATTATCTGGTCAACCCTTGTCCCTTAACCATATACTGTACACATACTTAGAACATATTCACATATTCCTTAATCCTGAATAATTCACTTAAATCCTTTACAAAATTTTGAAATCCTCAAAATTCCATCATAATAATATCAAACGCATACACTTATTTTCTGTCTAGGTTCTAATATCGAACCTTAAATTAATTAATAAAAATTTTAAAAATATTCTATATTCTCGTGTTGTCACAATCATGAACTTGAATAATTAAGCTTTAAACAATTCAAAATAAGAATTCGAAGCTTGCTCAATAATAATAAGATTTAAGAACTTGATCAATGTAAGAATATGGTTTGAAAACTTGCCTCGCTCAGTAGGCTAAACCGATTACTACTCACGTTCACGAAAAGTTCTACACACATACCATATAGTATGCACGACATTAATTAGTTACATTAATACTAACCTTCTAGGTTTAGTTTCCTCTTTTACTAAAACTTGTTAACTTGGTTTAAATTCTGCTCATTGCCATCATTCACATATACAGGACTAAAATCTCAAATATTAAGTTTAAATAACATCATATCATCTCATGGACATCATTTTTTTAACGTGGTTTAATCAGTTACAAAACACAACAGTTATAAGGTCACAAGACCTTTTCTAATTTATTTTTATAATTATCTTATTATATAGTCCATGTCGCACTTTCACTTAATTATTTAATATAAACTCCACTTTATTTAACAAATCATTACTCTTCTAAGTTAATTACTTAATTAAATTAGAATATATTCATACCCTCACTATTATTACACTCGAAAAAATCATTCCATAATAATTTCCATCGAATATTTTATTCCATAAATATTTCAACAAAAATATTTATTTTATTTGATAAATATTTTAAAAAAATTCGTTGCCCGCCGGGGTGAGGTTACCCAAATTTAATTTCTGCAGTTCGCGAAAAACACATAATAGGGCCAATTTAGGCCAAAAGCTCACAAAAACAACGAATTCTGTTTCACCCATAAGTTCTAAACTTAACATAAACATTCTATAACATTCTTAGCATAATTTTAACAAATTTAATCACATAAACAACACTATTTGAACTCATAATTTTCATGTTCTTACTATTTTTCAAAGTTTCGTCAAATTTCATGAAATCACAAATTACAGATTCATTATAACACCTAAATCAGTCCGTTTAAGTTTCGTTCTTTTCATTTTTACATGTATAAACATAATCAACTATCGATTCGCCGATTAATTTGTAATTTAGGCATCAATTTTTGTACTTATGGGCCATGTTCAATATTATTTCTCTGTAACCTTCAATATTTCAACTTAATCTTAATTTCATGGATTAATTACTTTAAAATCGTTTATAAACATCAAATAGTAGATTATACATGCATATTAACGATTACAAACAACTTCTCAACTATTTGGTCATAAAAACTCAATTACATAGAACCAAAATAATATTTTCACTATAAACTAAAAACTGAGATTATAAACATGATTTCATGAATTTGATTATTCTTAATCACATACAATTCATGTAGAACATGTTATAAACATATACACCATCATAGATTTAACAATTAACCATAAAAATTCAATTATAGAGAGTTAAAAATTGGTTTTCATGAAAAACTTTAATAACATAATTTAAAACTTTGAGATTAAGGGATTACCCTTGATTTCTCTGTTATGATTAAGCAAGAGGACATGAAACTTCTTCAATTCTCTAACTCTTTCTTCTTCAATCTCATTATTCTCTCAAATCTCTCTCTGAGTTTCTCTCAGACCTACAAAATAAATGAATTGACAAATACATATTTTAAAAAAATAACCGGTGCGTACATGGGTAGGGTTAAGCGCAATTGATCATTAAATTTCCTTTCTAACTTATTTATTATATAGTTTATTTATCACACCTTAATTAATCAAATAATATTATTTAACTTAATTAATTAAAATGCAATATTACCCATTAAATCACCTCATTGCATAATTAAAATTCTCATTTATTATTTATCACTAATAATTAAATCTCTAATTGATTATTTAATTAATTAGAATAACACTAAAATTATTTGACAACTCATTTAATTTAATTATTTCAATTAAATTCTCATTTTGATCAATAAAATTATTCCACATTAATTTAATCAATGTGACACACTTAATTAAATCATCCTACCACGATTCGATCAAATAGATATTTAACTCAATAAATAAATCAACAAAATACTTATTTAATTCAATAATTAATTAAAATTAATTACAAAAGTCTCGTTCGTCGCAGTAAGCATAAATGAGACGTGAATTTTTAAAATATATCAAGTACATGTGTCAGATATTTGAAGGTTGGTGATGTTTGTTTAATGTGTAACAAACTTCAAATATGTCACTAACAATCATATCAAT
The DNA here is from genome assembly GCA_020205505.1 of Panax japonicus. Lineage (NCBI taxonomy): Eukaryota > Viridiplantae > Streptophyta > Magnoliopsida > Apiales > Araliaceae > Panax > Panax japonicus. The sequence continues at coordinate 59,203,809 of CM035096.1, forward strand.
ATAACAACTCAATGACATTCTGCAGTACACTTTCCAAATATTTGTTAGTGCTTTATAATGAAAGATGTACCCATTTTTAACCCTATTGGTTACATTATAAACATTTTTATCAAGAAATTATATATATATATATATATATATATATATATATATATACAAACACACACACACAACTGTTATATAATATCCTGGGGGTTTAGTGATCAGATTAATTCTATACTTGGATATGTATTTGCACACAAAACTTTTACCCAACTCTATGTAACATGTTCTACCAAAATTTGATCATCGCACAAATATCTACCATCTTCTTATTATATTTTAATTTTTTAATTGCACATATAAATTTATTTTTAACAAAATGAATAAAATGTCGCCTCAACGCGCGAGTTTATATCTAGTTCATGTACTAAAATAGAGTATATTCATTTTTCAATTATCACAACTTGATAACTGTGATACCCCAAATCCGGGTACTTCAGTCCTTACAGGATTTGGTGCTCACTAGCCAAAATAATTATATCTAACTACCCATAATCAAAGATAAAGACATAACTTAAATAGGTTAAACAATAATCTTCCCCATTAAAGGGTTACATCAATTTAAAACATATCCCAAGTAATCTAACATTTAATTATTACATAAGTCTACGAAATACATCAGATAATAACATAAGTCTTATAACATAATTTCAGTTAAGTAAATTCAAATAAGTCTTCAACACTTGGACATCTTGCCCTTTCCTTTACTAGAAGACGGCTCATCAAATTTCTCAACTTTAGCTGCAGGGTTAAATGCAAGAGTGAGAAAACAATTGCTCACTGCTATAAAGAGTAATAATAGCAATAACATAAGAGTAAGCAATGAATACTGAATAATTAAGAACTTGTTCTTCGAGTCAAAATTAGTAAACAAGTTTGAGGTTTATGTCTGAGGGTCTTTAAGACCATGAACTATGTCCCAAGGTTATTAAGTATTTTTACTTCAACCTTTAACAGTCATTAGACTATACAGACCTTTACTTTCGTACTTAGGGGGATCAGCCCTTCATACCATGTATTGTGCAAGAACATCTAAACGCTAAGGCGTACATAATCCTCTATGTTAGGGTTGTTAATCTCAGTTTGACTATAGGATTTTTTTTCACTAAAGAAAGTTTAGTTTGGAACTAGCTTATCAGTGGTTCTAGAATTTTAGAACATTCATCAATTGTGGATTACTCCAACCAATAAAAATCTATTTGCTATTCGAGGGTATAACTTAATAATATAGAATTAAACAACAATAATTCAGTTGAAGATTGAATATCAATAATATACGATTGAATAAACATTGAATATACAAAGAGCTACATCCAAAAGAATTAGAAAATCTCATTTGAAACAATGAACTTGAACAGTTTATGCTTTGAATGGAAAGAAACAATAAAAGTTAGGGACATGCTCATTGTAAAAGAATTAAAATACAAAAGTTTTCATAATCTTAAACATGGTAGTACCAAGAAATTTGCTCAACATTAGATTAAGGTTTAGGAAACTTGCATTCATTATAAAGAGAATGAAGTTAGGAAACTTGCATTCATTATAAAGAGAATGGAAACTTGCATTCATTATAAAGAGAATTAAGTTAGGAAACTTGCCTCGTGTGTAAGCTACAAAATTATTACAAGCGTTTGCCAAATACCCTACATATACCATTAAGATCACAATACCAATTAGTTACATTAAAACTAACTTCATGGGCTTACTTCTAATTTTAGTCAAGTCTATAATCTCTAGCTTAGGATATGATTATCCCAGTCATTCACATACCATGAACCTAACCCTCAATTATATTATAGTAGACAACATAGTGATTACAAAACAACTTAATTTCTAATTACATCACATTCCAAATTCTCATAACTTATTAATTTACATGTTTTAGTTTAAACGTTGTCATTACAATATGTTATTATGTTTTATAACATGTTTTAGGTCCTTCTACAATCATTCAAATATGTTAAGTTAACAATCTTCAAGCTATGCTGTTAACAGTTCATTACTGGGTCTGACTGACCATTGGCGCGGCCGCGCCATGTCTACCTTTGAATCTAGCGCGCCCGCGCTAGACACCAAAATTAGTTTTGTAGAACGCGAACACACTCTGTTCTAAGCCAAAAATCCCAATTTCACGGTAACATGGACAAGCCCACACACTGAAAACCCTACAAAAGTCACATAGCATATACACTCAATCATTCTAACACCTAAAATAACTTACCTAACCTAGTTTAGAGGATTAAAATCATGTTTTTGTTGTTTTCTCCATTTTCAACACATTTAGCGAATTCAATCACAAAACTTCATTTTTCAACCAAATTATATTATACGAATTGAATTCTTTTCGTAATTCATCATACTAGCATACTTGATAACCAATTTCCAGATTACTAAATAAATTAAACACCAATTTTGATTCCAAAATCATACATATTGTATATATATCATCAAAAACTCAAAAACAACTGTAACCTCTTTTTCCAGCACGAATTCATGAACTTTAGCCTTTGAAATTTGATAGCCAACATATTATATATATAAACAAAACCATTACTCAATTCAATTCCTCTAAAATTACCCATTAATTTTTATTTTTCCATAAAACTCAAGAACACAAAATATGTGTCGACGTCGGGATTTTAAGGTGTCCCTTTCCGTTACTTGTTCTTTGGTGTTCTCATTTTAGGTGAGATTTGTTTGAAAAAACAAGTAAAAAAGGTCTGACATGTATAATGTCGACGATGGGACTGTTAAGAGTTGCCAATTGGTTTTTTAAATAGTTGTACCAACACAACCGAGAAAAGGTTTGCACATTGACCAAGTGATGTGACACTGCTAAACAGGTCAGTGAAATCGAGATTCATTAGGGTCCGTGGACTTGGTTATACGGAGGGAAGGTGTTAGGCACCCCCCGACATCCGTGTTTGTAACGCCCGAGAAAAATCAAATTTTTAAAAGAATTAAAATTTTATTACTTATAATGATTAAATGAATTTAATTGATTATTTATGGAGCAAGCTAATCGCAGGTCGTTATATAACCTAGACATGTCAGAACATCGTAGGATTTTGGCTACGTGGTAGAATTAAAGTGTTTGAATTTCCAAGACGAAAATAAAAGCTTTCCGAGAAATTTTTTGAAAAACACTATTCACACATTTCTCCTCGGGAATTATTTTTGAGTTTCCGAGAAATATGTAACAATAGAATATCGATGTGAGATGGAATATCCAATAATATTCCAGTTATGGAAAACGTAATATTTCGCATGTGGACTTAAAACCTAACGTTTAAGGAAAATGATTTACGGGAAGGAAATGTTATGTGATTAATGAATTAAACAATAATCGTATAATACGTAGGTATTATACGAAGTAATGAATAAGAGTATGATACGGGGTATTATACGAGTACGTATGAATGATGATATGTTGTATGTATTGAATAAGTATATGAGTTAGGATATGAGATTAATACATAAATTATGCGTTATAAGGCTTTAAGCCATTTATGAATAGAATTGTGGATTGTGTATGAAATGCAAGTCCATAAACTTTAAGGGCAAGCCCAAGATGGATTAATATTTAGCCCAAGTGTTTTTTAATATTAAGCCTAAGTATTTGTAATGTAAAGCCTAAAGCAATTAATTGCAAGTCCAAAATGATTAAGCTAAAGCCCAAAGTAATATCCAATGGGTTAGGGGATTGTTTAAACCCATGGGGCAAACCATGGATAATTCAAAGTGATGAGCAAGTAAAGCTAACTTAATGGCTAAGCAAAAAGTGTGGGGAGCAAGATAGCTTAATAGCAAAGTGCTTGTGTGTGATTAACAAGTATGCTTAATGATTAAGTAAGTGTGATGGCCAAGTTTATGTGGTGAGCAAATTTACTTAGGGACAAAGTATGGAATAGTAAGGAGGTGATTTAAGGAGGTGGAATGGCTTAATGACTATATTACCCTAACCTTAGAAATCCTATAAATAGAGAGAGCGTGGATTCATTTGTTGGTTGTTGTATTACATCCAACATTTTAAGTGCTTATTTTCTTGAGAGAATAAGCTACAAAAGTTAGAAAAGCTAGAATTTATAGTTCAAAGAGCAAGAAGAAGGATTAGCAATAGAACATCAAGAGTAAGTAGTCCTAAGTAATGATTCTCTTTCTCTTCTATTGTTGGAGAAGGGGGTATTGGTAGAACAAGCATGCTAAGAAGAGGTTGGAATAATGAATTAAAGGGCTTAAGTATGAATAAGCCGGATAAGTCATGAATAAGAAATTCATTCGTAAATAAGTTATAAACTTATAATGAAAGTATAAGAACTTGTTAGAACTTGTAACATGTTTACATTAATAAATTAGTATGATTAATAAGATGTAAGAATAATGATTAAAAGACTTAACTCATTAATAAGTCATATACGTATAGAGTACATAATTTGTGAACCGTAGGCTCTTGAACGAGCCAATTCAGACTTATAACGAAGAAGTTACTAGCCCGAGAATCTCACCTAAAAGAAAAATTGTTAAAAATTTCTGCTTCTAAGTACTGGCGCCGCGGCGCCAGTCAAGGAAAAATAATTCATGCCGCAGCGCCAAAGTGAGCCTCGGCCCCTAGAGTCTCACACCGCAGCGTGATAGTTAACACTAATACTCGCGCCGCAGTGCCGAGTCCGGTCTTCAAGCCCTAATGGGCGACGCCGCAGCGCGGCATAACAAAGGAACACTGGCGCTGCAATGCCAACCTTAAAACATAGGCAGACAAGAATGGTTACAAATAGAGTGTGAAGGGAAATTGTTTAGCAATGAACTAAGGGACTTAATAAAATATTGTTAAGTCATAACTAAACCTCAAGTGTGATCACTTAGAGTAAAAGTAAGTCAAATGAAGATGAACGCAAACAGTATGCAATAAGTGTACTTAATCAATGACGATCGAGTTTCGATTAAATAACGTAAGGACATTAGTAAGCCGTGAGGAAGGATACGTAACTTGAACCAAGTTGTATTAATGAAATAATTTCTGTTAAGAGAACAATGTTTGTAAGAATGATGTAAGGAATGACGAAAAACCGGAACCAAAAAATAACAAATCCAAAACGGGATTAGATTGGGAAGAAGGGTAAGATTATTTAGGATCTATATATGTTCAATCATGACCTAATGTGGTATGTTATGTGGTTATGTGTTGTAGAGACTGTAAAGATTCAAAAGGGAAAGTAATTATACTGTAGCAGACATTGAATGAAAGTTTTTCTTAAACGCTTGTCTAACCTTCGTGTTAGCCAAGTTTTCAAATGATTCAAATTATGAGATGCGTGCATGGTTTTGAAGAAAGAGTCGATGCCAATTTTAGCTCGGCTAGACTAATCTATTTAGATTGATTGAACAGTTTACAAGTCTTTCAATATAGAATTGCTAACGCTATCCTACGCCAACTAATTGGTACAGATTCAAGGTAATCCTGAATATGAATAAACAAATGTATTTTCATAGAATATTCGGTGGGCACGTGAGGTTGCCACAACTTAAACGTACACACTTTTAACGAATGTAGTGTTGATTAACATAGAGTACTATAGGTTGATCACCTAGAAGTGCTCGTAAAATATGCCGGACTTACGGACTTCGTGCCGGGTTGTCCTTTTCAAAGAAACTATAAGACGTTCACGTCTTGAACCGAAATTGATGAATATTGTTATTGTAAAATGTTTTGAAGGAAAAGAAACGCTATTTTAAGTTATTGATAGTACTTCGTAACTATCATCCATTTATTTAAAATATACGATTCCTATGTTTCAAGCATGCTTTTAAAATGAAATTGTTGTACTTCCTGAGCTTGTTATGTTCAATCTTTCTTGAACCATATGAATGTACCTTAGATCGAATGGACTAAAGAATTCGACAAGGATAAGGCGAAGGCTAAAGTTAATTTGTAGATTACTTATTTAATAGTATAGGTTTGAAATGATAATATTTTATATTATGACAAGAACAAATGTAATGGTTATAAAGAACCAGGGGAATGGTACTATTGTTTTGGAATATATATATAAGACATATTCATTCTTTTGAGGCATTTTAATTAAATGTTTGTGTGAACTATAGCACCGTGGAGCACCATATGTCGGGTTGAAAGAGACCCGAATTTGGGGGCGTCACAGGTTGGTATCAAAGCGTTAGGTTATAAAACTTAAGGGGGGAAGAACCTTAGGCTAGTAACCTCGTTAAGGATGAGAAGTTCAAAGAAAGTAAACTTGAGCTTTACTTAAGTCGAATGAGTTAATAAGGTATTGAGGAAGCTTAGTACCGAAAGATTTAAAACATGGAAAATAACCCTAAATAAATTTGATGTGATTTGTGCTTATACTATAAAGTGTTATGTACTAATCAACATGTTATGTGTTATTGTAGGATGTCGATCGATAGCTTAATGTATAGAGATATACACGCGGTGAGCGAAGAGCTCGTGAACCAAGTAGAGCCTGTACCCATGCCAGTGGCGGAGGTACCAATAGTAAGTCTAGAGGAGTCGGAGCCAGAGGAGTACTTTTCTGAGAAAGACTACTCCGAGGGAGAGATCACCAGTACAAAGTACCTAATAGACAACACTTAATAGACAACGTTTTTTATAAAAACGTTGTGGTATTTTTTTTTACAATGTTTTTTTAAAAAACGTTGTAGATATATATGCAAAAACGTTATCTATTTAAAAGGATATTTTTTTTGTTTTAATTAGATAATGTTTTTTTTAAAAAACGTTATCTATGAAGAAAAACACGGAGCTGAAAAAAAAACACGGAACAAAAAACTGAAAACATGGAGAGCATACTTAAGTCTTTCTCTTGCTGTCTTTCGCTCAGAAAACCAAAACCCTAGTTTCTCTCTCTGCGCATTGACGAAAATGGTGGTGCAATCGTTTCGGTTCATTCTCCGTCTCCTTCGTCTCACTACATCCTCTTCTCCGGCTATTCCTTGTTCCAGTTAACGTGGCCTTCGTATCTGCTCTCCTTACAGAAGAGCAATGCTTCTCTGTATCCAGTCTTGATTAAACTATCTCATAAAATCAATTGCTTGACTAAATCGACGGAGGAGAGCGAGCCGGAGACTCTAGCAAGTGACGGTGATGATGAGTCCGGAAATGATCTTAAAGCTGAGTTAGATCAGAACTCTGTTGATGCCGGCCGTTCGGAAGTTTTGAATGGTTCGCAGAGGATTGTAGCCTCTTCGACCAGTTCTTCGAATCGTATTTTTTCCCTCTTGTTTCTCTTTGATTTGTCTATTTTATGTTGCTGTGAAATGTGAATCTATGTTTCCCGTATGCATTTTCGGCTGATTTGTGCTCTCATTTTTGAGTTGTGGTTCGTTTTTGTTCTTGTGTTTGTTCTCAATTGGTTGGGTCTTATCAATTGATGATTTATCCGTGTTGATTCTGTTTTGCTGATTAATTATTTCATATTACAAAATCAATTTGGTGTTGATGGTCTGCAATCAATTTTTCTTATGCTTATAGGTAATCTTTGTTTGATTGTTTACTGTTCTCATTGTGCTTCCGATATCCTGTTTTCTTGTTAGAGGAACAAACCATCATCTATTTTCTGAGTTCTTGCCACCTCTGCAAGAAGAAGCTTCATGGCCTGGACATTTTCAAGCGCCAAGGGCCAACGACCACTTCTTCTCTAGTATCTCCTTCACATCTTCATATTCATCTTCATCTTCAAAGGCTCAAAAAATCTCGAAAAGAATTTCAGGTATTTTTTTGTAAATTTGTATCCAGAGAATACTCCAATCCAATTAATTTTAGCTCTCACTGACCTAACTCCCAAACCTGCAATATTCCATATTAAAAGCAAACAATGAGTGACATTTTCCACTGTACCATCTCCCTCTTTAGATTTTCATCTATCATTTCAATGTCTTAGGTTCTTCTACTACAGTTTTTACTTCCACTATGTTTGGAGTGGTTCTGGTATTCTTACAGGAGAATCTTCGACTTCTTCAGGTACTATTTTTTTTAATGTCCCATGTGTTATTCTATTTATATTTATCTAATGTTATACCTTGATTTCTTATTTGTGGTTAATTTGGGTATGGGTTTCTGTTATTTCCTTTTGTAATTGTTCCGAAGATTGTTTAATTTGTAAAATAGTACCATTCTCATTCTGGGTTTTCAGGTTGTTTTTATGTTTTTTCCTTCTTTTTCTGTTTTCCGTATCCTTTGCATTTTGATATTGTTATTCTCCAAATGTCTACTGTTTGTATTAAGGGTGAACTGCTAATTTATTTATGGAGGCTAAATTATTATTTCATTTACTACTTTTGGAACCCTTTTAGGTGAAATGTATATATATATATATATATATATATATATAATTCTTTTCTTTGTTCTGTCACTATGCTAATACTGTTTGTTTTGTGAATTTGGGATAATATACACAAATTGCTTTGGATTCATGGAATGCTGATATCTTGTTTTCTGTTTTAATTTGTGTGTCTAATAAATGGGTTTGTTTGGCATTTTAGGTTGAGGAAGAATGATTGCTGATACAATTGCAGAAATTTAGGCGTTCTGGTTGCAAAATTTCTCCATAACAACCATTTCGTAAATTACATAAGTGGGTTTTGTTTCTTAATATGGCTGCTCATGTACCTTGTTTTGTCGTCCATCCTGAGGTAGTCAAGTCAGTGGGAGTATTAACCATGTCGTGCCAGAGATTCGGGATTGGGTTTCATATGGGTAGAGATCCTTGTCGAAAGATTGCATCGAGTTTCCCTAGCATCAGAAGTTCTACCAATTCCCATAGAGTTGGTCCAAATAACAGTAAGGACTCATTTTTGGATCTGCATCCTGAAGTTTCAATGCTCAGGGGAGAGGGAGATGATAAGTTTCCAGTAAGGACAGATAGCTTTAGTGGCAATAGCACGGATAGCTTGAGAGAATCCTCTAGGCAAAGTAACTATAATGAAGCCAAGATCAAAGTTGTTGGTGTTAGGGGTGGTGGGTCCAATGCTGTCAATAGAATGATTGAGAGTTCTATGGAGGGTGTGGAATTTTGGATAGTTAATACAGATGTACAAGCCATGAGGATGTCACCAGTTCTTGTGGGCAATCGTTTACCAATCGGTCAGGAACTAACTAGGGGCCTTGGTGCTGGTGGGAACCCAGAGATCGGCATGAATGCTGCAAATAAAAGCAAAACAGCCATACAGGAGGCCATTTACAGTTCAACTATTGATACTTTCCTAGTTTTGGTCTTTTGTAATTTACTAATAATTGTGTCATTTAGACTGTAAAGCGTTGTGCTTTGTTTTGTGAGTTAAATTCAATTCCTCTTCTCTCCCCCCTCTCGCTTCTTATTGTCATGTGATTCTTATTGTGCAGACTTTTTGCAACAGTTGATCCTAAACTAAAAAGTGGTGTTCTGCCATCAAGGTAATATGTAGACTTGTTCGTGAGAGAATTGATCCGGCTATGCTAAGTGCGGTGCAGAGTCAGGTACGTTAGTTGTTAATTGAATAACAAACAAGTGATCAACTGTTACAGGTATTTTAGTAATTTGTTGAACAAGTGATCGATTACTTCTGTTCAATTTGTTTCTGCTGCATAGATTCAATTGATGGAGATAATAAGTTTATATATTTTGCATGTTACTAAAATTAATTACTATGTTTTGGATTTGGAATTGGATTTGTAAATATTAGGAATTTGATTTGGAAAGATTTGGAATTGGATTTGATTTGGATGTGCACAATGTTGTTGTGATTTGATTTATATTGCTGTGATTTTATTTGGCTGTGTTCGTGAACACTGTGTTGTTGTGGCTGTGATTTATGCTGCTTTCACACTGTTGTTGTGCCTGAGATTTATGTTATTGTAGTAAAACAACTTGACAGGAATGGAGTGCAAGGAAACAGAGAGTTTCTAGCAGACGTTTTGACATTAAATCTTGTTAGCCACCCAAACCTTGTCAATCTGCTGGGATATTGTACTGATGGCCAACAAAGAATCTTAGTATATGAATATATATCTTACTTCAAACAAGTATTAAAAATCTAGCTGGTATGATATATATTCTTTTTTTATTAATTGTTTCCTTCATTTTGCGTATAGAAATTCTAATATTGTAATAGAGTTGAGAAGGGGCTTCTCAGAGTTGCAAAGGATGGGAATTAGCCTTTTTATTTCAGTCATGTGCACGTCAGCTGCAGCTTTGGTGGAGATCAAGCGGCTGCAACTTGCAAGAGACCTTAGCTTGGTAGATGAAGCGGTCGCAGTACCACTTAGTATTTTGCAAGAGACCTGCAGCTTTTGTTTGACTGTGCATATTCGATCAAGTTTAGTTTTTGTTTAGATTGAATTAGATTTGTAAGGGTTTTTGTAAAAGAATGGTATTATTGGGATGTATTTTGAATGCTTGATACATTTTGGCTTGAAATTTAAATGAGAATTTAAACTTTTTAGTTATATATCATGGCATTAGCATATTGCAGGTGCATTGGTAATATAGGTGAACCACAATATTTTTTTTCTTTTTTTTACTTTATCTACAACATTTTAAAAATGTTGTATAAATTGGTTAAAAACGTTGTCTTTTATGCTAAACAACAACATTTTTAACCAAAAAACGTTGTGAATTCATATCTTCTACAACATTTTTAAGCATATGCTAATTTTTTGAAAAACAAATCTATAACGTTTTTTCCTAAAAAACGTTGTGTATTATGCTTAACCACAACGTTTTAAAAACGTTGTGTAAGGGTGTTAAATAGACAACACCCTTAACCACGACGTTTTTCTGACTGAAACCACAACGTTTTTTCTGCATTGTCTATTTACTGTTTTGTAGTAGTGGATGGATGTAACGTCATACCTTAGTATGATGAACGACGAGGATGAGGAAATAGAGGTAACATCGGTTACTACGGTGGTATCTACACTAGAGTCATTACCTCCAGATGCGATGGAAGCATTGTATTTGGCAGCGCTAGACAAAAATGGGCAACTGAGTGCAGTTGTGCAGAATAAGAATGAAGAGATTAGTGCTCTTTATGTAACGAAGGAGTCTGCAGAAGCAGATTTTGAGTCAGAGCATGATGAGAAGGTGCTCTTGATAAATAAGGCTAGGGATTTTAAGAAGGAAGTCGATGAGCTTCGTAAAGAACTGGGGGAGAAGGACCAGAAGATAGCACAGATGTCTTACATGCATGAGAGTGCTCATAAGGATTTCAACTGAAGGTTGTTTGTTATTCCAATGAGTTAGAACAAACCCATCATACGATTAGTCGGGATAATGTAGCGATGATTGCGAATGAGAAACACGAGGATGCTGTTATGTATTATTAGAACTCCATAGTTATAAGTATGTGTGTAGTGACGTAAAACCCTCTTTTGTATAACAGTGTAGTCTTTTGTAAATCCCAACTTTTGTGAAGTTCAATTGCGGGATAGAAATGTAATAACTTTTTGCTATGAACGCAAATTGTAAATAGTTTTAAACTATGAAGAAGTATAGGAATATAATGAAGTTTTCATGGAAATGATTTGTTATGGTGCGAGTTGGTATGTGACAATTAATAATGAAGTAAGTAAATAGATAATAAAGAAATTTTATATATTTTATCAGAAAATGTCGTCAAGAAGAATATAATGTAATAAAGAAGAGGAATCACATAATGATAACCAATGGTATTAAAATAACTCTATTTAAGAGTTCGTTAATTTATTAGCGACTGTATTTAACCAAACAAGAGGTTGAGTAACCGCGGAAACCTAGAGTAGTCAGAACGACTACCTCTAAAAGAGTTTAAAGGCATAGGTCCGCCAGAGTTCAGATGAACGACATACCCAAAATAGGCCCAGACTTGGGTAAAAGAAATAGAGAAGATGTTTGTTTTACAAACATAGATGAGGCGCAAAATATTTCTTTTGCGACTTACACGATGAATAGAGAAGCCAACCTTTGGTGGGAGGCTCACCAGGGTGGGGCTAGAACAGAGGAGGTAACGTGGGAACAATTGAATAAGGTTTTCTTCGAGAATTATTTCCCTACAAAAATGCGAGGGAGGATGGAAATTTAGTTTTTAGAACTTAAATTAGGGGACATGACGGTTCCCCAAGAGGAGGCCAAATGCAATTGGCAAGGTTTGTTTCACATCAAGTGGACACTGAGGAGAGGAAGGCTCGTAGGTTTGAGCAGGGCCTGAAACTCTGGCTCTATAGTATGATTGTGGTGTTCCAAAGGGTTTCTTATGGGACCATTTTAGAGAAGGTAATTATAACAGAAGGTGGTAGTGAGGCGTAGACTCAATACCATAAAGAGGGAAAAAATTAGAGCAAGGGAGAGAGAGGAACCAAGGTAGAGAATGCCAGTGGCAGTATGCCAAAAAGAAAGAAATTTTAACTCCGGGAATACTAGAGTGGGACAATGGGATTCAAAGCGTAGGATCGAAGTGTGTAAAGCATGTAGAAAGACTCATCTATGAGTCTGTCTGAAAAGGGTTATAAGTACCTTTAAAACATTAAGGTAGAGTAGGAGGAAATAACTTCCGTTAATTGTATTCGTGGAAATGGTTTCATCAATAATAAAGTTAAGAGAATTTGAAGTAATTCTCGGTATAGACGGGTGGATTAACTATATAGCTATAAATAATAGTTATAAGAAAATTATGAATTTTCAGTTTTTTAGAAAACCCAAGGTAGTAATTTATGATAATAAAACACCGAGATGCCTTGTCGTCTAACCTGGACGTAAGTTAGTATGATGTTAAAGAAGAGGATGAGTCGTTGCGGTTGTATATCGACTATCGTAATAGTAGTAAATTAGTGATTAAGGATAAATACCCATGGCCCAGGATCGATGATTTATTTTATAAATTGAGAAGGGCAAAGAATTTTTCTAAGATAGATTTGTGTACGGGGGATAGTTGATTGAAAGTAAAGATGAAGGAGGGACCTAAGATGACGTTCAAAATTCGTTATAGTTATGATGAGTTTCTGGTTATGTCATTTGGGTTGACTAATATACTGAAGCTAGATTTCCTTAAGGGGCACCAAACAAGTCGATGGCAAATTAATAGGTACCCTTGCGAAATGCTATGGTTGAAGGTATCATTAGCATCACAATTAGGGGAAGGTTAAGCGAATCACCTGTATTATCTTCACCAGATTATACGGGGAATTTGTAGTTTATCTCGATGTTTTGCATAGATGAAATGATTGCGTGCTCTTATAGCATGGCAATGTCATTATATATGTATCACGCCAGTTAAGGATTTTGAGAAGGTCTATCCTACTTATGATCTAGAATTGGCAGTTGTAGTTTTGAATTAAAAATCGGATGATAGTGTTTATACGGAGAAGTGTGAGATATACACGGACTCTAAGAGTCTGAAATATATCTCCACACAGAAGAAATTAAAAATGCAGTAGAGAGAGGACTGTGATATCTTATATCATTCAGGGAAGGTAAACGTTGTATCCGATGCGTTAAGTAAGAAGTGTAGGGAAAGATATCGATGCTAACAACTTAGATGGAGTTAATAACGGAAATGGCGAGAATGAAGTTAGAAGTTAAATTACAGAATGAAAGGATATGAATGTTATTCAAGAGGTAGACTCTATCCCTGATAATAGAATGAGTTAATTAAATACGACTAGGTAACAAGGAGTACTAGTAGATGAAGAAGAAGACACAAGATAAATAGAAGACTAAGTATAGTCTTATTTTGAAAGAGGAAATTTAGTTTCATATAAATCCAAGTTAAAAGAAGGACTAATAAAAAGAAGATAGCGTAATATGTTAGTAAGTGTTTAACTTCCAACTCAAATTATTGATAGGAAGTAATAAGTCATGTAAAATAAGATAATACCTTTGTTGAAGGTGAAATGAAAGAACCCCAAATGTCGAAGAAGCATTGTGGGAACTCAAGATTTAAAATGAAGAAAACTTTTTCTCATTTGTTTATTTGATTATTAACGAGATTCTGGGGACATAATCCTTATAAGGAGGGAAGAATGTAACGCCCGAGAAAAATCGAATTTTTAGAAGAATTAAAATTTTATTTAATTATAATGATTAAATGAATTTAGTTGATTATTTATGGAGCTAGCTAATTGAAGGTCGTTATATGACCTAGAAATGTCAGAACATCGTAGGATTTTGGCTACGTGGTAGAATTAAAGTGTTTAAATTTTCAAGCCGAAAATAAAAGCTTTCTGAGAAATTTTTCGAAAAACACTATTCACGCATTTCTGCTCGGGAATTATTTTTGAACTTCCGAGAAATATGTAACGATAGAATATCAATGTGAGATGGAATATCCAATAATATTTCAGTTATGAAAAACGTAATATTTCGTCTGCGGACTTAAAACCTAACGTTTAAGGAAAATGATTTACGGGAAGAAAATGTAATGTGATTAATGAATTAAACAATAATCGTATAATACGTAGGTATTATACGAAGTAATGAATACGAGTATGATACGGGGTATTAAACGAGTACGTATGAATGATGGTATGTTGTATGTATTGAATACGTATATGGATTAAGATATGAGATTAATACGTAAACTATGCGTTATAAGGCTTTAAGCCATTTATGAATAGAATTGTGGATTGTTTATGAAATGCAAGTCCATAAACTGTAAGGGCAAGCCCAAGATGGATTAATGTTTAGCCCAAGTGTTTATTTATATTAAGCCTAAGTATTTGTAATGTAAAGCCCAAAGCAATTAATTGCAAGCCCAAAATGATTAAGCTAAACTAATTAAGCTAAAGCCCAAAGTAAATATTCAATGGGTTAGGGGATGGTTTAAACCCATGGGGCAAACCATGGATAATTCAAAGTGATGAGCAAGTAAAGCGAACTTAATGGCTAAGCAAAAAGTGTGGGGAGCAAGATAGCTTAATGGCAAAGTGCTTATGTGTGATTAACAAGTATGCTTAATGATTAAGTAAGTGTGATGGCCAAGTTTATGTGGTAAGCTAGTTTACTTAGGGACAAAGTATGGAATACTAAGGAGGTGATTTAAGGAGGTGGAATGGCTTAATGACTATATTACCCTAACCTTAAAAAACCTATAAATAGAGAGAGCTTGGATTCATTTGTTGGTTGTTGTATTTCATCAAACATTTTAACTACTTATTTTCTTGAGAGAATAAGCTACACAAGTTAGAAAAGCTAGAGTTTATAGTTCAAGGAGCAATAAGAAGGATTAGCAAGAGAACATCAAAAGTAAGTAATCCTAAGTCATGATTCTCTTTCTCTTCTATTGTTAGAGAAGGGGGTATTGGTGTAACAAGCATGCTAAGAAAAGGTTGAAATAATGAATTAAAGGGCTTAAGTCTTAATAAGGCGGATAAGTCATGAATAAGAAATTCATTCATAAATAAGTTATGAACTTATAATGAAAGTATAAGAACTTGTTAAAACTTGTAACATGTTTACAATAATAAAATTAGTATGATTAATAAGATGTAAGAATAATGATTAAAGAACTTAACACATTAATAAGTCATATGAAAAGAAGACATAAGTGTTGAGTAATGAAAATATAAATAATTTATATTTTCATAAGTTATAAATTTATCAAGAATAAGTAATAACTTAGCATGTTACTAGTTAATGAATCATGTATGTCAAGATGTTAGTATAATGGATTGAATCCAATTGAAACGGTTTAAAAATCTCAAGTAACGGAGTTTTTCCGGAATTAACACGATTGGACGATAATCGTCGAATTCGTGAAATTCTCGGAATGGAAGTCAAATTTTGATATTGAGATTGGAAATGTTGGTTTTCAATGGAGACAAGTCTTATTTGGCATTATAGAGTTGCGAACTCAAAAATGACCGGATTCCGACTTGGAACGAAGAAATGAGGGTTGAACGTTCACGAACGTTTATCGTTTTCGTTAAAAATGGACTAATAGGTGAATATTTAGTAAACAAAGTCGAATAGATAAAATTCTTGCATGAACGTATAGAGTACATAATTTGTGAACCGTAGGCTCTTGAAAGAGCCAATTCAGACTTATAACGAAGAAGTTACGAGCCCGGGAATCTCACCTAAAAGAAAAACTGTTAAAATTTTCTGGTGCCGAGTACTGGCGCCGCGGCTCCAGTCAAAGAAAAATAAGTCACGCCGCAGCGCGACAGTTAAAACTAAGACTCACACCGCAGCACTGAGTCTGGTCTTCAAGCCCTAATGGGCAACGCCGCAGCACGACATAACAAAGGAACACTGGCGCTGCAGCGCCAGCCTTAAAACATAGGCACACAAGAATGGTTACAAATAGAGTATGAAGGGAAATTGTTTTGCAATGAACTAAGGGACTTAATAAAATATTGTTAAGTCATAACTAAACCTCAAGTGTGATCACTTAGAGTTAAAGTAAGTCAATTGAAGATGAACGCAAACGGTATGCAATAAGCGTACTTAATCAATGACGATCGAGTTTCGATTAAATAACATAAGGACGTTAGTAAGCCATGAGGAAGGATAATTAACTTGAACCGAGTTGTATTAATGAAATAATTTCAGTTAAGAGAATGAAGTTTGTAAGAATGATGTAAAGAATGACGGAAAGCCGGAACCAATAAATAACAAATCCAATACAGGATTAGATTGAGAAGAAGGGTAAGATTGTTTAGGATCTATATATGTTCAATCATGACCTAATGTGGTATGTTATGTGGTTATGTGTTGTAGAGACTGTAAAGATTCAAAAGGGAAAGTAATTATACTGTAGTAGACACTAAAGGCAAGTTTTTCTTAAATGCTTGTCTAACCTTCGTGTTAGCCAAGTTTTCAAATGATTCAAATTATGAGATGCATTTATGGTTTTGAAGAAAAAGTCGATGCCAGTTTTAGCTCGGCTAGACTAATCTGGATAGATTGATTGAACTGTTTACAAGTATTTCAATATAGAATTACTAACGCTATCCTACGCCAACTAATTGGTACGGATTCAAGGTAAGCCTGAATATGAATAAACAAATGTATTTTCATCGAGTATTCGGTGGGCACGTGAGGTTGCCACAATTTAAACGTACACACATTTAATGAATGTAGTGTTGATCAACATAGAGTACTATAGGCTAATCACCTAGAAGTGCTCGTAAAATATGCCAGACTTACGGACTTCGTGCCGGGTTTTCCTTTTCAAAGAAACTATAAGACGTTCACATCTTGAACCAGAATTAATGAATATTGTTATTGTAAAATGTTTTGAAGGAAAAGAAATGCTATTTTAAGTTATTGATAGTACTTCGTAACTATAATCCAGTTATTTAAAATATACGATTCCTATGTTTCAGGCATGCTTTTAAAATGAAATTGTTGTACTTTCTGAGCTTGTTATGCTCACTCTTGCTTGAACCATATGAATGTACCTTAGACCGACTACTCCGAGGGAGAGATGGATGTAACGTCATACCTTAGTATGATGAACGACGAGGAGGAGGAAAGAGAGGTAACATCGGTTACTACGGTGGTATCTACACTAGAGTCATTACCTCCAAATGCGATGGAAGCATTGTATTTGGCAGCGCTTGACAAAAATTGGCAACTGAGTGCAGTTGTGCAGAATCAGAATGAAGAGATTAGTGTTCTTTATGTAGCCAAGGAGTCTGTAGAAGCAAGATTTTGAGTCAGAGCATGATGAGAAGGTGCTCATGATAAATAAGGCTAGGGATTTTAAGAAGGAGGTAGATGAGCTTCGTAAAGAACTGGGGGACAAGGACCGAAAGATAGCACGAATGTCTTACATGCATGATAGTGCTCATAAGGATTTCAAACTGAAAGTTGCTTGTTATTCCAATGAGTTAGGACAAACCCGTCATACGATTAGTCGGGATACTGTAGCGATGATTGTGAATGAGAAACACAAGGATGCTGTTATGTATTATTAGAAGTCCATAGTTATAAGTATGCGTGTAGTGATGTAAAACCTTCTTTTGTTTAATAGGGTAGCCTTTTGTAAATCCCAACTTTTGTGAAATTCAATTGCGGGATAGAAATGTAATAGCTTTTGGCTATGAACGCAATTGTAAATAGTTTTAAACTATGAAGAAGTATATGAATATAATGAAGTTTTCATGGAAATGATTTGTTATGGTGCGAGTTGGTATGTGGCAATTAATAATGAAGTAAGTAAATAGATAATAAAGAAATTTTATTTATTTTATCAGAAAATGTCGTCAAGAAGAAGATAACGTAATAAAGAAGCGGAATCACATAATGATAACCAATGGTATTAAAATAACTCTATGTAAGAGTTCGTTAATTTATTAGCTACTTTATTTAACCAAATCAGAGGTTGAGTAACCGCGAAAACCTAGAGTAGTCAGAACGACTACCTCTAAAAGAGTTTAAAGGCATAGGTCCGCCATAGTTCAGAGGAACGACGAACCCAAAATAGGCCCAGACATGGGTAAAAGAAATAGAGAAGACGTTTGTTATTACAAACATAGGTGAGGCGCAACAGATTTCCTTTGCGACTTACACGATGAATAGAGAAGCCAACTTTTGGTGGAGGCTCACCAGGGTGGGGCTAGAACAGAGGAGGTAACGTGGGAACAATTCAAAAAGGTTTTCTTCGAGAATTATTTCCCTACAAACATGCGAGGGAGGATGGAAATTTAGTTTTTAGAACTTAAATTAGGGGACATGACGGTTCCCCAAGAGGAGGCCAAATGCAATTGGCAAAGTTTGTTTCACATCAAGTAGACATTGAGGAGAGGAAGGCTCGTAGGTTTGAGCAGGGCTTAAAACTCTGGCTCTATAGTAAGATTACGGTGTTCCAAAGGGTTTCTTATGGGACGATTTTAGAGAAGGTAATTATAACAGAAGGTGGTAGTGAGGCGTAGACTCAATACCACAAAGAGGGAAAGAATGAGAGCAAGGGAGAGAGAGGAACCAAGGTAGAGAATGTGACAACCCGGTATTTTCTATACAAATTTTTGAGAATGAGAAACCCTAATTTAATATTAGAGTTTGAGATTGTTGGTGATTGTATTATTGTGATTAATCAACAAGTATTATGATTATAATTGTTAATTTTAGAAACCCTAAATTGTTAAACCCTAACTGCTAAACTAGAACCCTAATTGTAATTTGGTAACCCTAATTACCAAAAGAATAAACCCTAATTGCTAAATTAGCAAAGTTAATTATAATTAGAGATATTAAACCGTAATGTTCCTATATAGTGTAATTAGAAAAATAATCATAATTATAATACCCTAATGTTCATGTATAATTAAAGAATTTAATTTATATTAAAACCTTAATTTATAAATTTTATAAACTAAAATTTTAGTGTATAATTTTTTTTTGTTCAAACCCTAGTTGCTAAATCCTACAATTTGTTGTGTTAAACCTTAGGGTTAAACCCTAATGGTCAAACCCTAAGGGTTTGGCTATTACCCAAAATTGCCCTTAAATTTCCAAGCAAAAAGGCCATTTTACCCTCTTGAATTATTGAGTTTTGACAAGAGTGGGAGTTGTTTACCAACTCATACCTAATCTACCAACTCAATGTGACTTACAATCTCAGCAACCAGCAACATATCTCAGCATTCATGCATCAAACACATTATATATATAGATTGAAGGAGAGAGAAAATGCATTTGTTTACTAAAAATTGCACAAACACCTAACCAAGACTTCCTCTCACAAATACCCACGAAAATTGTAAGTTTTATAGTCCCAAAACACAGCCCCATGTCCACCATAAACAAATCAGCAACACAAAATCAAGAATTGGACATCAAAGTTATAAACCCTAGCCTTAAATTTTTTTTAATGATCTGTTGTTAGATCTTATAATTTGTTGTTAAAATATGTTATTATTAGTGTCTAAGGAAAATCTGGGTTGCTAGTTGTTGAATCCATAACATCTAGAGGCTCTGATTTGACATTTTACAAAATCTGGAAAAAGATTTATCAGTCGTATGACAATGAATGTCAGTGGCCATAGATCTCTGTATAATATGTGTTTTTGCTGTTTAAATGTTTGAAGTTGTAGTATGTCGTGTGATCTTTCATATGAAACTTGAATCAAGACCATAGAGTCAGTAGATTGAAAGTTATTAAGGGTCAAAGGTCGTTGACCGACCATGACCAAACGAATCTGGGTAACCTAGATTACCTAGACAAGTCTGACAACCATTTTGAAGTCCATGGATCTTGCTGTGTTTAAGTTATTTTTCCATGTTGAAGTTATATACTTGTAGATTGTCATGAATACTACACATTAAAACCCAGGTAACAACTAGAACGTTTACATGATCAAAAATATGGGTGGTCAAACTAGGGTTGACCAGCAGCCTTATAAATTTCTGGAAAAAACCCAGATTCGTGAAGAACACATTTTCTGGCATGGGTTGGCCATCTTTGATCTTACAGATGTGATGTTGTTATGGTGATGTTTTGTAATATAACCGTAGTCCTACATGTTTTCTACAACCTGGACCTCTTAAATCACTAAAGCATCACCTAGATCACAAGTTGTGAAAGCCCAAATATGAGCAGTCGGACTGTTCTTCATTTCTGGGTAACTTAGAAAATGAAGAACAGCTCTGACATCAATTTTGGACGCTTAGATCTTTCTTGTTATGCATTGTTTGGGCAATATTGATGTTGGATAATGTAGTACTGCACAAGTACTACAAGATCTGTTGATTAGATTTCTCAGAAACACATCACACACGATTTTTATGTTGGTCAAAGTAGTAACCTGGTAATCTGCTATGAAGATCTGGGTTGCATGAAGAACATGAAGAACACCTATAGCGACGGTTCTGTCGCTATAGGTGGTCTTTAGCGACAGATAGTAATTTATTTTTCCGAAAATTAATTAATAAAAAAAAAATAGTTTTTAATTATTAAAAATACAAAATAAATTATTAAAAATTATTTTAAATTCTAAAAATTAGTTTTTAATTATTTTAAATATATTTCTTAAGTATTTAATATTTTTGGAATATTAAAAGTATTTAATTTATTTAATTATAATATTAAATAAATTATTTAAAAATGATTTTAATATTTGAAAAATCATTTAAAATTATATTATGATAAAAGAAAATATTTTAAGTTATTTTTAATAACTTTTAATATTATTTGATAATTTTCATTAATAAATTAATATTAATGATAATTAAGTTATTTATTAAATGAATTAAATAAATGAATTAAAAATGATTTTATTATATTAAAAATATTTTAATTAATGATAAGGTATTTAAAAATATTTTAAGTTATAAAATATAACTTTTAATATTTAAAGGTAAATTTCATTAATTAATTAATGATGATATTAAAGTTATTTAATAATTATATTAAATAATTTAGTTTAAAAATAATTTTAATATTATAATAATCATTTTAAATGAAAATAAAGTGTTTAAAGATATTTTAAGTTATAAACTATAACTTTTAATATTTAAAGGATAATTTCATTAATAATTTAATATTAATGATATATTAATTAAATTTATTTAATAATTATATTAAATAAATAGTTTAAAAATGGTTTTATTTATTTAAAAATCATTTAAAAGCGATATAAATGAATTAAAAATATTTTTAAGTTATAATTAATGACTTTTAATATTTAGATAATAGTTCATTAATATTTAAATATTAATGGTAATTATTTAATAATGATTTTAAACGTTTTAAAAATCATTTAAGGGTAATGTTAATACTTTAAAAGTATTTTTAGTTATTATAAATAACTTTAACCTTTTGGTAATGGTTTCATTAATCTATTAATATTTACTAAATGTTAATGATAATAGAATTGATTAGTATTTAAATCATTTAATAATGATTCTGATATTTCAAAAATTATGGTAAATGGTAATAATTATTTTATAATTATGATAAGGTCCTGAAAAATGATGTGACTGTTATTTAATTAGTCTAAATGGATATTGAACAACTGTTTAGAGTCTTAGACTCGATAATTACCCGATAAAGTTGTCGGTAGACCGACATGGTTCATAAATTGATCTGGACTTGGAAATTTAGTTAGTTAATTATTTTATTTGTGATTCAATGGTGGATAAAGTTGTCGGTAGACCGACATGTTTCAGAAATTGATCTGGACTTAAATAGATTGTTTGGATAACTGTTTATTGGTGATTCAATGGTTGTTAAAGTTGTGTGACAATGCGATTAGGAATGTGTTGATGTTTGTTTGTGAGTCAATGATTGTTGAACATGTGTGATAATGTGAATAGGGAATTTGCTGACTGCAATAGGCAGCGTTATGTGTTACGTTATGATATACTAATCAGTAAAATGATCTGATTAATTATAGGTCGTGATAGAAAAGATAAATCTAAGTTGCGTAATTGTAAGCAGCGCATCAGGCAAGTATCCTAACTTTGCATTTTCTTTATGCAATGGACAGAAGTGAGAAATTCAGAATTATTATTATTAATGTACAGATTGTTAAACCTATATTATATACACCCTTTGATTATTAACATGTTAGTATATGATAATTAAGATATATATTCTATTCGTTAATTTCTAGAAAAGATTATACAAGTGTCCCCACTTGGATAATCATTGTATTTAATCACATGTTGATACACCTTTGATATACATATATGTTGAATTATATATTATTGTTGAACAAGATAAGACCTTTGTTATGAAAACCCGACAGGTATGAACATCTCGATAATGGAAAAAATTTTATGCGCCCAAGGCGAACAGAGTGAACGATAACTTCGTTCTTGTACATATAGTATTGATCAATACAGGGTACAACGGGGCTGATCACCCTCCGTGCCCGTAAGCAATGGTCGGTTTACAGATGAATTTCTGTTTAAACCCTTTCGAAAATGAAAATAATGTTCATAATATGTCACAGAAACCCATGTATAGACAATACACAGTTTTAAAAAATTTTGAATGAGGGTTGTTATGTTGTTGTTATTGGTACAGATTACTTCACAACTATTGACCGGTTGTAGAAGAATATTATAAAGAAAATATTTAAATTCTTTCAACTTATATATATATAAATACTTGCTGGGCACTCAAATGCTCATCCTTGCTTAATTTAAATGTTTTCAGCTAAGTGTGAAGAACTGGAAAGTTCGGCCAAGAACAAGTGAAAAGGAAAGCAAACAAGACATGTTATTGGTATCATTTGTAATAGATAGACTGTATTAAGTTAATGATTTGTATTATATATCATGTAAAGAATGTAGTAAAGGTTGCGTACTTGGGATTAGACTCTGATAAATGTAAGTTATGTTTAAGTTTTATATTATGGTTATTATTATTAGTAATTATTCCGCTCATAGAAATTGTATCGTGAAGTACCGAGTTCGGGTTTCAAGTATTCGGGTTCATGGACTTTACAACTTAGTATCAGAGCTATAGGGTTAGAAACCTTAGGTGGGTTAGACCTCAGGCTATAACCTTAGAACAGAGGGAAACATTGAAAATATAAATAACTTATATAGAGTTTAAAAAGGAGATGAATTGAATAAATTCATCGTCAAACAAAATAAAAGATAATTTATAAAATTATTATGTGTTGTGAGTATTTAATATTTGCTAGTCAGGATAATTTTGTGTGTAGGTGTTAGAAAGGAAAAGAATTAGGATACCCTTAAGTCGAAAAGAATAAGTCAACGTCCATGACTGAGCCAATATCAAAGCTAATAGCTGCAATAGAGGCTCACATTGAAAGCTACCTCAAAGAGGTGGTTAGTTTGGAAAGTATAGTATTGGATCAAGAAACGCTAAGTATAACTGATAGGTAAAGTATAGTTAAAGGATATGTGGTCAATGTTGAGTTCTTAAACTCGTATATCTATGGTGAGTTCTTAAACTCGTATGTTTGTGATGAGTTGTTAAAACTCATAAGGTGTTGAAAGTTATGACAAACTGGATATAGTTATGTGTAAATGGATATTGAGGATAATGGAAATAGATAGGTTACTAAGTAATTGATCATTAGTGAATATGTAAGGAATAGGTAGTATTAGTGTTAGTTGGATATATATGATTTTAGGTGGTATATATGATAGGTATGTTGTTGTAATGTAATATTTTGTATAAGTTATGGAAGCGATTCCCGACTTTCAACCCACAAAGGGATAGCGAATGTTTAAAGCAATATGTGCTAAGGTATGTCCAGTATTTTGAATATGGATCTATGTTGGTTTAATGGGATAAATTGGTATAAAGATAGTAGATATTTATTTGGTCACTGGTTATTAGAGTAGATCGAGTTTTCAAAATATAATATTTTGAGTATATGATTATTTGAATAGAAAGTTTTGCGTTATATGTTAAGCGTTTACGATAAGCTTAGAATGTAAGAATAATTTATGAAAATGCCGTCAAAAATAAAACGAAACCAAAGTATAGAAGTACCTGTGAACAAAGCTGGAAGACAACCAGACTCGACATAAAATTTTACGAATGCGGACGATCAAGCTATGCAGAACGAAATACCAGTCGCGGGAAATCAACTAGACAATCGATCGACAAACTTCTAAGACTTCAAGACAACCAGACCGCCAGGATGTAGAAGATCAACCGACCCTGTTAAAGCGTATATGATAGCTAGGATAATGGTGGGGCAAAAGATAACTTTTGTCACTTATATGATAAAAGAAGATTATTTCAATAAATAAGCCAGGAATGTGATTAAAAGAAAAGTTTGTGTGTGGAAAGTAAGGACAGAAGGGATATATATCTTTCCAAAATGTCCCAATTCAAGAATGTATAGTGAATGTGATGTGTGCGAATCAATAAAGGTAAAAGACTGTCCAAGAAAGGAAATAGAAACAAGGAATGCGAATATGGAACAAGGCAGCAGGACATTGGCGACAACGGGATCAACTTCAACAAACAAACCAACGAAATCAACCGCAAGCGTCTTTAGCGGGACTATTCGGGATTCGATAGCAGCCGGGGATGCAACTCCAGGTATTAATCTAACCAATTTTTTTTATTTTCTTATTATATTTTTATATATAGTAAATTATTTTTATAAATTATTTTGAAGGAGGAATTTGAGTTCTCTTAGAAATCAAATTTCTGTTTAAGGAGATAGATAAGCGTTATGCTGAATAGTTAAAGATCGATTCGATCAATTATTATCGAGATCTAATTGTAATGATTGTGTATGTTATGTACCCTGGTATGTATAGGTTTTAAAAGGTGATTCGGGGACGGAATCTTTATAAGGGAGGGTGAATGTGACAACCCGATATTTTCTATATAAATAAATCATAAATTTTGCGTATATTTTTTTTTTATTTGAAGGATGAGGATTTGTTCAAGATTATGTGTATATGTATTTATGTGATAAATAAAAATATATTTATTACATGAATATTTACAAGTAAATTTATTTTAGAATTATTGATTATTATAAAGTATATTCTTATAATAATTAATTTTAAGATAGAAATGTTTTTATGAATTATTTTCCATGAATATATAATCATATATTATTTAAATAATATATGAAGTGAATTTTAGAATAATTATAATTTTATTATATAAATTTTAGTACAGATTATTAAGTTAATTATTTTAACTTAATAAGGTTATTTATGACAGATAAATCAGATATGGAATCCAAACCCTAATTTTGGTTCTGGAAGAAGGAATGATGATAATAATATAATATTAATTATACTATGATTTTTCAGTGCTATGAATATGTACTGTATTTCTGTATTGATAATGGTTGGTCAATTACGGTGTATTATAACCAAACCTTAGTAATAATGTTAAACCCTAATTAATTTTTAGAAAACACTAATTAATATTTCTAAAATACAAATTTTTGAGAATGAGAAACCCTAATTTGAAATTAGAGTTTGAGATTGTTGGTGATTGTATTAATGTGATTAATTAACAAGTATTATGATTATAATTGTTAATTTTAGAAACCCTAAATTGTTAAACCCTGACTACTAAACTAGAACCCTAATTGTAATTTGGTAACCCTAATTACCAAAAGAATAAACCCTAATTGCTAAATTAGCAAAGTTAATTATAATTAGAGATATTAAACCCTAATATTCATGTATAGTGTAATTAGAAAAATAATCATAATTATAATACCCTAATGTTCATGTATAATTAAAGAATTTAATTTTATTAAAACCTTAATTTATAAATTTTATAAACTAATATTTTAGTGTATAATTTTATTTTTGTTCAAACCCTAGTTGCTAAATCCTATAATTTGCTAAGTGCTAAATCTTAGGGTTAAACCTAAGGGTCAAACCCTAAGGGTTTGGCTATTACCCAAAATTGCCCTTAAATTTCCAAGCAAAAAGACCATTTTACCCTCTTGAATTATTGAGTTTTGACAAGTGTGGGAGATGTTTACCAACTCATACCTAATCTACCAACTCCATGTGACTTACAATCTCAGCAATCAGCAACATATCTCAGCATTAATGCATCCAACACATTATATACATAGATTGAAGGAGAGAGAAAATACATCTGTTTACTAAAAATTGCACAAACACCTAACCAAGACTTCCTCTCACAAATACCCACGAATATTGTAAGTTTTATAGTCCCAAAACACAGCCCCACGTCCACCATAAACAAATCAGCAACACAAAATCAAGAATTGGACATCAAAGTTATAAACCCTAGCCTTAAATTTTTTTTAATGATCTGTTGTTAGATCTTATAATTTGTTGTTAAAATATGTTGTTATTAGTGTCTAAGGAAAATCTAGGTTGCTAGTTGTTGAATCCATAACATCTAGAGGCTCGGATTTGACATTTTACAAAATCTGGAAAAAGATTTATCAGTCGTCTGACAATGAATGTCAGTGGCCATAGATCTCTGTATAATATGTAGTTTTTGCTGTTTAAATGTTTGAAGTTGTAGTATGTCATGTGATCCTTCATATGAAACTTGAATCAAGACCATAGAGTCAGTAGATTGAAAGTTATTAAGGGTCAAAGGTCATTGACTGACCATGACCGAACGAATCTGGGTAACCCAGATTACCTAGACAAGTCTGACAACCATTTTGAAGTCCATGGATCTTGCTGTGTTTAAGTTATTTTTCCATGTTGAAGTTATATACTTGTAGATTGTCATGAATGCTACACATTAAAACCCAGGTAACAACTAGAACATTTACATGATCAAAAATATGTGTGGTCAAACTAGGGTTGACCACCAGCCTTATGAATTTCTGGGAAAAACCCAGATTCGTGAAGAACACATTTTCTGGCATGGGTTGACCATCTTTGATCTTACACAGGTGATGTTGTTATGGTGATGTTTTGTAATATAACCGTAGTCCTACATGTTTTCTACAATCTGGACCTCTTAAATCACTAAAGCATCACCTAGATCACAAGTTGTGAAAGCCCAAAGATGAGCAGTCGAACTGTTCTTCATTTCTGGGTAACCCAGAAAATGAAGAACAACTCTGAAAGCTATTTTAGGACGCTTAGATCATTCTTGTTATGCATTGTTTGGGCAATATTGATGTTGGATAATGTAGTAATGCACAAGTACTACAAGATATGTTGATTAGATTTCTCAGAAACACATCACACACGATTTTAATGTTGGTCAAAGTAGTAACCTGGTAATCTGCTATGAAGATCTGGGTTGCATGAAGAACACCTATAGCGACGGTTCTGTCGCTATAGGTGGTCTTTAGCGACAGATAGTAATTTATTTTTCCAAAAATTAATTAATAAAAAGAAAAAAATAGTTTTTAATTATTAAAAATTATTTTAAATTCTGAAAATTAGTTTTTAATTATTTTAAATATATTTCATAAGTATTTAATATTTTTGGAATATTAAAAGTATTTAATTTATTTAATTATAATATTAAATAAATTATTTAAAAATGATTTTAATATTTGAAAAATCATTGAAAATTATATTATGATATAAGAAAATATTTTAAGTTATTTTTAATAACTTTTAATATTATTTGATAATTTTTATTAATAAATTAATATTAATGATAATTAAGTTATTTATTAAATGAATTAAATAAATGAATTAAAAATGATTTTATTATATTAAAAATCATTTTAAATAATGATAAGGTATTTAAAAATATTTTAAGTTATAAAATATAACTTTTAATATTTAAAGGTATATTTCATTAATTAATTAATAATAATATTAAAGTTATTTAATAATTATATTAAATAATTTAGTTTAAAAATGATTTTAATATTATAATAATCATTTTAAATGAAAATAAAGTGTTTAAAGATATTTTAAGTTATAAGCTATAACTTTTAATATTTAAAGGATAATTTCATTAATAATTTAATATTAATGATATATTAATTAAATTTATTTAATAATTATATTAAATAAATAGTTTAAAAATGGTTTTATTTATTTAAAAATCAGTTAAAAGGGATATAAATGAATTAAAAATATGTTTAAGTTATAATTAATGACTTTTAATATTTAGATAATAGTTCATTAATATTTAAAGATTAATGGTAATTATTTAATAATGATTTTAGATGTTTTAAAAATCATTAAGGGTAATGTTAATACTTTAAAAGTATTTTTAGTTATTATAAATAACTTTAACCTTTTGGTAATGGTTTCATTAATCTATTAATATTTACTAAATGTTAATGATAATAGAATTGATTAGTATTTAAATCATTTAATAATGATTCTGATATTTCAAAAATTATGGTAAATGGTAATAATTATTTTATAATTATTATAAGGTCGTGAAAAATGATGTGACTGTTATTTAATTAGTCTAAATGGATATTGAACAACTGTTTAGAGTCTTAGACTCGATAATTACCCATAAAGTTGTCGGTAGACCGACATGGTTCAGAAATTAATCTGGACTTAGAAATTTAGTTAGTTAATTATTTTATTTGTGATTCAATGGTGGATAAAGTTGTCGGTAGACCGACATGTTTCAGAAATTGAACTGGACTTAGATAGATTGTTTGGATAACTGTTTATTGGTGATTCAATGGTTGTTAAAGTTGTGTGATATTGCGATTAGGAATGTGTTGATGTTTGTTTGTGAGTCAATGATTGTTGAACATGTGTGATAATGTGAATAGAGAATGTACTGACTGCAATAGGCAGCGTTATGTGTTACGTTATGATATACTAATTAGTAAAATGATCTGATTAATGATAGGCCGTGATAGAAAAGATAAATCTAAGTTGCGTAATTGTAAGCAGCGCATCAGGCAAGTATCCTAACTTTACATTTTCTTTATGCAATGGACAGAAGTGAGAAGTTCAGAATTATTATTATTAATGTACAGATTGTTAAACCTATATTATATACACCCTTTGATTATCAACATGTTAGTATATGATAATTCGGATATATATTCTGTTCGTTAATTTCTAGAAATGATTATATAAGTGTCCCCACATGGATAATCATTGTATTTAATCACATGTTGATACACCTTTGATATACATATATGTTGAATTATATATTATTGTTGAACAAGATAAGACCTTTGTTATGAAAACCCGACAGGTATGAACATCCCGATAATAGGAAAATTTTTATGCGCCCAAGGCGGACAGAGTGAACGATAGCTTCATTCTTGTACATGTAGTATTGATCAATACAGGGTACAACGGGGCTGACCACCCTCCGTGCCCGTAAGCAATGGCCGGTTTACAGATGAATTTCTGTTTAAAACCTTTCAAAAATGAAAACAATGTTCATAATATATCACATAAACCCATGTATAGACAATACACAGTTTTAAGAAATTTTGAATGAGGGTTGTTATGTTGTTGTTATTGGTACAGATTACTTCACAACTATTGACCGGTTGTAGAAGAATATTATAAAGAAAACATTTAAATTCTTTCAACTTATATATATATATATATAAATACTTGCTGGGCACTTAAATGCTCATCCTTGCTTAATTTAAATGTTTTCAGCTAAGTGTGAAGAACTGGAAAGTTCGGACAAGAACAAGTGAAACGAAAAGCAAACATGACATGTTATTGGTATCATTTGTAATAGATATATTGTATTAAGTTAATGATATGTATTATATATCATGTAAAGAATGTAGTAAAGGTTGCGTACTTGGGATTAGACTCTGATAAATGTAAGTTAAGTTTAAGTTTTATATTATGGTTATTATTATTAGTAATTATTCCGCTCATAGAAATGGTATCTTGAAGTACCGAGTTTGGGTTTCAAGTATCCGGGTTCTGGGTCTTTACAGAGAATGTCAGCAGCAGTATGCCAAAAAGAAAGAAATTTTAACTCTGGGAATACTAGAGTGGGACAAGGGGATTCAAAGCGTAGGATCGAAGTGTGTAAAGCATGTAGAAAGACTCATCTAGGAGTCTTTCTGAAAAGGGTTATAAGTACCTTTAAAACATTAAGGTAGAGTAGGAGGAAATAACTTCCGTTAATTGTATTCGTGGAAATGGTTTCATCAATAATAAAGTTAAGAGAATTTGAAGTAATTCTCGGTGTAGACGGGTGGATTAACCATATAGCTATAATAAATAGTTATAATAAAAGTATGAATTCTTAGTTTTTCATAAAACCCAAGATAGTAATTTTTGATAATAAAACAACGAGATGCCTTGTCATCTTTCCTGGACGTAAGTTAGTAGGATGTTAAAGAAGAGGATGAGTTATTACGGTTGCATATTGACCATCGTAATAGTAGTAAGTTAGTGATTAAGGATAAATACCCATGACCCAGGATCGATGATTTATTTGATCAATTGAGAAGGGCAAAGAATTTTTCTAAGATAGATTTATGTACGGGGGATAGTCGGTTGAAAGTAAAGAAGAAGGAGGGACCTAAGATGACGTTCAAAATTCGTTATAGTTATGATGAGTTTCTGGTTATGTCATTTGGGTTGACTAATATACTGAAGCTAGATTTCCTTAAGAGGCGCCGAACAAGTCGGTGGCAAATTGATAGGTACCCTTGCGAGATGCTATGGTTGAAGGTATCATTAGCATCGCAGTTAGGGGAAGGTTAAGCGAATCACCTGTATTATCTTTACCAGATGATACGGGGAATTTGTAGTGTAACTCGATGTTTTGTATAGATGAAATGATTGCGTGCTCTTATAGCATGGCAATGTCATTGTATATGCATCACGCCAGTTAAGGATTATGAGAAGGTCTATCCTACTTATGATCTAGAATTGGCAGTTGTAGTTTTGAATTTAAAATTGGATGATAGTGTTTATACGGAGAAGTGTGAGATATACACGGACTCTATGAGTCTGAAATATATCTCCACACAGAAGAAATTGAAAATGCAGTAAAGAGAGGACTGTGATATCTTATATCATTCAAGGAAGGTAAACGTTGTATCTGATGCGTTAAGTAGGAAGGGTAGGGAAAGCTATTGATGCTAATAACTCAGAATGAGTTAATAACGGAAATTGCGAGAATGAAGTTAGAAGTTAAATTACAGAATGAAAGGATAGAAATGTTATTCAAGAGGTAGACTCAATCCCCGATAATAGAATGAGTTAATTAAATACGACTAGGTAACAAGGAGTACCAGTAGATGAAGAAGAAGACACAAGATAAATAGAAGACTAAATATAGTCTTATTTTGAAGGAGGAAATTGAGTTTCATATAAATACAAGTTAAAAGAAGGACTAATAAAACGAAGAAAGCGTAATATGTTAGTAAGTGTTTAACTTCCAACTCAAATTATTGATAGGAAGTAATAAGTCATTTGAAATAAGATAATACCTTTGTTGAAGGTGAAATGAAAGAACCCCAATGTCGAAGAAGCATTGTGGGAACACAAGATTTAAAGTGAAGAAAACTTTTTCTCATGTGTTTATATGATTATTAGCGAGATTGTGGGGACATAATCCTTATAAGGAGGGAAGAATGTAATGCCCGAGAAAAATCAAATATTTAGAAGAATTAAAATTTTATTTAATTATAATGATTAAATGAATTTAGTTGATTATTTATGGAGCAAGCTAATTGAAGGTCGTTATATGACCTAGACATGTCAGAACATCATAGGATTTTGGCTACGTGGTAGAATTAAAATGTTTGAATTTCCAAGACGAAAATAAAAGCTTTCCGAGAAATTTTTCGAAAAACACTATTCATGCATTTTTGCTCGGGAATTATTTTTGAACTTCCGAGAAATACGTAACGATAGAATATCGATGTGAGATGGAATATCCAATAATATTTTAGTTATGGAAAACATAATATTTTGCC
Source organism: Panax japonicus (assembly GCA_020205505.1). Classification (NCBI taxonomy): domain Eukaryota; kingdom Viridiplantae; phylum Streptophyta; class Magnoliopsida; order Apiales; family Araliaceae; genus Panax; species Panax japonicus. Next base: position 59,236,093 of record CM035096.1, read on the forward strand.
TGTGGACTTAAAATCAAACGTTTAAGGAAAATGATTTACGGGAAGGAAATGTAATGTGATTAATAAATTAAACAATAATCATATAATACGTAGGTATTATACGAAGTAATGAATACAAGTATGATACAGGGTATTATACGAGTACGTATGAATGATGGTATGTTGTATGTATTGAATAAGTATATGAGTTAGGATATGAGATTAATATGTATATTATGCGTTATTGTGACACCCCTAAATCCGGGTTACCTGACCCCCGAGTTTGGTGTTCACGATCCATAATATAAATAACATTTAACTACCCATAATATATATAGATAGTAACTTTCATAACATTTTATCAGAGTTTAATAATACATCACCCAGTTTCTCTAACCTTAAATTACAAACATACCCATTAGATAAACAAAAAGGGTTTACAATACAACATAATAATAATAATGTTCTTTATAACTACTCCAGCATCTTGCCTTTACCTTTGTTCTTCTTTGACCCGCTGGCCTCTTCGTTCCTAGCTGAAATATATTATTTATAGCAAGGGTGAGCAACTAGTTTGCCCCACAAGTTAAGACATATAATAAATGTATATGAATCAACAAGAACAGACTATCTATTTTGATAGAATGAAACAAAAGTTCGGGGAACTTTGAATTAGCTGAACAATGCGTTAATCAATAACAAGTCTTCTCCCTTTTTATGCAACACAATAATTTGATAATGAAAGGGTACAGCGCTTTCAAAGTTCTACGATATTCAAATGAATAAACAAGAATCAATTCTACGCAATAACTAAGTGGAATATTTTCCAGATTTATGCTGAGCGATCACACTAGATCTTTGAACTTATTTTCTCGGGTATCTATCAAAGATTTACTTTGATACATACCAAGAGTATCAGATAACCATAAAGATTAAATCATACCCCTCTGCAAGTACTTAGAGCCGACCAACTCCTTGTACCCTATATTATGCATAATACTTAAAACGCGCGCAAAGGTCGAATTCACGACCCAAAATATTCCCTTTATATAAAAGGTTGTTCTTCTCAGTCTCAGAATCAAGATTTTGATTTAACAACGAAATACTATGATTTCAAATTATATTTACTTATCGATCTTGCCGAAATAATTGGCATCGATCTACCAATAACAATTGAATTTTTTTCTTGAATTTATCAAGTTCTAACAAATGTTCGTCTAGCCAGAATAATTAGCTAAGACATTTCTCAATATAATTTGACAATAAACAGGAATTATCTGTACTGTCAATTCTATCTTCTACGATATGAATATCCAACAACAGTTATTCTACAAATGTATATTTTTCGAATCAATAATTCAATTTGAACTATTAAGCATGCACTAACTGCGAATTATCAACAATAAATCCCTGGACGTGGTCTAATCAGCAATAATTAACCACCAATAATAATTAAACAATATTAACTCAAGGTTGAGTTAGGGAACTTACCTTCCGCGTTGATTACAGCTACACAATATACTTATCTGCTTTCGAAAGACCTATAACCAATAATATCGGTCTCATCATTAGCACAAACATTTATTACACAAAACACTGTATTTTACAATCAAACTTCTCCTAGGTACATTACCACATAGCCAAATTAGTGTTTATAACCTATATAAACACTTAACAAGTCAAACTAGCTCAGTCTAATTGGATTTCGGTCCATTCACAGTGTTCTGGTCATCCTATACGACAATTAACACATTGATTGTTAATTATACTTGGTCTCTAAGCTTCAATATTATTTAAGATAAGTCAAATATCGTTTATAATATTTTTCGGAAGCTTTTAATAATTATCAAGTAATTATTATAATTTATAATAATTTTTCAAACACTTAAAGCATTTTTAAATGACTTAATTATCAAATAATCTTATCATTATTAATATTTAATAATATAAAAATATTAATAACATACTTGTCAAAATATTAAAGTTATTATCAATAACTTAAAATATTTTTAAATCACCAATATTCTACTTAAATGATTTTTTTTAAAATAATTAAAATCATTTTTAAATCATCACCATTAATATATAAATATTAATGAAATTATTATCTAAATAATAAAAGTCATTAAATATAACTTAAAATATTTTTAAATCATTTTTCTCATTTATAAATTATTTTAAATCAATAAAACCATTTTTAATTCATTTATTTAATATAATAATTAAATAAATCAAATATCATTAATATTAATCTATTAATGAAAATTCTCCAAAAATATTGAATATTATATTTTATAATTTAAAATATTTTCTAACACTTTATTCTCAATTAAAATGATTTTTAAATCATTAAAATTATTTTTATATTATTTATTTAATCTAATAATCAAATAAATCTAATATCATTAATATTAAATTATTAATGAAAATTCTCCAAAAATATTAAAAGTTACATTTTATAACTCAAAATATTTTTAAATACATTATTCCTATTTAAATTGATTTTTCATAATATTAAATCATTTTTCTCTAATTTATTTAATACAGTAATTAAATAAATTAAATACTTTTAATATCTAAATAATTATAAATATTTAAGAAAAATATTTCAATTGGTCAGAAATTATTTTACATAATTTAAAATAATTTTTAAAACTATTTTTACTATTTTTTATAATTTATTTCTTATTTATAATTATTTTCCGGAAAAACAGAAAATAAAAGCAATAAATCCGTCGCTATAAGGCTTTAGCGACAAAAAGCAGTCGTTGTTGGTGTTCTTGAGCCTCAAGAACACTGACAGCCGGCTTTACTACCACTCACGTTTGACCCCTCATATTTTCCAATCTGTTCATGTTCTGGGTTATATAAAACTTTGGTATTGTAGTATTAATGTAACAATACAATACCCAATCAATACTTTGGTCAAACAACATCACAACAAGGAGATCAAAGCCTCCAAAGTTGCTGTCAGGACAAATCTGGGTTTCCAGAATTCCAAACAGATTCAATGTAGGCACTTTCATGCTCGATTATCTATGAGTTCTGGTAATGATTTATGCTAGTTTATGGTTTAAACCCCTGGTACATGTGTCAAGGAACAACACCACACCAATACATTGGTCCAAAAACAAACAAATAACAATCTACAAAGCGGTCAAAGTATGTCAGAAAATTCGTTCAAGAACTTTTCTGGAATTTCCAGAAATCATATTCGTGACCGGATGACCTGGTTTGACCGTTCATATAATCCCACATGTTTGCTATTTAAGAGATCTAAAGGTCTAGATCTCAAGTACACATTACAGGATACAATTTCGTTACAAACATAACATCAAAAAGCATAACACTCGTCAGATCCAGCCTTGCAAAAATAATGTCAAAGGCTGATTAACACTTTCTGGGTTTACCCAAAAAGTTCATGGTTATGCCCGGTCAACGAGTTTTGACCATGAATAACATCAAATCTAGGGATCAAATTGCTATACTACCACTTACAGCTTAAAGCCCACATATCAGGCTACAGATTAAATCTTTAAAATAACAAAAATCATAAACACATAAGGATCTATAGCGGCTGACATTTGCTTGTCAGACCAACATTCCAACTCGAACAGATTTTTAAAAATCACTTTTTATCCACTTTGATGATATGGATCCATCATGGATCAACATAGATCATCTATAAACACCTTATAACATAAATGTAAACACTTAAACACAAATATTTCCTAAGCATACAAGATCAAAAATAAAAATAGGGTTATACCTTTTTGATTTCAATCTTTGATCTAAGCTTGCCTTAACCTTTCTTAGTGTTCTAGAGGCTGATTATATGACTGATGGAATTGAAAATTTCGGAGGTTTGAAGAGAGGAAAAGTTGTTGAGAGTTTTTGAGAGAAATAAACCAAATGAGCACACTTTCTCTCTCTCAAGCCTATATATTCTCTTGATGTAATGAATGTTGTGTTGTAGCTGTCACTTAGTGGCTGATTGGCTGAATATTTAGTGCCTCTAAGTCAACATAGTTGGTGACCAACTAAAGATTTTACTAATTTTGCAAGTTACCATTAAAAGAAAGTAAAAAGGGTATTTTTGTCATTTACAAAATATATTTAATGGCATTTTGGACAAATGTACAAACCCTTAGGGTTTAGGATTTGGGTTAGGGTTTAGGGTTTGAACCCTTTAGGTTTGCAATTTAATTTCCACAATTTTCAAATTTCGATTTTCAAAATAGAAAATTAATATTCCAAAATTATAATTAGGATTCAATAATTAAATTAATATTTCATAATCATAAAATTCAATCTTGCTAATTAGGATTAATATACCTAATTAAAATTGCTTAATTTAGCAATTAGTGTCAAAATGGTCATTAGGGTTTATAACCTACTGAATTAGGGTTTTAATTAGAAAAATAAATTTTCTAAATTACAATTAGAGTTTGTAAAATGGCAATTAAGATAACTAAGAATATAATTAGGGTTTTCTAATCATATCAAAGTTTAATACACACAATAGGCTTGTCAATTAGGATTAGGGTTTCCTAATTAGGGTTTAGGATTCTCGGATTTTAAATTAGGGTTTCTAACGGTACGTTAGGGTTTCCAATTATGAGATTAGGGTTTCTAATCTCTTATTAGGGTTTTATAAATTTTAAACCTTATTCGATCAATCATTGATCAAAAATTCTATACCGTTCAAACACATACATATTAAAATAATTATTTTAATTATATTTTCTATCGAATCCCGTTCCAGAAATTAGGGTTAGGGTTTCTATTCTCCGTTAAGCACAACTCTACCCTAATTTTATTAATCAATACATAAATTGACCTTCTCGATACACGTATCACAGAAACTTGTCACAAAATTAATAATCAATATTAATATTAATTAAAAAAAAATTATTCGCAAATTTTTTGATTATTCGAAATCCCGGGTTATCACAGTTATAATGCTTTAAGCCATTTATGAATAGAATTGTGGATTGTGTATGAAATGAAAGTCCATAAACTTTAAGGGCTAGCCCAAGATGGATTAATGTTTAGCCCAAGTCTTTATTAATATTAAGCCTAAGTATTTGTAATGTAAAGCCCAAAGCAATTAATTGCAATCCCAAAATGATTAAGCTAAACAAATTAAGCTAAATCCCAAAGTAAATATCCAATGGGTTAGGGGATGGTTTAAACCCATGGGGCAAACAATGGATAATTCAAAGTGATGAGCAAGTAAAGCTAACTTAATGGCTAAGCAAAAAGTGTGGGGAGAAAGATAGCTTAATGGCAAAGTACTTATTCTGATTAACAAGTATGCTTAATGATTAAGTAAGTGTGATGGCCAAGTTTATGTGGTGAGCAAGTTTACTTAGGAACAAAGTATGGAATAGTAAGGAGGTGATTTAAGGAGGTGGAATGGCTTAATGACTATATTACCCTAACCTTAGAAATCCTATAAATAGAGAGAGCTTGGATTCATTTGTTGGTTGTTGTATTTCATCCAACATTTTAATTGCTTATTTTCTTTAGAGAATAAGATACAAAAGCTAGAGTTTATAGTTCAAGGAGCAAGAAAAAGGATTAGCAAGAGAACATCAAGAGTAAATATTCCTAAGTAATGATTCTCTTTCCCTTCTATTGTTAGAGAAGGGGCTATTGGTAGAACAAGCATGATAATAAGAGTTTGGAATAATGAATTAAAGGGCTTAAGTCTTAATAAGCCGGATAAGTCATGAATAAGAAATTCATTCGTAAATAAGTTATGAACTTATAATGAAAGTATAAGAACTTGTTAGAACTTGTAACATGTTTACATTAATAAAATTAGTATGATAATAAGATGTAAGAATAATGATTAAAGGACTTAACTCATTAATAAGTCATATGAAAAGAAGACATAAGTCATGAGTAATGAAAATATAAATAATTTATATTTTCATAAGTTACAAATTTATCAAGAATAAGTAATAACTTATCATGCTATGAGTTAATAAATCATGTATGTCAAGATGTTAGTGTAATGGATTGAATCCAATTGAAACGGTTTAAAAATCTCAAGTAACGGAGTTTTGACGGAATTAACACAATTGGACGATAATCGTCGAATTTATGAAATTCTAGGAATGGAAGTCAATTTTGATATTGAGATTGGAAACATTGGTTTTCAATGGAGACAAGTCTTATTTAGTATTATAGAGTTGCAGGACTCAATAATGACCGGATTCCTGACTTGGAACGAAGAAACGAGCGTTCAACGTTCACGAACGTTTATCGTTTTCATCAAAAATGGACTAATATGTGAATTATTAGCAAACAAAGTCGAATAGATAAAATTCTTGCATGAACGTATAGAGTACATAATTTGTGAACTGTAGGCTCTTGAACAAGCCAATTCAGACTTATAACAAAGAAGTTACAAGCCAAGGAATCTCACCTAAAAGAAAAACTGTTAAAAATGTCTTCTTCTGAGTACTGGCGCCGCGGCGCCAATCAAGGAAAAATAAGTCATGCCGCAGCGCCAAAGTGAGCCTCAGCCCCTTGGAGTCTCACACCACAGTGCGACAGCTAACACTAAGACTCGCACTGCAGCGCCTAGTGTGGTCTTTAAGCCTTAATGGGCGACGCCGCAACACTGCATAACAAAGGATTACTGGCGCTGCAGCGCCAACCTTAAAACATAGGCAGACAATAATGGTTACAAATAGAGTAAGAAGGGAAATTGTTTAGTAATGAACTTAGGGACTTAATAAAATATTGTTAAGTCATAACTAAACCTCAAGTGTGATCACTTAGAGTTAAAGTAAGTCAATTAAAGATGAACGTAAACGGTATGCAATAAGCGTACTTAATCAATGACGATCGAGTTTCGATTAAATAACATAAGGACGTTAGTAAGCCGTAATGAAGGATAATTAACTTGAACCGAGTTGTATTAATGAAATAATTTCAGTTAAGAGAACGAAGTTTGTAAGAATGATGTAAAGAATAACGGAAAGACGGAACCGATAAATAACAAATCCAATACGTGATTAGATTAAGAAGAAGGGTAAGATTCTTTAGGATCTATATATGTTCAATCATGACCTAATGTGGTATATTATGTGGTTATTTTTTGTAGAGACTGTAAAGATTCAAAAGGGAAAGTAATTATACTGTAGCAGACACTGAAGGCGAGTTTTTCTTAAACGCTTATCTTCGAGTTAGCCCAAGTTTTCAAATGATTCAAATTATGAGATGCATGTATTGTTTTGAAGAAAGAGTAGATGTCAGTTTTAGCTCGGCTAGACTAATCGAGATAGATTGATTGAACTGTTTACAAGTATTTCAATATAGAATTGCTAACACTATCCTACGCCAACTAATTGGTACGGATTCAAGGTGAGGCTGAATATGAATAAACAAATGTATTTTCATCGAGTATTCGATGGGCACGTGAGGTTGCCACAACTTAAACGTACACACTGTTTAATGAATGTAGTGTTGATCAACATAGAGCACTATATGCTGATCACCTAGAAGTGCTCGTAAGAAACTATAAGACGTTCACAGTCTTGAACCAGAATTGATGAATATTGTTATTGTAAAATGTTTTGAAGGAAAAGAAACGCCATTTTAAGTTATTGATAGTACTTCATAACTATCATCCAGTTATTGAAGATATACTATTCCTATATTTCCAGCATGCTTTTAAAATGAAATTGTTGTACTTGCTGAGCTTGTTATGCTCAGTCTTGCTTGAACTATATGAATGCAGCTTAGACCGAATGGACTGAAGAATTCGACAAGGATAAGGCGAAGGCAAAAGCGAATTTGTAGATTACCTATGTAATAGTATAGGTTTGAAATGATAATATTTGATATTATGACAAGAATAAATGTAACGGTTATAAAGAACCTGGGGAATGGTAGTATTGTTTTGGAATATATATAAGACATATTCATTCTTTTGAGGCATTTCAATTGGATGTTTGTGTGAACTGTAGCACCGTGGAGCATCATATGTTGGGTTGAAAGAGACCCGGATTTGGGGGCGTCACAGTATTACCACGGTGACCGCCTCTCTTCAAGAAACTATTATCTGAATGTGTGTGTGTGTGGGTCAATGTGCTGTTATTTGGAAGTATGGCGAGGCCTCGTTCGCACCTATATACACAGGGTTTGAATTTATGTAAAAATTCAGTATTAGCAAGATATGGTAGTGATGTTTTATAAAAGTGGTTTTTTAAACCCTGATGCTCAATAGTAATTGAGACCTTTTACACTCCCATTTTATTAAGTGTTCGGCTTGATTGATTTTATTTGACAGATGCGAGGTATCCGTACGAAAATAATGTACGAAACTAATGCCAACTTCCTCGTGGGTATGAGAACCATCTTAGGAAATTCAGACATCGTAAAATAATTTACAAGCTGCTTATAGCTGAAAATGTCCATCACGGGAACCGAATCTAGATCCAATGGGATGAATCTGTGATCACATGATTCCTAGGCGCACATGATACCGCAATTTGTATAAAAGCAGTAAGCAGGTATATATATAAAAGCTGTAAATATATATATATATACAGACATGATCACCAACCACGAAGCACCTCCATGGGGGATCAGAAATGTAAATAAAGTTGTAAAAGCTATCAACCGCCACTGAGGATACTCCAGGCGGGACAAAAGGTAAATAATGCTTTAGATACGGTCAACCGCCACGAAGGAAACTCCAGGCGAGACAAAATGTAAAGAAAGCTGTACAAAGCGTTCAACTGCCACGAAATAAACTCCAGGCAGGACGAAACGTAAAGAAAGCTGTAAAAGTGATCAACCACCACGAAGTGAACTCTAGGTGGGATGAATATATATATATATATATATATATATATATATATATATATATATATATATATATATAAGCAAGTAAACGCTCCGGATATCAAATCCAGGCTCATCGAACAGAGTCCGACACACAATTAATATATAAATATGTATAAATAAATATATATATATATATATATATATATATATATATATATATATATATATATATATATATATATATATTAAAGAAAATAAATGCACCAGACCGAAGTCTAGGCTCATCGAACAAAGTTCGACACAAAGTTCATATATATAAATATATATATAGAAAAGCAAATAAACGCTCCAGACCAAAGTCTAGGCTCAATCGAGGCATAACTCGATAATGTTAGTCAATATATATATATATAAATATATATATACAGACTAAAATGAAACCATGGACCAAAGTCCAGGCAAAATCAAGCAACACGACTCTCAACGTGTAGAAGGGTGTGTGCAAAGATGAAGAGAAAGACACTAAAGTGTGCGAGAAGGCTTAAAGTTGATTGCCAAAGAAGACTTCAATATCTTTAGAGTAGGTAAACACTGGATTTTGGAGGTATAAAAGAGGCTATATATGAGCTCACATGTGTTTAAAAGGAGAAAGTACAGTGCATGGGGTGAGTGCATAGCAAATTGTGCAGGTCTTTCTCGCCGTTTTCTCTTGCAAAATGGGCACCCCAAGCCCTCTATTTATAGACTATGTAGTCGCAGGTGTACCTGCGGCTGAGCCGCGGGTGTACCAGAAGGAAACCCAGGGTGGGCCCGGGTTTCTTCGATCGGGTCGTCTCGTAGTACGTGCACTGGAGCACTGTAATGTCCACTCGAACTTTTAGAAGTGCAATTAGGGCATCCGTTTGAGGTATACAGGACCTATTTCGGACTGTCGTTGTCGAGAGTTGTACAATGGCATGGGATTGGAGTTTGTACGAAGTCATTGAAAATGGGATGATGCCCTCTGGTCTTCAAGCTTCAACTTCTATCCGTTACCCCGCATAATAGTCACTCAGGATTGGTTAGTCTTGTGGGACATCGTTGTGTAGAGATGTTGAGATGATGTGATGTGGAATCGCTTTGGCTAGATTAAGATGTCAAGACTGCTTGAACTTTGTTGATATGTGTGTCAAATGTTTGAATAAGCATTTTAATCCCCTACCGGGGCTTCACGTTGTAACCCCCATCGGGGAATCATTTAGGGTAACGATCCCGAGTTGGCAGTATCGGACCTGTATAAGGTATTCTCGGATGTGGTTTGTGACAAATGAGATCATTGGTAGGGTATACCTCGTGTTCGGGAGACTACCAATGAGCGATGTACAAACTCAAAGTTTCATCTGAGAAGAGCAGGATTGTATCCTGTTTTGCTCAATCATGTGGCATTTTTATTCTCGATTTGACCTTTCTAGTCTGTACGAGAACTCCTTTGCAACTCGAACTGGACCAAGCCGGAGGGGTGGAACTCCAGCAGGTTGGCCTTCACAAGTCATTTTCAACTTGTCACGCGAAGAGAAATCCGTGAGCCTCCTTCAGATCTGCTGAGTTCGAGCTATTTTCTGCAAATTCTGTCACCGTACAAGTGTTCTACACTATCCTGGTAACGAATGCATATATTTTTTCCAGTTTTTTATTCTTTGGATTTTGAGTTATCGCATGAAATGCATCTAAACACATAGTAGTGATTATGTATGCACAAATGACTTGATAAAAATTATTCAACATAGTATATGTTAGTATTAAACCATGCAAAACATAATGATGTGAAAAAATGTGACTTTTGAGACAGTCAAATTGGCACCTTTTTCTGCTATTTTTTATCCTATTTGAGATCAATGAGCAAAAGGTAGAAAGGCAAAGTACTCCTAGTATTGAGGTTGACCTTATGCATGATGATTTTGATTTTTAATTCATATATTATGTATATGACTTTGGGGTAGGTGTGCTACTGAATGACCACCTAGACATGCCTATGTGCATATGGATAGTCCTATTTTCAAAGGGGACTATGGTAAAAAAAATTCAAAATGTAGGCCTTGTGTAGTCATGCATTTTTAACTCTATTATATGTTAAAGTAAATGTGATGAGTCAGTTTTATACACATGAATTGGATACATTCGGGCTTAATTTATTGTTGTTCTCAAGTCTTTTAGGATGTTTTTATGTGTTTGTGTCTATTCATGCATGTTTTATATTGTTTTGTAGGAATTGGGACAAAAGTTACATGGATCGACGTTCAGGGTGGCTAGATTCGCATTTTCGGCTTGTCATTTACACAGCAGTCACTTCAGAGCACATTTGACTATATCTCCTGACATTATTTCGAAATACTTCAAGAATGAAAGTTGTAGATCTACTTCTCCTCTCTCCAGAACATCTTGAATCATCTAAATCGGAGTTCGGACGAAGAAGTTATGGCCGTTTTCCCAAAGGACGTCAGAGCAGAAAATATCAAGTTTTTGGGCCAGCGCTGGGGCCCTATTTCTAGTGTATTTGGCAGAGCCGGGGCGCTGGGGGCAGAATCCCAGCGCCGTGCCTAGTGCTGGGGCGCTGGGGAAGGGCCTGGTGATGGCCTGGACGCGTTTTGGGCGAATTTTGTCACCTTTTTGACTCCAAATAGAATTGGGTTTGTTCCTAAGCTAAAAATTAGACTTGTAACCTATAAATACATGATGTAAGGCATAAAATAAGGGGAGATTACATAGCTTAGCTTAGAGGATACATAGCTTAGATTAGATATACACTCTATTAGATTAGAACATAACCCTAGTTCTTATTAATTTTGGAGATTGAAGCAACTTGGAGAGCATTGAAGATCAAGAGCAAGAACAAGAGGGGAGCATCAGATTTGCTGATAACAGATTCTATTCTCTTCTCTTATCAAACTTTTATCATTTAATGTCTATTCATTTGTGATTCTTGGTTTCCATTCATTAATTATGAACTAACTTTTTTTTCCTTAAGATTTCAATTGAACTTTTTATGGCTATGAATTAGTTATTCATTATATTCCAGTTATTTATGTTAAAGTGAGTTGTTTATCTTGTCTTGTGCATATTGCTTAATTATCTGATCAGTAATTACTTTGTTACTCTAGAAGGAATTGGAAGATGAATTCTAGGGTTAGAACTGGGCATGATATCATGTGACTTAGTTATTTGTAAAGTGAATAATTAGGTTTGTAAATTGAATAGAAATATCTGTTCGCCGCATGTAACACATAAGGAATTGGGATTGGAAAGAGTTTAATTCAATTGTTTTGCATAGGAATATAGCAAGATTAATCTAGATTAAATAGATGGCAATTGATCACTTGGAAAAGGACTTTTGGCATTTGAGAATTCTTGTTAACAATTCAGTAGACATAATAATTGGGATAATTGGATAATTGATTTATAATTCATAATTGGGGACATTGAAGTCTTAATCTTTATTTATTTGAATTCATTCGTTAAAATCTTAGTTTTAATTAGTTAATTTAGTTTTCTTAATTAGAAAATACACAATTTGAGATTGTTTAAATAAAATTAGTTTGGTTAAGAATTAGTACTTGGTGATTTTTATTAAATAATTCCTCGTGGGAACGATACTTTTCTTATCACTTTATTACTTGTTGACCGTGTATACTTGCACGTATTCATTGATTGCGAAATCGATCAACAAGTTTTTGGCGCCGCTGCCGGGGAATTAATTTAATAATTATTGTCCAATATTAATTTCAATCAAATCAGTCTTAATTTAAATATTTTTATTTTTATTTTTAATTCTCTTTCTATAATTCTCCCTTTTCAGGTACCATGGATGACTTTGTGTATCAATGGCCATACACGAACACGACTCAACCAAGGGGAGCGGAGATTGAAAGACTCGAGAAACTTTCTGCATTGTCTGCACAGATTGAGACACTTTCGAGGATGTTTGAAGCTTTTGAAGCTCAGCGTCGTCAAAGTATGGCGGTTACTTGTGATTATTGTGTTGGAACTCATATGAGTCATCAATGCGGCATCAGTTTCGAGCCGGTACAGTATAGTGGTGATTAAACCAATATTTATGTCTATCCCAACAACTATCATCAGGATTGGGGGTATCACCCGGATTTTTCATGGAGTAACAATCACGATCAATTTTATGCTCCAAGTCCAACAAACCCACATGATTTCTTGTGTCCACCTCCACTACAACAGGAAGAACTTTCAAATTGGGAGGAAGCCTTGGAAAAATTTATTAAAGCTTCTGAAAAAAGGAATGAGGAATAAGACAAGAAAATGAATCAAGTAGAGCTGAATTTGCAAAGCCAAGGGGCATTGATCAAGAATCTGGAAAATTAAGTGGAACAGATAGCACATGCGTTGAACAACCGTCCTCAATACACCTGGCCCTATGACATGGATTCCGAGACTGATGGTGAGCCCGAGCCAAATCTACAACTGGATGAGCCACGAGATGAAAAAGAGGAGACAAGTGGGGATAATGACAACAAGGTCGGTGAAGAACTAATTGTGAGACCCAATGATGATGAGTCAATGTTATTTATGCCTCAAGTGCCTTCTCCACCATAGTTCAAGAGTCCGGTTAGATTTGCAAAACCTTGTCCGATTGGTAGTCATGTCGTCGGCAATACTCTTTGTGATGTAAAAGCAAGTACACCTTCGAAAATATGGTACGATGAGCTGGAGAAGATAGAAGAAGAAATTGTTGTGTCTGACAAGCCTCAATACCAGAATATATTCGCAGACACAATGGAGAAACCACCTAGATGTTGGACGTTCTTGAATGTGATCTTATCTAAAGAAAGCATGCTAGGTGACTTTAATACAGTGGCTATCATAAATGGGAACCTACCAAAAACTATATTATTTCCGATGGATGGAGGGTTTCTCAATTTTCGTAGGGGAATTGGATAGAGAATTGAAGAAGTCGGGCTGAGACTATAAAACAAGCGCTTATTGGGAGGCAACCCATGTTTAATTTTTATTTTTTATTAAGTTTTATATTAGTAGTTTTGAATTTGCATTTATTTAGGATTTAATAAAATTTCTTCTATCATGGTTTTACAGGTTATTCAAGTCAAATTCAAGTGTGGTGCCCAATTTGTTCCATGTACTTAGCCTATTCTCCAAACTTAGCGGACAATGAGGAAGATTGCTATATTTTCTGGGAAGTCCTCTGCTTTAATTTTTTCTATTTCAGTCATTGAGGACAATGTCTAGTTTAAGTTTGGGGGCATTTTAGTGTAGTATTGCATATAGTTAGTTATTTACATTGTAAGTTCGTTATGTTTTCGGGTTATTTACATTTAGTTTTTGCATTCAGTTTTTTGTTTAAAATTTTTTTTAAAAATCGCAAAAATAGTAGTTAGTTTACTATGTTTGTTGTAGTTAGTTTATATTTGCATGATTCCAACTGTTAGATAGTAAAAGTCTATTTTGGCCAATGATGAGACTGGAGTTAAGTAGATAAGTATAGTATTGAATATTAAGGCTTTGATGTGATTTCTTGTTATGAATTGAATCTTTTCCTATTTGAAACTGGTATAATTAAGGTTAACACCTTAATAGCAGCTATGTTAACTGATTAAGTTTAAATTGATAAATAATGGATTTTTTAAGGATAATACTAGTTTGAAGGAATGAAAGACATGAATAGGCGGAGATGACTAAATTTTTATAAAAACTTAAGTTTGGGGGGAAAATTTGGGGTATATAAGCTTTAAAAAAAACATGTTGAGTCTTGTGGTGGGTTGAGGAAGAAACACTCCCCATAAAAACAAGCGTGAGATGGAGCGTAAAACGCACTCACCAACCATCTATCAAAAAAAAGAGAGAAAAGAAAAAAAAAAGTAAAAACAAAACAATAAAACGGGAAAAAAGGAAAAAGCCCCCGTAATGAAAAGTAAAGCATAAGTATCCCAGATTGGACTCTTGAACTTGGTGGATGTTTGACTTTAGTTGGATCTAGCTTGTTCGTGAATTTTGTGAGTTTTCACTGTATGATGCCTTCGAAGATATCTATTATGTCTTAAATTTGATTTTATATCAGTTAACATTGTTGTGGAGCACACACGCACTATATCAGTGATAACAGTCTAAGATTTGATGATTGATTGGGAAATTACTAATTTGTTTTAATATGATGTATTATCATGTTTACTTGATTTTTCTAAGGCCAGTTGAATACACTTGTTTCTGTCATTACTGTTGGATTCGTAGGCATATAGATTAGTTTCATTACATTGCATTGCATAACATTTTTGTCTTTTTGCTTGAGGACAAGCAAATGTTTAAGTTTGGGGGTATTTGATGAGTGAGTTTTATACACATGAATTGGATACATTCGGGCTTAATTTATAGTTGTTCTCAAGTCTTTTAGGATGTTTTTATGTGTTTATGTCTATTCATGCATGTTTTATATTGTTTTGTAGGAATTGGGACAAAAGTTACATGGATCGACGTTCGGGGTGGCTAGATTCGCGATTTCGGCTTGTCATTTACATAGCAGTCACTTCAGAGCCAATTTGACTATAGCTCTCGACATTATTTAGAAAACCTTCAAGAATGAAAGTTGTAAATCTACTTCTCCTCTTTCCAGAACATCTTGAATCATTTAAATCGGAGTTCGGACAAAGAAGTTATGGCCGTTTTCCCAAAGGACATCGGAGCAGAAAATATCAAGTTTTTGGGCCAGCGCTGGGGCACTATTTCTAGTGTATTTGGCAGCGCCGGGACGCTGGGGGGTAGAATCCCAGTGCCGTGCCCAGCGCTGGGGCACTGGGGAAGGGCCTGGTGATGGCCTGAACGCGTTTTGGGCGAATTTTGACACCTTTTTGACTCCAAATAGGATTGGGTTTGTTCCTAAGCTAAAAATTAGACTTGTAACCTATAAATGCATGATGTAAGGCATAAAATAAGGGAGATTACATAGCTTAGCTTAGAGAATACATAGCTTAGATTAGATATGCACTCTATTAGATTAGAACATAACCATAGTTCTTATTAATTTTGGAGATTGAAGCAACTTGGAGAGCATTGAAGATCAAGAGCAAGAACAAGAGGGGAGCATCAGATTTGCTGAAAACAGATTTTATTCTCTTCTCTTATCAAACTTTTATCTTTTAATGTCTATTCAGTTGTGGATTCTTGGTTTCCATTCATTAATTATGAACTAACTTTTTTTTCCTTAAGATTTCAATTGAACTTTTTATGGCTATGAATTAGTTATTCATTATATTCCAGTTATTTATGTTAAAGTGAGTTGTTTATCTTGTCTTGTGCATATTGCTTAATTATCTAATCAGTAATTACTTTGTTACTCTAGAAGGAATTGGAAGATGAATTCTAGGGTTAGAACTGGGCATGATATCATGTGACTTAGTTATTTGCAAAGTGAATAATTAGGTTTGTGAATTGAATGAAATATCTGTTCGACGCATGTAACACATAAGGAATTGGGATTGGAAATAGTTTAATTCAATTGTTTTGCATAGGAATATAGCAAGATTAATCTGGATTAAATAGAAGGCAATGATCACTTGGAAAAGGACTTTTGGCATTTGAGAATTCTTATTAACAATTCAGTAGACATAATAATTGGGATAATTGGATAATTGATTTATAATTCATAATTGAGGACATTGAAGTCTTAATCTTTATTTATTTGAATTCATTCGTTAAAATCTTAGTTTAAATTAGTTAATTTAGTTTTCTTAATTAGAAAATATACAATTTGAGATTGTTTAAATAAAATTAGTTTGGTTAAGAATTAGTACTTGGTGATTTTTATTAAATAATTCCTCGTGGGAACGATACTTTTCTTATCACTTTATTACTTGTTGACCGTGTATACTTGCACGTATTCATTGATTGCGAAATCGATCAACAAAATGTATGCATGCATATAGTCATAAAATGCATTCCAGAAAGCTCTAGGTAAGGAAATACCACACCCTTTCTGAGGTGATTTGGAGATTTGTTGTCCAGATAATATGGATCCGGATCAGCCGGGCAGTTCCCGTAGGACCACTTCTGGTATACGGAGGAGGGCTTCTGAAGTACCTCGACCTCGTTTTAGTCAGACAGTCCTCATAGATTGGTGGAGGCTGTGATTTATTCAGTTCGGGTAGATATGCCAAATGTTGAGGACGAGGAAGAGGATATTTCGATTGAGGATCCCGCTCATGCTGCACCTGTTCCTCGTAGGGAGCTACCTTGTGTTCAGGTGGCAAATCCAGAGCTGTTGGGTTACTTGAGTAGACATCCATCGATGTATTTGCATGCTAACGAGGTATGGATGCTATGAGCGGGCTTTTGAAGTGATCCCAGCTTCATGATGTCAGAATCAGGGATCACATTCTGCGACGATTATTCCTGATGATCATTAGAGGATGCTTCATAGCAGATAACTCTTCTACGGTGTCTTTCGCTTTGATCAGTGCCACACGTGATGTGGATCGTATTGGAGAGTATAATTGGGGTTCCTACACCTTTGTCTATTTCCTCCGGGGCATGCATATGCGCTTAGAGGGTTTGGCCGAGGCTTGGCTAGGATTTTACCCATTTCTGCTGGTGAGTATTTCTCTTGTCATTTCCCATTTATAGGTTAAGAGTGTTTACTGATAGCAGATGTTTTTCCATTGTGTTGGCAGTTTTGGGCCTATGAGAGGCTCCCATGCTTGCATCCTGTGAGTGTGTTAGGTTTAGATACCTATCCATGAGGACAACGATGACATCATTCCATTTTGCCTGAGGTCCTTGTAGCTGAGGGCTTCACTCACTGCCGTATGCAGATGGAGTTGTTGACAGCTGATACAATCACATGGATTCCCTATTCATGGGAACACTTGACCATCGACTTTGAGGATGGATACCCGACTGGAGTCCAGTACGTGATTTCCACCAGGAGAGTTCCTCTCTTCACATATGGAGGCTAGGAGCTCTATTTAGGAGAGCATGCTATTAGGAGAACCACAGGGGAGATTCGTATGCCGATCTTGCCTCCTATCAAGCGTCATTGTCTTGTATCACAGTCGCCCGTCACTGATATCCCATTGTTGGGGGTTGACAATTTTGCATTATAAGAGGGTCCTTGCACTAAGGAGACATTCCAACGTTGGTGGCTCCCTCGTACTATTAGAGCCCAGTCCCGTGCCACACAGTTTATGGGGGATATGGTTCTAGGATCCGTGATGATGACGGATTGGATAGCGTGTGTCTAAGATCCGACTCATATGACATAGATTGATAGTTTGACCCGGCAGTTGGACCATGCACATATATTTATCCGGCATTTGGGCAGAGATCCTATAGAGGCGGCTTCGTTTGATCGTTCCAGCTCAGGCGATGGCCCCTCAGATGACCCATTCGGTTTTACCAGCACAGATCCTCCTCTATATAAGTGTGATATCCCTGTTGATAGAGATTCAGTGACTCAGGAGGAGTTACATCAGGTGGACAGGATTGATGATGTGGACATCGACACCATGACCTTTTTCTGATGTGTATTCTTGTTATATCTTTTAATAGGCATCTGTTAGATATTGGGTGGTTGTACCCCATGCTCGCTATATCTTTTGATAGGCCTCTGTTAGTGGTAAGGCGTTTGTGCCCCAGTTCCCTATATTTGTAGCTGTACAGAGATGATGTATTAGATGATGATATACTTAGGAATGTATGCAAAGTTTTTCATTCCCTATATCATATTTCCATCTATTATCTACTATGCATGTATCATGTTATGCATATGTATGTATGTCCAGAGATATTCGGCATTGACCCCTAGATGGTCTTATGACACAGCCCGCACAGATGACTTCTTCGACACTTAGCCGTATAGATCATACCCCACCGTCATTGGTGGCATTGGGTATGCGATCGTGGTATGATAGCATGTCACCACCAGACAAGGTGACTGTAGATCAGTTGCTGCAGTATACCATGACCTTATTGACTTTTCATGTTCCCGTAGGGTTTGTGGACTGGATGCTAGAGCATTGGCTACCGGATAGGTAGGTATTTTGTTTCGGTACCCATGAGTTGACTCATACTCTGGATGAGTATTCACGATTGACGATGCTGCCTTTAGACAGACCTTACGTGCACATGGCTTTGGGAGACATGACTAGATGTTTCATGACTCCTACTGGAGGATCATTGGCGTTTGGCCAGTGTTGGCTACAGGAGTTACTGTTTATTACTTTATTGATTCAATAATTGTTGCGTTGATATTTATATTATTATTATTTCAATAATTGTCATTGCACAGTATTTTCCATTATCAGATCAATAATTCATATTATTTGAATAATATTATCAGATAACATTATTGCAATGTCTAGAAAGTTCTGTCAAGGAGAGGTTTGGTCATCTAATTACGCGCCAGTAAGGAGAAATCCTTATTGGAAAGCCCCCTCTATCCTGGGAACGGCCTGGTTGTCAGTACTGTGATTCTGTAATATTATTTTTAATAATTAATTATTGATTATTATGATAAAAAAAAATATTTATTTTATGTGGATATAGATGGAGAAAATTTTTAATGTGACAATTGTTAAAAATTATTAGTTTATCTTTTTCTGATAAAATGATTCATTTAAATATGTTATTTTAATAATATATTAACGATGATATTTTTATAATGAATGTGGGATATATGAGTGTATGAGGAGGTAGAGTATTTTTGTGACATTAAATGTTTAACACATGTTTTGTGTGTCGGTGGACATAATTTTTGACCGAAAATTGAGTATAGACTGTAAAATCGCCCGTTTGTGGATTTCGGTCAATTTCTACTTGGAATTTGGAAGAATTTTCTTCTGCAAAGTTGTAGAGAATGGAATTTCCCATGGAAAATCGTGAGTTTCGAATTTTTCTGATAAACGAGCTATTTTCTATGAATTATTGAAGTTACGGAAAATAAAATGATTTTTTAATTATGGTGGGACCCACTTTTTGGTGGGTGTTGAATGCACATGGGCTGCTGAAATTTTCAGCATTGAGGGGCTGAAAGCATGCGTAGAAATTGGTTTATAAATAATATTAATTTATTATTTTAGTCTCCTTTGGCGTTCTAACATTTTCCTATAAATAGAGGGCTAAGTTAGAATTGAAAATCACACCTAGAAACAAAGTTTTCTCTCTTTCTCTCTCTATATTATCGAGCGTATTCTTGTGAGTATACTTTGAGTGTTGCTATACGGTGCGAGTTTCTGTCAGCACTATATCGAAATTCAGTCAGAAGTACGACTATTTTGAGATAAAGGATGTTATTTTCTTCTTAAATGATATTATTTTCTTTAATATCATTATGCCGAAATATTGGTGAACGTTTTTATCAAATTTGGAACTTTTTGTGCCGGGGTTACTATTCACGTATACGGTACTATTCACGTATACGGCACTATTCACGAATACGTCACTATTCACAGAAAAAATTATTTTTTTTCTTTTCGTCAAAAATATCTATTGTGGATACTAGCTTTGATTGTATCCATGTTTTGATCATTCTTGAATTTTACACCACTATGATTATTTTTGAGGTATTTTTGGACATGGATAAAACAAAGTACGAATCCTTAATCCTTGTCATTTTGTTTCACTGATTCACTTCTTTAAAAATATTTTTTTATCATCTTCAGTCTTAAAGGATGTTATTATTGAATATCTTTGGCCTGTAGTGTAAAGATGAATGATTTCTGATGAATATCTTTGGCCCGTAGTGCAAAGATGAACATGTGTTTAGATGAACATGACCAACAGATGAATATCCTTGGCCCGTAGTGCAAAGATGAACATGTGTTTAGATGAACATGACCAACAGATGAATATCCTTGGCCTGTAGTGCAAGGATGAATATATGATTGAAGATGTGCATTGATTGATGTTACAGGGATAAAAAATACTGTTGATGGACTGTTAAATTCATAGATATTAGTAGATTTCATCCTCTACGTAACTCTTCTATGAATTAATATTTTCCGCTGCGAATATTGATTTAAAACTTGTTGTCTATTGTATTCTATCAGATTTTTCCCTATTGACGACTAACGATAATTTGTTGTTTATTATCTTAGTCATAATATTCTTTACTGAGCTAGTTGAGCTCACCCTTTTCCTTTTTGTTCCATTTTTCTTCTTAGGAGACGAGAATATAGCGAGTTCGAGTCGGGGTATGAATTGATGGTCCTTGAGAGAGTTGTTTAGTAGTCCTCACCATTTTTGTAAAATAATGTATCAATAATTATGATGAGGATTTATTTGTATGTGGATATTGTCTAGATGGCAATATCTGTATTTAAACTCACAGTTATATGTTATAATAATAAAGTTGAAGTTAATTCTGTACCATGTATTTGACTAACTCAGAATGGGTGATGTATACCTGTTTTGGGGGCGTCACACATTGGCTGTGATGTCACAGTTTGACCAGTTTTAGGACTTTCATCCTTTTTTGTGGGGGCGATAGGTGTGATGACCCGGGTATGGGTATGGTTTAAAGAAATTTCGAGGACGGAATTTTTTATAAGGGGGAAAGGATGTGACAACCCGGAAATCCGGATTGTCCAGAAATTAAGATTTAAAGAATTAGTTATTAATAAAATGAATTTTTATTAATACTATTATGTGCTATATGTTTAGTATTCGTTCTATAACCTAGAATGATTATTAATCGGGAGGATTCTGGCTACTAGCTAGACTGAACGAGTAGGAATTTTCAAGACGAAAATAGAATTTTTTCGTAGAAAAAATATTTCCGGGGAAAAAGACGAAATAGGAACTATTCACCCGACGAAACCTAAGGATTAGGGTTTGAATAACCTAAGCCTTTTCGAGAGTTCGGTATGTCGAAATGACCTTCCGTCGAAAGATTTGACGATAATATATCGTGAAAAGTTAAGTAAGCCGATAAAAGTTTTTCTTGAAAAACGTGCAGAAATCGGATAAAATAAAAATGACGAAAAGTACTGCTGTGTACTTTTCACTCGTTTAGCTCCGTTAGGGAAAAACGTGAAGGAAAACGCTTATCGTATAAAAGTGTTTTTTAGTTTTTTGAAAATCCGAAGAATACGTAATATTCAATCGGTAAAGGAAAGACGAAATATCCAAAAATATTTGGATTCCGAGAAATCACAGTTTTTAGACTGTAAAGTGCTTATGCTTATGAGCTAAGTAAAGGATAAGTTACTTAATGAGTAAGTAAACTTAAAGGCTAAACAAACTTAAGGGTTAAGTAAACTTAAGTGCTAAGCAAACTTAAGGGCTAAGCAAACTTAAGTATTAAGTAAACTTAAGTTGTAAGTAAACTTAAGGAGTAAGTTAACTTAGTCCTTAAGTAATGAATAGTAAGGAGGTTAAGGGTGTGAAATGACCAAAATGCCCCTAACCTTGATTTTTCTATAAATAGTAAGCTTAAGCTCATTTATTTGGATTATTGAAAATCCCACACTTTGAGAGAGAGAGAGAGAGATTTCGGATGGGGGGAAGAAGGAAAAAGAAAGCGGAAAAACTTGCTCGTGAGCACGCTTTGTCCGACGGAATGAAATTAAAGAAGAAAGGTAATCCAAAAAAACCTAACATCTAGATAATTTTTCTTTAAGTTTTTATGTTAAAAACATAACTTAATGAGAATAAGAAGTAAAGATGTTAAGAATTATTTCATATGATTGAAATTGTAAGAAAAAGAAGAAATAAGAAATAAGAAATTTAGTTTATAAATTTCTTAAAGAATATAAAATTCGTAAGGATTTTGAGTGATCCGAATGAATCTTATGAATGAGTAGGTTATATAAGTAAGGAATGGTGTTCTATAACATCAAATTCCAAGAAAAAGTAAAATCGTAATCCAAAATATCGATTAAAAATGAAGAACGAATGAAGAACGCGAAGAATACGCGAAGAACGCGAAGAACGTTGTTGATGGACAAATTTAAAACCATCGTAGTGTAATTGTTGTTGATGGACAAGTTTAAAACCATCGTGTATAAGTTAGATGCTTATTGGTTGGTTAGGAACGTTGGAAACTTTCTTGAAGAACAGATTAGAATTGAGCTATAACGAAGTTATGGCGAAAATTTCGTAAAAGAAGTTCGATAATTTGAAAGCTAGTAAATGAACCCAAATGTGTAGGGTTTCATAAGAATGTAAGAAAATGTTGAAAACGTGAGTCGTGGACTCAAGAAAGAACGAGTTCTGAGTTCGAATGACCGAATTACGGACGAACGAACGAAGAACGTTAAAAACGTTAAAATGAACGAAAGGGTGAAGATTAAGCCAATTGAATGGCAGGTTAATGGATTCAGAACAAAGTTCTATCTATAAGTAATCAAAGTATGTAAGATACGTAAGAAAATGGCTTCAGAACGACTCCATTCTGAGTTATAACGAAGAAGTTATGAGATTTCGAAGTACGCATCTCAGAACGACCAAAGACTTAGAAAAAAATTTCGGGAAGAAGGTGTTGGCGACGCGGCGCCATGCATGCCTAGAATGGTGGCACTGCAGCGCCAGGCCGGAGAGCCAGACACTGCTAACTCACGCCGCAGCGTGAGTCTTAGTGTAGAGAGTGGCGCTGCAGCGCCAGCCTCGGCAGTTTGACACTGCAGAGTGACGCTGCAGCACGAGAGTTGTAAAGGGGACTGACGCCGCAGCGCCGGTACAGGGAAAAAACCAGTAATGAGATTTTAAATGCTCAACTACTGGGGATGTTCAAGAAAGAGATACGAACATGTAGTTTTACTAATGTAACACTTAAGTGATTGTTTTAAACCTTTGATGAAGGTCGAATGAAAAGGTTGAACGAGATTAAAAGAATGTAATTACGAGTTACGGGATCGATAGTCGGGGACCGTAGTCGCAATGAATCGAACGTGAGGGATTGCTATGATGGTGATTCCTTAGACGTTGATGGACTGATAGTAATGTATAACATTTCAATGTTATGACATGGTAATGATATATGAATGTAAAGCGTATTGACGCTGTGAATGCAACGTTGTTGCAATGAACGATCGGTCTTAGCATACAACGATCAGTATGGCTTCGACATTAAGAAAGAATAATGAACATGGGGTTCATGGGATGGATAACGATCAGAAGTAATTAAAACCTGGAGTAAAGGTTGAATGAGAGATTAAGAGACGAGCAACGTGAACGTTGAATACGTAAACGATCCTCGTGAATCGTATTCGCGTTTGACGAACGTGCTAAGTATACCCTGGTTGTATAACTTAGATGTTGATGAATGTAGTAAGTAAGATACGAATGGTATCAAGAAAGCCGTATCGAACGGTAATGAGATTAATGAAAGTCGAATGTGAATCTGATAAGAATGAATCCTGAGGTATGGCAATTACTTGCTAGAAAGCCAAAAAGGAATAAGAAATTAACTTAAAGAACATTATAATTTAATAATTCGTATAAGTTAAGAGAAATTTAGGTGGTGGTACAGTCGTAACCTTTGATGGTTGACATATGGGAGCTGGGCTAAACAATTCCTTCAGAGAGCGAAGGTATATACGAAACTGGCAACCGATCTAACTCACTGTGATGGCAGTGTAGATGAGACGGGAACTTGTTTGTTGGTTGTTTGTGGGAAACCACTCAGAGTACCATATGGACTACCAGCAGAGAAGCGATGTGTGCTTGAGTCCTAGAGAAGTTATAAGAAGAAGATAAGAATGTTAATCATCAAAGATGATGAACGTTTTGAGTAAGACATCTCCGTATGTCATGAAGCTGTAGAATGGTAATGAAAGTTGGTCGCATAAACTTCGATTGCAAGAATGCTAACCTTAAGAAGTAAAGTTAAGTAAACCAATGCGTAAGTCAAGTATATGACTAATTGGTGTATGTGTTATTTCCTTATGTGTTATAGGGAATGGAATGAGCAGTTCAGCATAAGCTGTAGCTGTGCGTAAGGCAAGTTTCCTAACTTCATTCATATTTTAAATGAATGCTAGTTTCTTAAGCTTCTCAGATGTTGAACTTGAGAAGTTCTGTCTATGTGTGAATGTGTGATATTTGTACAAGGTGATAGAACGTATGAGGCCTTATGCCACAATGTGAACACTTAGGTGTTTCTATGATATGAACTGTTCTGTGATTGAACTGTTCAATAAAAGAATGTTCTGTTTATACATGAACCGTTATTGTTAAGTCTGTGCTATTGATTCTAGCCAGACAGAATGTATATGAAAGAGAGTAGAGAATGAAAGTATTTCAAAGTGGATATAACTGATGTTTTAAAATGATAGGAATCGAGATTATTCCTATTGTTCAAGCTGCTTCATAACCTTTGTTCGGTTATCGAAGTTCCAAAAGAATGTTAAACTCTTGAAGTTGTTATTCAACTGCTAAGACTTGCTGAGCAATTGAATGCTCACACTTGCTTTAAATGAAAAACATTTTCAGCGAACGATGTTAGAAGAACATAAGGATCCCGTATAGATCAAGCTGTCGGTATCCAGATGAAGTGCCATTCAGAATGTGAATGAGCGAGAAGATCAAGTGAAGACTTATAATGTAGAAAGATGAGAATTAAACTATAGAATAGTTTAATGAACGATTATGTATCCTTGGTGGCGGATAAAAGTCACTCGTGCAAGATGTAAAGAATAATGTAAATTATCATTATTTGTAATGAGAAAGGCTATAAGGTTTTTAGAACCTGGGATTTGATAGGTTATGTTGTTATATTTCAGTATATAATGATGTATATTGGATGAATGATGTACTAGTGACGCACGGAATCCGGGTGTGAAGATAGACCGGATTTCGAGGCGTTACAATAGGTCAGCGTTTAACTTCTCGATATCTTTCAGCAGAAGACCGATCCCGTGTGTACACTTGCTGGGATCAGTGTGAGATAGCTGCTTCTTCTGTGAGCCATCTGGGTTATTCTACAGAGTATTCCGCATGGATGGAGACAAAGATTTTATAGGCTGCAGTAGTATCTATAGTACCAGATAGCGAGTCAGATGATGTAGAGCCCATGGAGGACATTGATTCCTACATCGAGGAGGAGTCCGATGCTGGGTTGCCAACATTTCCTCTGGATTCTCCCAGTACCAGTACTATTTTTATACAGCATTCAACACAATACTTTGAGCAGAGTCTTCATCTGATGACCTTTGAGAGAGATCAGGCTTGATCTATGATGTTGACTGCCCTTGATGGGAGAGATATAACTGTTGTTGAGCGGGATTAGGCCTGATCAGCCAGAGATGCAGTGATATTCGAGCGGGATAGTTCTATATCTGCCCAGGATGTAGCCATCACAGATAGTACTGCAATGAGGTCCCTTACCACTGGCATGATCACAGAGATGAGCGCTTACATTGATGATCATATGGTTACCATGCAGATGGCTGCAGATCTGTTAGGTCATGTGGAAATTCTCAGTACAGGAGACCACAGCTTCGCCTCCTTCTTCTGAGAGGGATGCAATGTTGGGCTTGTTAGCTCGCATATACCCTTACTTGTAGATGAGCTTGTATTTACCAGCACAGATTAGCTTAGCCATTTTGTCATGTACAGTTTACATTGTATATATCAAACAACATTATATATATAACAGGGAAATATATTTTTGGATCACTTCCCTTTTAGATATGCTTTGCTACTTACTTGATATTTTGCCTGCTGCTTCAGGGCTTGTGATCTTGATGTATTCTGAATTCCTCCTAGGTAGATGGACATTAAGTTAGTCTCTGGATAGTTCAGAATGGATCATCGATCTGGATGTATCCCTACCATCTTTGGTGTCTTGGGACTGGTTTCTGTATGGAAATGTGGAGAGGAGTGTGGCTTTCCTCTCTAAGATTGACCGCACCACAGATGGTCGCAAGTACTTCTATTTAAGAGAAGCCTAGTTAATTCCACCTCTTATGGATTGGTGTTGATCTTCAAGGTATGACCGCAACTTAGATGGTCGCTGATTCTCCTATTTGGGAGGAGTTCAGGTAATTCTATCCCTTTGGTTCGAAGCCAATGAAATGTAGTGGATTGAAGGATGATCCCAGTACCAGTTGATAATGGTTTGTGTTTTGGTAGTGAGTGAGACTGAACCATGAATGGCTGCCTACGTACTCCTATTAAGAAGAGATTAGGTCTGCATAGTTCAAACCTAGTCTAAGAGGTTCAACGCTGTATATGACAGAAATGGTGTAGGAATATTTTTGTTGTTTTTGTTTTGTAAGGAAAAGGGTGGAAATGTTTTTGTTTTTTTTGTTTTATTGCGACCGGGCCATATAAAATGGTTGTTTATGTACTCCTATTGAAGAGGATATCAGGCAAGATGAAAAGCATGATCCCATGTGCAGGTCAGAGTGCGGGGATGAGAAAGTTTAATCCTAGGTTGAGGATAAACTGCAGGTATGAGAAGTTTGATCCCATGTATGGGTAGACAAAATGCAAATGCGAGAGGTTCAATCCGTGGTGGGATGACCTAAGTCGTAAGAATGCAGAGAAGAGCCAGGCTGCTGGCTTAAAAAATATGTTTCCTTGAGGGGCAAAGTGTAGAAAAGTTGTATGTTGTAAAGGGTTAAAGAACCAGAATGACTGGTGATCTGATGGTCCAACACCAGAATGTTTGCTTGATGGCAACTTCATACATAGTACCATTTCACGATGTCTGAATTGATGAGTTATGGAAATTCATCGCCGTCCATTTCTTTCAATCTGAGAGTGCCTCCTGTCAATACTTCTTTGACAACAAACAGGGCTTTCCCAGTTAGGAGCGAATTTTCCCTTAGATTGATCTTGGTTGTCAAGGATCTTTTTCAAAACCAAGTCATGTTATTTAAACTACCGTAGTCGGACTTTCTTGTTGTAGGATCTGGCGATCCTTTGTTGATATAACTGACCATAGAAGATAACGGCAGTTCACCTTTCGTCTATCAAAGACAATTGGTGATACCTGTCTTGTACCCATTGGTCTTTATCCAGCTGAGCATCTATCAACACTCTGAGGGATTCCATTTCAACTTCTATGGGGAACACTGCTTCCATCCCATAGGTTAAAGCATAGGGGGTTGCCCCAATGGAAGTGCGCATTGAGGTTCTGTAGGCTAACAGAGTAAGAGGCAATAGGTCAGGCCAATCTTTGTGGATGGTGAACATCTTCTGCATAATCTTCTTGATGTTTTTATTAGCCGCTTCAACAGAACCATTCATCTTCGAATGATAGATGACAGAGTTTAGATGTTTGATGTGGAATTTACTACATAATTCCTCCATTTTGTTGTTGAGGTTCATAGAATTTTCTGACGTAATCACCTCTGGTTGTCCATATCGACAAACGACTTTGTTTCTGATGAAAGAGATGATGACTTCTTTAGTAACCCTAGGGAAGGAGGCTGCCTCTACCCATTTGGTGACGTAGTCGATCACGGTGAAGATGAATCGATGTCCATTACTGGCTTTAGGCTCAATGGGCCCGATAACGTCCATTTCCCACATTGAGAAGGGCCAAGGTGAACTCATATTAGTGGAGTTCCCGTGGAGGGGCAGTGTATAGCATTCCTATTAATCTGGCACTAATAGCATCTTTTGATGGGTCATGGCAATCAGCTTTGAGAGATAACCAATAAAGTCCTGTCCTGAAGACTTTCTTGACAAGGAGGGGGCTACTCATGTGGGGGCCACAGACTCCGCCATGAATTTCATCCATAAGCCTTGGGGCTTGAACTTTGTCTAAACATCCGTGGAGACCTAATCCTTCATCTCTTTTGTAGAGCGCATCTCCACTCAAGGTAGAATTTCATAGCAAATCGATGGATCCGCTAAACGGGTAGGTGAAACCGAGATTCATTGAGGTCCGGGAACTTGGTTATGCGGAGGGAAGGTGTTAGGCACCCCCCGACATCCGTGTTACCACTGGTGACCGCCTCTTTTCAAGAAACTATTATTTGAATGTGTGTGTGGGTGAGTTAATGTGCTGTTATTTGGAAGTAGTGTGAGGCCTCATTCGCACCTATATACACAGGGTTTGAAATTTATGTAAAAATTCAGTTTTTAGCAAGATATGGCAATGATGTTTTATAAAAGGTGTTTCTTAAACCCTGATGCTCAATAGTAATTGAGACCTTTTACACTTCCATTTTATTAAGTGTTCGACTTGATTGATTTTATTTTCAAGATGCGAAGCATCTGTAAGAAAATCATGTACAAAATAATGCCGACTTCCTCATAGGTATGAAAACCGATCTGAGGAAATTCAGACACTGCAAAATAATTTACAAGCTGCTTATAGCTGAAAATGTCCATCACGGGAACCGAATCTAGATCCAATAGGTTGAATCCGTGATCACATGATTCCTATGCGCACATGATACTGCAATTTGTATGAAAGCAGTAAACAAGTATATATATATAAAAGCTGTAAATATATATACACCGACATGATTACCAACCACGAAGCACCTCCACGGGGGATCAAAAAATGTAAATAAAGCTGTAAAAGCTATCAACCACCACGGAGGAAACTCCAGGTGAGACAAAATGTAAATAAAGCTGTAAAAAGCCATCAACTGTCATGAATTGAACTCCAAGCAGGACGAAACATAAATAAAGCTGTACAAAGCAATCAACTTCCACGAAGTGAACTCCAGGCAGGACGAAACGTAAATAAAGCTGTAAAAACGATCAACCACCACGAAGTAAACTCCAGGTGGGACAAATATATATATATATATATATATATATATATATATATATATATATATATATATAAAAGCGAGTAAACGCACCGGATGTAAAATCCAGGCTCATCGAACAGAGTTCGACAACAGAGTTATTATATAGAAGTATATATATATTAAACCAGTAAATGCTCCAGACTGAAGTCTAGGATCAATCGAGGAATAACTCGATAAGTTAGTCCATATATATATATATATAATATATGTATATACAAACTGAAATAAACCATAGACCGAAGTTCGGGCAAACACACGCAACACGACTCTCAACGTGAAGAAGGGTGTGTGCAAAGATGAAGAGAAAGACTTTAAAGTGTGTGAGAAGGCTTATAGTGGGCTTCGAAAGAAGACTTCTATATCTTTAAAATGGGTAAACACTAGGCTTTTGTAGGTACAAAAGTAGCTATATATAAGGTCAACTGTGTTTAAAATGGGAAAGCACTCAGTATATTAGAAGTACGAAGTAAATTTGATAGGGCTTCCTCGCTCTTTTCTCCCTCAAAATGGCCACCCCAAGCCCTCTATTTATAGAGGGGAGAGCCGTAGGTGTACCTGAGGTTGTCCGGGTTGCCCCGGGTTTCTCGGGTCAGGTCGTCTCGTAGTACGTGCACTGTAATATCTGTTAGAACTTTCAGAATTGCAATCTGGGCATCCGACTGAGGTATATAGGACCTATTTCGGACCACCATTATCGAGAGTTATACAATGGCATGGGATTTAGAGTTTGTGCAAAGTCATTGAAGATGGGAAGATGCCCTCCAGTTTTCAAGCTTCAACTTCTATCTGTTACCCCGTATAATAGTCACTCATGATTGGTTTTCCTTGATTCTTGTGGGACATCGTTGTGTAGAGATGTGTGTATAAAATGTTAAGACGACGTGATGTGGCATCGCTTTGGCAAGATGATGAGGTTTCCCCTCACCGGTGTTATCGCCGGTTTGGGCTGATAAAGCAGACGTTGCTCAGGGCTTCGCTGAGATTGGACTGCTGCAAGTGTTGAAAGTCCTCAGTGTCAACTCTGAGGTGTGCCTGTCATCCCGATATCATCTCTAGGGTTTGGTACTGGGTGTCTCGTTGTGAGCACCAAGATTGAAGCTGGTTGCATTTGAAACAAGCATTTCCAGGGTTATCGCCGGAACTGCATTCCTTGGGGTGATCAACAAGGTTGGTAGCTATTCCCATGATTGGGACTGAGACTGGATACCTCGGGGTTATCTCCGAGATTAATCGTTCTCCTCCGGTGTGTGTTCTGGTATTGTGTGCGCACGCCTCGGGGTTATCTCCGAGGTTGGAGTTGTTACTCCCAGTGTGTGTTCTGGGGTTGATGTTGAACTTCCGGTAGTATCCGGAATGGATATGGATTGTCTTCCAGGGTTCCCTCTTGAAAGACGAATATGTACTCCTGAAATGTTAGTGACAGGTGTATAGAAAATTTCGAGTGTCTACACCAGCATTGTTTTCATTCTCATTCTTTTTCTTCTTCTGCTCTAGATTATATTGGGTTAAGCATCGCTTCCACCTTCTACAATAATTGCCTTTTCCAATACCGCCACAAACTTGATTAATTGGGACATTATAACCTTACTACACATCCATGGCTTTAACCCCTGTTCGAATCTTCTTACCTTACACTCATCAGTATTAACTTTATAAGTAGTAAACATTGCCATCTCATTAAACCTTGCAGCATACTCTGGCACAAACATTGTTCCTTTCTTTAACTCTAAAAATTGAACTTCCAACTGATTTCGAGAACTCACTGGACAGTACATGTCAAAAAACATTTCTTTAAACCTATTCCACGCTACTATTCCCTATCCCCCACGAACCTTATTCTCCTACCACCAATAACTAGCTTTGGACTTTAACATAAATGTTGCGAAAGCGTTCTTCTGATCCTCGTTGAATCTGGCAACGTCAAACACCTTCTCCATTTCCATGATCCAGGTTTGGGCTTCAAATTGATTCATAAACCCTTAAAACTTTGGCAGTCAAACCGCTTTGAAGTCATTGAAAGTTTAACTTGAGCTTGCAACTGATTTACAAGTGCTCCCATTAACAAAGTCACTAACTGCTGAACCGGGTTAGCGTTGGCCTCAATATTGTTAATGTTAGTAGACCCCTCGGGAGGTGGTTATTGGTGTGGTTGTCTTCTTCTATAAGGCATCTTCTGTTTAAAATATACACTTATTAGTTCATTACTCAACTTCTTGAATATTTAAAGATTAACATTCTAAGATTAAAGCATAACAGATAACATTTTAATAAACTTTGATATTTTTATGCCTATATAACTTTTCATAACATGGTAAAGATAGAAATCTTTGTTATCACCTCATCTTTCCTGAACTAAACCATTTTCAGGATTACATACTCATCTTACCCCTTTATTTATCTCAAAATAAGGGATTTAAGATTTGTTTAATCAAATATTTAGTCACACATCTTATTACTCTTCCTATCTCGACATATTTAGTCACACATCTTATTATTCAAATATAATGATTTTTTGCACTAAAGAAAGTTTAGTTTAGGAACTATCTTATCAGTGGTTCTATAATTTTAGAACACTCATCAATTATGGATTAGTCCAACCAATAAATGTTTATTTGCTATTCGAGGGTTTAACTCAATAATATAGGATTGAACAACAATAATTAAGTTTAAGATTGAATATAAACAATATACGATTGAATAACATTGAATATACAAAGTGGTACATCCAAAAGAATTAGAAAATCTCATTTGAAACAATGAACTTGAAAAGTTTATGCTTTGAATGTCAAGAATGAATAAAAGTTAGGGACTTTCTCATTGTAAAAGAATTAATTAGAATACAAAAGCTTGCATAATTGTAAACATGATAGAACCAAGAAATTTGCTCAACATAAGATTAAGGTTTAGGAAACTTGCAGTCATTATAAAAAGAATGCAAGTTAGGAAACTTGCCTCGTGTGTAAGCTACACAATTATTACAAGCGTTCACCAAATACCTTACATATACTATTAAGATCACAATACCAATTAGTTACATTAAAATTAACTTCATGAGCTTACTTCTCATTTTAGTCAAGTCTATAATCTGTAGCTAAGGATATGATTATCCAGGTCATTCATGTACCATTAACCTAACCCTCAATTATATTATAGTACACAACATGGTGATTGCAAAACAACTCAATTTCTATTGACATCACATTCCAAATTCTAACAACTTATTAATTCGCAACTTTTAGTTTCAACGTTGTGATTATGATATGTTATTATGTTTTAAAACATATTTTACGTCCTTCTTCAATCATTCAAATATGTTAAGTTAACATTCTCCAAGCCATGATTTTAACAGTTCATTACTGGGTCTTACTGACCACTGGCGCGGCCGCGCCATGTCTACCTTTGAATCCGGCGCGCCCGCGCCCAGAGGCAGTGCTCCCGCGCTAGACACCAGAATCAGTTATGCAGAACACGAACACATACTTTGTTCCAAGCCAAAAATCCCAATTTCACGGTAACATTGACAAACCCACACATTGAAAAACCCTACCAAAGTCACATTGCATATACACTCAATCATTATATCACCTAAAACAACTTACCTAACAAAGTTTAAAGGAATAAATTCATGTTTTTGTTATTTTCTCCATTTTCAACACATTTAGCGAATTCAATCACCAAAATTTCAGTTTTTCAACCAAATTATATTATACGAATTGCATTCTTTTCATAATTCATCATACTAGCATACCTGACAACCAATTTCCAGATTACTAAATAAATTAAACACCAATTTTGATTCCAAAATCATATATGTTGTATATATATCATCAAAAACTCAAAAACAACTATAACCTCCTTTTCCAACACAAATTCATGAACTTTAGCTTTTGAAATTTGATAGCCAACAGATTATATATATACAGTAAACCATTACGCAATTAAATTCCTCTAAAATTACCAATAAAAGTTCAATTTTCCATAAAACTCAAGAACACAAAACATGTTTTTCATAAATTTAACCACTAAAATTACTTATATATGATGATTATTAGATTTTTGCAATACTTTAAATACATATGTAAACAATCCCACACAATTCCCAATTCACATAGATTAGAACTCACAAAACTACAAGTTAGAATTAAGAATAGATTATACATTCTAGTCCTTGATTTTGCAAGATGATAACAAGGTTTCCCAACACTCTTTCTCCTTCTTCTTGACAAACACAAAGAATGAGAATTCTCTCTTCTCTCTATTCTTTCTTAGCTTTTAGGAGAAATAATACGCAAGGAAGAAAACTGATATAACATCTTCCCACGTACATCACATAAGAGACCAAAAATCTTTTATCAGTTGTAATATGCAAAAGGCCACAAGGCCATGTTTGGCTACAACTTAAATTAGGTTTTTAGTTTATTTTTATATTACTTATATTATATAGTTCCTTCTCACACCTTTATTTAATTAATTTATGTTCTTACAATTACAATTATAATTTTCATTATAATTATATTTATACTTAACAAATTATTACATATCTAATTTAATTATTAAATTAAACTAGAACATCATTTTATTTAATTTAATTATTTCCTTAAATATTAAATAATTCATTTAATTTAATTATTTCATTAAATTAAATCTTCTAATAATAAAAATTACCATTCATTAATTTAGTTAATATACACACTTCACTATATTAATACACCACAGTTTCATCAATTATTTATTTATCTCAATAAATAAAAAAGTAAAACATATATTAATTCATAAATATTTAAAATTAATTACAAAATTCTCGTTCGTTACAATAACTCATGTAAAACACGAATAAATTTTAAAATTTATATATTGGATAAATTTTAAAAACTATATATTTGAGTTAATGCATACATTTTCATCTAATAGGGTAACATTGGTGTTGATAATCATTTGTGTATAATAAGATGATCACTTCTAAAAATAGTTGGTTCAAGAGATTGTAAATCCATATTGAGCTTGTTTAAATTTTTGTTGTAATTTAGTGTATTATATAAGTCTCAGTTATAATGTAAATGAGATAACTTTATACTAATTAGGTTCATGAATTAAGAAAACTAAAAGGCAAAATTCTTTAAAATTTTCTTAGTGTTAGGGCGTGATTAGTTGGGCCCAAATGATTTTGTGGGTCATACTACACATGGAGGAATTTACTCCACGTATGAGTGTTTTTGGGCAGCTAGAGAACTTTAAGGAATCTAAGATTCTTAATTGTATTTAATTCTCAATTCCTAAGGAAAGAGTCAGGATATTATTTAACTTCATTTCTTTAAGGAGATTCAATTTTATCCCTCCCATTATGGTATCCACCATAATGAGGAATTCTATTCCAATTCGCAGACTGCCATGAAGAATACGGTGTGATCACTTTAAATACAATATTATACCCTAAATCATAGGTACTTGATTTATTTTTTAGCATTAAAGCATTAAGCCTCCATCGTAACATGTTTTTAGCCTATACTTATTCTCACACCGCAGTTATCCCCAAGTGGACCAAGCTATCAAGTTCTTACGTGTGATTTCATTTTTGCGTAGGATTGAATGCGTTGTTGATGATTAGGCACGTGTATAAATCTTGGCGTTAACATTGACGCTATAAAAAGGCCTTTTTAGTGCGTAATAACTTTCAATCACCTAGAATCTCGATAAGAAGTAATGGCGACGAGTAAGGCTAACATGGTTATCGGACAGCAGAAATCAACGACCAACACATCCTCTTAACCTAAGGGTGTGACAACCCGAGAATTTAGAAAATTTTTACAATTTTAATTAATTGATTTAAGGTTCAATATTAAAACCTAAACAGAAAATAAGTGTATGTGTTTAATAGTTTTGAGAAGGAATTTTTAGGATTTCAAAATTTTGTGAAGGAGTTAGGTGAATTATTCAAGATTAAGTGTATATGTGAATATGTTATGTGAATATGATTATTATGTGTTCAAAATGTGGTTAAGGGTCAAGGGTTGACTAGATAAATGATATATGTAACAAACCCTAGGTATATATATTAAGATCGTCAACGTTCAGTTAGAAAATTCTAACGATTAACAAGAAACCCTAGAAACCGGTTCTGGTAACCCCTAATTTCAGTTCTGGGAATCCGAAATCCTAATTCGGAAGTTGAAACCCTAATCTCGAAACTTAAAGGATAGTTATAATGCTCCAATGCTATTAATTATAATATTAATTAGGGTAAAGCTTAATTATTTAGCAAACCCTAATTTCAAAATTTTAAACCCTAATTTATGGATTTGAAACCCTAATTTATAAATAGGGAAAACCTAAGTGTTAATTTAATACATATAATGTTAATTAGGAAATATTAATCCTAATTTTTAAGTTATAAGTAATTAGAAAATCCTAATCTAATTACGAAATCTAATTTCTAAAATAGAAAATTATTTTTTTCTATTAGAAACCCTAATTAGTGGGTTATAACTCTAATGCCAATTTTGACCCTAATTGCTAAATTATCAATTTTAATTAGAAAATACTAATTCTAATTAGCAAGATTTAAATTATGATTATGACATTTTAATATAATTAGAAAATTCTAATTATAATTTAGAAATATTAATTTTTATTTTTGAAAACCTAATTTAGGAAATTCAAGAATTTAATTTTTTAAAATCTAAGGGTTCAAACCCTAAACCCTAAGGGTGCAAATCCTAAACCCTAAGGGTGTGCATCAAATGACAATTCTAGAAATAAGATTTTATAGAAATGACCATAATGCCCTTTGTTGCATTATTGTAAATAACTTGTAAATCTAACAATATGTGAGTTGTCTACCAACTCTACCAGCCCCATGTAACCAATATCTCCAGCAGATCAGCCAACACATCAGCCACATTATTGCAATCAATAATACATATAGATTAAAGAGAGAGAAATCCTACTTTATTTCTCATTTTTGCCAAAGCCATTCTCTCTCTTCATTTTTGAGATTTAGAGTGAGAGAGTGAGATAGGGGAAGCAAATATCAGTTCTAACTCTCCAAGAACAGGAATCAAAAGACAGAAATCAAGATCAAAGCATAATAAATGTAAGAACCCTAATTTTTAAAATCTTATGATTTGATGTTAAATGGTGTTAATGATTAGTTAGATATGTGTTAGAGGGTGTCTTTTAATGATCTGGGTTGTTGGATCATGGATCCATAACACCTAGAGGTACAAAATTCATGTTTTCAAAACTGACCAAGAACCCTAATTTTAAGGCCTGACAGTCATATGTCAGGGCCTCTAGATCTGTGTGTGCTAATTATTATGAGTGTTTTATGTTATGTATATGTATTATGTCATGTAGATTATGATCTGAAACTTGAAACACGACCATATCATGAATATATTGAGAGATATGAGCGGTCAAACGTCGTTGACCGTTCACGAAAATCACATTCTAGGCTGCCCAGATTTCCAGGAAACTCTTAACAACCTTTTTGTGGCCTCAGATCTTGTGGTTTGTTAATGTTTAGGCTATGTCATTGCTTGATCCTTGTAGCTTGACATGTCGACTGCATATTAAAGTCAGTAGATAACTTAGATCATAACCAACATGAAAGATAAGTAGGGTCAAACTACCGTTGACCACCAGCCGGATGAAGAAATTTGTAAAACCTAGATTTCTCAAGAACAATTATTCTGACAGGTTTTGACTGGGATGAATCTGGAACATGTGATGTATTTGGTATGATCTGTGGTTGTATTTATGTTATAGGACATGTGGACTATAGACCTGAACCATTATATCACAAGAATCATGACTGGAACCTAGATTAGATCGAGTAACTAGATAACCGCTCGAACTGCCTAAGTTTCTGGAAAACCCTGGTGACGTCTGACAAAGACTTTGGGAGATCATATCTCCTTGTGTGTTTGTTGTATAACCAAGTTAATGATTTCTAGTTGTAGTATTACATTTCAGCTACACGAACAAGATTCAAGATAGCCCAGAATACATTAGGAACTTAGAGAAAATCGTGGTCAAACTAACTAGCTTGTTAACTGACATGAATCTCAAGAACACCTATAGCGACGGGTCTATCATTATAGGGCCCTTTAGCGACAGTTAATTTCAGAAATTAAAATTTTTAATTAAATAAATAGATAAAATGGTTTTTAATTATTAAAAATACAAAATAAATTCTAAAAAATTATTTTAAAGATTGAAAAATAGTTTTTAATTATTTTGAATATATTTCATAAATATTTAATATTTTTAGAATATAATTGGTATTTAATTTATTTAATTATAATATTAAATAAATTATTTAAAAATGATTTTAATACATGAAAAATTATATTATGGTATAAGAAAATATTTAAAGATATTTTTAGTGACTTTTAATATTTTATGATGAAATTCATTAATTAATCAATATTAATGATAATTATTTTATTTACTAAATATATTCAATAAATTATGAAAAAAATATAATTAATGATTTTATATTTTGTCATGAAAATATTAATATTTTAATATTAATAACAATTACCGGATAATGAATTTAATTATTTAGAAATCATATAAAGGTGATTTTAAAGTATTACAAATACTTTGTGATATTATAATTATATTGTATTATTAAGACATGCATTTCAGTAATATTGGATATTAAATAAATATTAATGATAAAGGAATTATGTGGTATTTAATTCATTTAAATACGATATTAATGATTGAAAATTCATAATAAATAGTAAAAATTATTTAAAAATTATTACGAACTTACGAAAAATATTTTGACTAGTATTAAAATTATCTGAGATAATTGTTAAGTGTTAGGCAGACTTTAATTGAACTTAAACTCGAAGAATTGTCCGACTAGACCGTCGGGACGTTAGAACTTTGTCGAACTCAAGTCAGACTAAATAGTTTGACCTGATACTGAGTCTTTTGTGTGTTATAGACTGATAGGATTAGGTGTTATATGTTTAGGTTATTGTGCGTGTGTATATATATATATATATATAATAGTATTATATTGTGATGATATTATTCTAATATTGGAGATCTATATTACTAATATTAGTTCTTCGCATAAAGCGTTATAAATTACGTAGCGGTAATCAACGGTGCAGACAAGTTTTTACTTAACTCTACTAAGAGTTGTTTCATTCAGATATGCTTATGGATAATCATTGCTGATTGCCATTGTAGAATTGTACTATGTACATATTACATGTATAAGTCAGGTATGAAAGGCTGATCACCTTCCTTACCCTTCGGTCCAGATATATTTGTTAATGTTATATACTTGATCATGTCAAAAGTTTGTTCCTGCTAATTCACAATTATATTATTGAATTATAGCCAGCTTATTATTCAGATTCTTTCAATCATGATATATCGTTAAATTATTGAACTTAAACTTGTTGTGCAATCTTATACTCACCCTTGCTATATCATGATAAACATTGCAGATTAAGACTGAATTCAGTTGGATACAAGGAAAAGTTAAAGACAGTTCCAACTTAAAGTTAATGTGCGCGATTAGATTTGTATAAGTATTGTATATTAATATTATTGTAAGTTAAATAAGTTATGAATTGTATATAACTTAAAGTTACTCGGCCTTGGGGAATATTGTGTAATGTTTAATGTATAAACAATTTATGTTTATATCTTCCGTAAATAGTAGTGATAGTGTTAGAATGATCGAACCGGATCCGCGGTGATCCAGGACCCGGATTCGGGGCCCTCACAGTTGGTATCAAAGCTTGTAGGTTATGAACCTTAGGTAGGAATACCTGAGACTAATAACCGCAATGATTAGGATAAGTACTAACTCAAATAGAGTTAGTCGGTCGGTAAGATTCAAAGACGAATCTCGGCGGGGTAAAAGATACAGAGTTCCCTAACTCTGATAATAAAGTTAAACAGTAATGGTGAATAGATATAGTCTAAAAGACTAAAAGTACAGTCATAAGAGATCAGTAAAACAAAACGATCAAGATATAGAAATGAATCATAATATATACGATGAGATCACTTTATGATCGGATAAGGTTATAGTAAGGAGAATAATTAAGCGAATGATTGAAAAGTTTACAGCAATGATTGATGGGTGGCAGTTGTACAATGAATTGGTACATATTCAGGAAAGGATTATGAATACTAGTTGAATGAAATTCGTATGGAGAAGAGAGTTAAGATTAGGTGGGGATTTTAATTGAGGACTCATGTCAGCAGTTGAGTTGTATGATTCTTTGTGTGGGCGGGGAATTGTACTTGGTGTAAAAACTACTTAGTTCTGGCAATGATAATCATTGAAATGTTTGTGTTGCGCTATTTGCCTATATTCATGTTAAGAGGGTGATTCATTTCTCATGTGTATAACAGATAGATATGTTATAGGTAGAGAATATAAGGTTAAGTACGAGTTCTTAAAACTCATATTTATGTAACATTCTTGATTCATAGTTATATGAAATATTTATGAACCCCTCATCGAATGGACGCCAAAGGTCTGACTAGGACAAGTTCTTAAACTCATATGATTGTGGCAAGTAAATGAACTCATAAGTTTGGTTTGACGAACTGGGTATAGTTATGTGTAAATGGAGTATTGAGGATAATAGGAACAGGTAGATTGTTAAGTAAATGATTATTAGTGGAGACATAAGTTTTCCAAAACTCCTAACTATGCTAGACTTCAAAATTTTGACGTTAAGCTAAATATGCACTATGTGCTTTTAAAAAAATAAAAATATATGTAGACTCGTAATCATTTTTGAAATGGTTTAAAGTATAGTCTATGCTACTTGTTTCAGCTAGACGAAGATGATTTGAGATATCAAAAATATTTTTATTTATCACTCATGTACCATGTAACCTGGTGCAAAGATGATAAAAGTTGATAGAGTTGTAAATGCAGGAATACTTAGTGTGAATTCGATTAAAAATTATTATTCTACTATTGTATGATGTGTTATGACAAATTCATACGATGACGACATCCTCAAACGAACTGTTAATACAGTACGACATCATGATGTTATTTTCAAAAATTTTAATTTGCCAACGGGGTTTAGCTACACCTAAATAATTCGATTGAATTGAATTATTGATATGAGTCTATGCTATTCGATTCAGGTAGACCAATGTTTTTGAAAATTGTAAGAGTTCTTTGAAAACTTTCCCGAACCAAATTATTTTGGTGAGGAATCCAATAAGACTGAGGTAAAAGTTTATGCGCCCAAGGCGGATACGAGAAATATATCAGACCAGAAGTACTTTATAAGTACAGGGCATATCGGGCTAATTACCCACTATGTCCGTAGTTAATATGGTTTACAGATGAATTTCCATAAAACCTTTGCGAAAATTACATACAATAGTACTGTAAAACCCCTAAGCACAATTGAATTTTTTTTTCTTGTGAGGAATGTATTGGGTAGCATGTAAGGCTGAGTATGAATGGTGTATGGTGTATGGTATATGGTGTATGGTGTAGGGTAAATTTCGGGGATGAAATTTTTAGAAGAAGGGCTTACAATGAATCACACATTTTATGACGAATTTAGAAAAATTTTAAAATTTTATTTAATTGATTTAAGGTTCAATATTAGAACTTAAACAAAAAAAAACGTGTATGTGTTTGATATTTTTGAGAAGGAATTTTGAGGATTTCAAAATTCTCTGAAGGAGTTAGGTGAATTATTCAGGATTAAGTGTATATGTGAATATGTTATGTGAATATGTTTATTTATGTGTTCATAATATGGTTAAGGGTCAATGGTTGACCAGATAAACAATATCTGTAACAAACCCTATGTATATATTAAGAATGTCAACGTTCGGTTAGAAAATTCTTACGATTAACAAGAACCCCTAGAAACCAGTTCTGGAAACCCTAATTTCAGTTCTGGGAATTCAAAACCCTAATTCAGAAGTTGAAAACCTAATTCTAATTATAATTTAGAAATAATAAATTTTATTTTTGAAAACCTAATTTGGAAATTCTAGAATTTAATTTTTTAAAACCTACGGGTTCAAACCCTAAACCCTAATGGTTCAAACCCTAAACCCTAAGGGTTTGCATCAAATGACAATTCTAAAAATAAAATTTTATAGGAAATGACCATAATTCCCTTGGTTGCATTATTGGAAATAACTTGTAAATCTAGCAATTTGTGAGTTGTCTACCAACTCTACCAGCCCCGTGTGACAAATAGCTCTAGCAGATCAGCCACCACATCAGCTACATTATTGCAATCAATAATACATATATATTAAAGAGAGAGAAATCCTACTTTATTTCTCATTTTTTTCCAAAGCCAATCTCTCTCTTCATTTCTGAGATTTAGAGTGAGAGACAAAGATAGGGTAGCCAATATCAGTTCTTAACTCTCCAAGAACAGGAATCAAAATTCAGAAATCAAGATCAAAGCATAATAAAGGTAAAAACCCTAAATTTTCAAATCTTAGGATTTGATGTTAAATGTTGTTAGTGATTACGTAGATATGTGTTAGAGGGTGTCTTTTAATGATCTGGGTTGTTGGTTCATGGATCCATAACATCTAGAGGCACAAAAATTAAGTTTTCAAAACTGACCAAGAACCCTAATTTTAAGACCTGACAGTCATATGCCAGAGGCCTCTAGATCTGTGTGTGTTAATTATTATGAGAATTTTATGTTATGTATATGTAGTATGTCATGTAGACGGTGATCTGAAACTGGAAACACGATCAGATCATGAACATATTGAGAGATACGAGCAGTCAAACCTCGTTAACTGTTCATAGAAATCACATTATGGGCTGCCCAGATTTCCAGGAAACTCCTGACAACCTTTTTGTGGCCTCAGATCTTGTGGTTTGTTAATGGTTAGGCTAAGTTATTGATTGATCATTGTAGCTTGATGTAACGCCCCGAGAAAATCGGATTTTTGGGAATTAAATTTTTATTTTTATTAAATGAATTTAATAGATTATTTATGTAGCAAGTTAATTGAAGGTCGTTCTATGACCTAAACATATTAGAACGTGGTAGTAGTTTTGCTACGTGTTAGAATTAAATTGTTTGAATTTCCAAGACGAAAATAAAAGCTTTCAGTGAAATTTTTTGAAAAACACTATTCACGCATTTCTGCTCGGGAATTATTTTTGAACTTCCGAGAAATACGTAACGATAGAATATCGATGTGAGATGAAATTTCCAATAATATTTCAGTTATGGAAAACGTAATATTTCGCCTGTGGACTTAAAACCTAACGCTTAGGGAAAGTGACGTTACGAGAAGAAAATGTACGACGAGTAATGAATTAAGCGATATTCGTATAATACTTAGGTATTATACGAAGTAATGAATATGAGTACGATGTGATGTATTATACGGGTACGTATGAATGATGGTAGGTTGTACAAGTTGAATAGTATACGAGAGGAATACGAGATGAATACGTAAATTATATGTTATAAGGCTTTAAGCCAAATGTGTTGGACATGCAGGATTTGATAAGGCCCAAATACAAGAATGGTTAAGTCCAATTTGAATTAAGGTGAAGTCAAATATAAGTTAATGTACAAAGCCCAAGTGTTTGTGTGACGACCCGAGAATTTGTACAATTTATTAAAATCTTAAATGATTGATTTAAGGCCAAATAATAGACCTAAACAGAATATAAGTGTATGCGTTTAGTATTATTATGGTGAAATTTTGATGATTTCAAAATTCTATGAAGGATATAGGTTAATTATTCAGGATTAAGGATTTATGTGATTAAGTTCTGTGAATATGGTTATGCATGTGTGCTGAATGTGGTTAAGGGTCAAGGGTTGACCATATTAATTATATATGTGTCAAACCCTAATTATATATTAAGAACTTTAACGTTCGGTTAGAAAACCCTAGCGATTAATAAGAAATCCTAGAAACTGGTTCTGGAAACCCTAATGTCAGTTCCGGGAATCTAAAACCCTAATTCGGATATTAAAACCCTAGATTGGGAATGCAATGATATGTATAAGTTTAAACGTCATTAATTATAAATTAATTAGGGAAAACCCTAATGAATTTCTGGAAATCCTAATTGATTATTAGAAAACCCTAATACCAGATCTGAAAACCCTAGTTTCAGATTCTGATAAATTGAATCCCTAATCTAGAATAGAAAGGATAATTATAATTCTTATGTGGTATTAATTATACTACTAATTAGGGAAAAGCTTAATTATTAGCAAACCCTAATTTCAAATTTAGAAAACCCTAATTTCGGGATT
This sequence comes from Panax japonicus, assembly GCA_020205505.1. NCBI lineage: Eukaryota > Viridiplantae > Streptophyta > Magnoliopsida > Apiales > Araliaceae > Panax > Panax japonicus. Next base: position 59,279,879 of record CM035096.1, read on the forward strand.
TGAAACCCTAATATACAGTTGTGGGTTTAATTGCTAAATTAGCAATATTAATTAGGAATTTTAAATCCTAAATTGTGTTAGCCCTAATATGAGTAGGAAATTGTAATGTAATTAGAGGATTCTAACTACGATTTAAAATTTGTTAATTTTCTATTTCGAAAACCTTTATCCTAAAATTTTAGAATTCCAAGTTGCTAAATCTTTAAGGATTAAAACCTAAACCCTAAAGGGTTAAACTCTAAATCTTAAATGCTCCAAACCCTAAATCCTAACCAAACCCTAAACCCTAAGGGTTTGGCAAATTGTCTAGAATGCCATTAAATTAAAATGCCAAATGACCCATTTGCCCTTTTTGGATTTTTAGTAAGGTAACTTGCAAATCTAGATATATCTTGAGTTGTTCAACAACCCCAACTCTAGCCCTAGCCTAGTATGTGACTAAAAATCCATACAAATCAGCAACATACATTGAATCAATTAGATATAAAAGACTAAAAGAGAGAGAGAAAAGTTCATTCTCTATTTCATTTTTTTTGCCAACCTCTTCTCTCTCTAGAATTTCGTGTAGGAGAGTGAGAGTGGGTGAGAAACAAAGAAATTATCAACTTTTAACATGTGCAAGATCAGATCAAAGGACCAGATTCAAGATCTAAAGCTAAGAAGGTATAAAACCCTAAACCTAGAAATCCTATGATTCTATGTTATATGTTGTAATTGGTTGTTTAAAGTTGTGTAATAAGGTGTCATATAGTGATCTGGGTTGTTAAATCCCAGATCCATAACATCAAAGTACACAATTGTATTTTTATGAAATCTGGAAATATGGAAAATTTTTGTCTGACAGTCAAATGTCAGACATCATAGATCGGTGTCTGTTAGTTGTTTTTTGTGTTTTGACTATTTGTATTGGTAGTATGTTATCTGTTCTTTACTCTGAAACTCGAAGCAAGTCCAGATCTTGTCTAGATCAAAAGTTATGAACGGTCAAACCTAGTTAACCGATCACAAAATTACTTTCTGGCAGCCTAGATCAAAAGTTATGAACGGTCAAACCTAGTTAACCGATCAATTGCTTCTGGTCTTGCTAGTTTTTATGTTTTTCGTCGATTTATTGGTTGTATCTTGTAAACTGGTATGTGATATACACATGGAAGTCATTATAACACTTAGAAATTTAACAGGATCATTTATAATCTTGGTCAAACTAGCTTGACCGATCTGCCTTGATGAAGATTCTGGAAAACCCAGAATCTTCAAGAACCAACACCTGACATGTAGTTTGACTGCATTAAAATCTCATTTCTTGTTGTTGTTAGTCAGATCTGTTAATTGGATGTTGTACCCTGACATCAGTACTAAAATCATGAACCTTAATATCACACATAACAAGCTTAGAACGCAAAGTATAAAGATCCAAAGTTGGTACCTTTGATTCTGTTAAACCCAGAAAGACGAAGAACAGATCTGACAACGATTTTGAGAGCCTAGATCGCTTTGATATGGTGTTGTTTGGCCATGAACTTGGTTTCTTGTTGTAGTGTTGCATAGGTACTACAACTTTAGTATGAATTCCTGCCCAGAAATTATTTAGAGCACTGAATTAAACCCGGTCAAACTACCCCCCTTGTGCACTGACATGAAGGTCTGGAAATTGGCCAAGAACACCTATAGCGATGGTTCTGTCGCTATATGGCCCTTTAGTGACAATTATTTTCGGAAAATAATTATTTTTATTTAATAAATAGAAATAAATAGTTTTTAATTATTAAAAATACATATTAAATTCTGAAAAATTATTTTAAATCTTGAAAAATAGTTTTTAATTATTTTAAGTATATTTCATAAATATTTAATATTTTTGGAATATAAATGGTATTAATTTATTTAATTATGATATTAAATAAATTATTTAAAAATAGCTTTAATTCATGAAAAATCATGAAAAATAATATTATGGTATAAGAAAATATTTTAAGTTATTTTTGATGACTTTTAATATTTTGTGATGAAATTCATTAATTAATCAATATTAATGATAATTAGTTTATTTAATAGATATATTAAATAAATTATGGAAAAATAGAATTAATGTTTTAAAAATCATATAAAAATGATTTAAGTGTTATAACAATATTTTAAGTTATAAAATATAACATTTGATATTTTGGCATGAAAATATTAATATTTTAATATTAATAGCAATTATCGGATAATGGATTTAAGTGTTTAAAAATCATATAATTATGATTTTAAGGTATTAAAAATACTTTGATATATTATAATTATATTATAATATTATGTTATGATTTTCATTAATATTTTATATTAAATGAATATTAATGATTAAGGAATTATGTGATGTTTAATTCAATTAAATATGGTTTTAATGATCGAAAAATGTTGATAAATGATAATAATTATTTGAAAATTATTATAAGTCTTTAAAAATTATTTTGACTGATAAGATAATTATCATGGGATAATTGTTAAGCGTTGAAGCAGAGTTTAATTGAACTTTAACTCGAGTATTGTCTGACTAGACCGTCGGGATGATAGAATTGTGTCGGTTTTAAGTCAGACTGAAATAGTTTGACCTGATACTAAGTTTTATGTGTGTTATAGACTGATAGGGTTATGTGCTATGTGTTTAGGTTATTCTATGTATATATATATAACATTATTATACTATGATAATATTATTCTAATATTGGAGATCTATATTACTAATATTAGGTCTTCGGGTAAAGCATTATAAATTGCGTAGCGGTAATCAACTGTTCAGGCAAGTTTCTTTTTACTAAACTCTACTAAGAGTATTTTATTCAAGCTTATGGGTAATCATTGTTGATTGCCACGAAAATTGTACTATGTACATCTTGCATGTATAAATCAGGTATGAAAGGCTGATCACCTTCATTACCAGTTGGTTCAGAAATGTTTGTTCGTGTTTAATACTTGTTCAGTCAAAAGTTTGTTCGTGCTAGTTCTCAATTTTATTGATGAATTATAGCCAGCTTATTATTCATACTCTTCAATCATGATATATCGTTATATTGTTGAACTTAAACTTGCTGAGCAACTTTCATGCTCACCCTTGCTATATCATGACAAAACATTGCAAATAATGCGAATGCGTTCGGATACACGAAAAGGTTAAGGCCAAGTTCAGCTTGGGATAAAACATGTAGCTATTTTGTAATAGTATAGTTTGATAAAGATGTTATGTGTTAGAAAAGTTATGAAATGTGTATTAAGTTAAGGTTACTCGACCTTGGGGATTATGTGTAAGTTTAATGTATAAACAATTTTTGTTTATATCTTCGCAAATAGTTATAGAAATAGTATACCGGTTCCGCGGCTATTTGGGGCCTGAATTCGGGGCTATCATAGTTTGTTAATTGCAAGCCCAATTTATGAATTAAAATTTGTGAAGCAAATTATATTAGAAGCCCAAGTAATTAAGTATGTTAGTTAACCTAAGCTCAAGCCTATGATCCAATTGGTAGCATGAACCATGGAGCAAATCATGGATGATCCAAAGTAGGAAGTAAGTATACTTAGAGGCTAAGTTAGTGTGGTGATCACACAAAGTGTTTATAAATGATGACAAAGTAAACTTAAGGACTAAGTGTTGTGGGGAGCAAGTATACTAAATGATTAAGTAAGTGTGGTGACCAAGTGTTGTGATTAGCAAGAGACTTAAGGGCTAAGAAATGGATAACTTATTTGGCGAGCAAGTAAATGTGGGGAGCAAGTTTACTTAGTTGCTAAGCTTTGAATAGTAAGGAGGTAGATTAAAGAGGTGGAGTGGCTTTCTGACCGAACTAACCCTCATTTAGAAATCCTATAAATAGAGGAGGAGTGGGCTCATTATTGGTTGTTATTTTTTATCCATTTCAAAGCAACTTAAGTGTTAGAGAGGATAAGCACTTTGATTCTTAACTTCTATTATTAGATTTTCCACCAATAACTTATAGCTTAGTGACTTGAGAGAAAAAGCTAGGAAGCTAGTCTTTGAAATTAAAGAATCAAGAAGGAGATTAAAGATTAAGCAAGTGTTATTCAAGAGTAAGTGTTCTTGAACCATGTTTCTCTTTCTCTTCCATTGTTAGAGAAGGGGGTATTGGTAGAGCTAGTATGTTAAGGAAAGATAAACCAAATGGCTTTAGTCTTAATAAGCCGTATAAATCATGAATAAGCTATACATAATCATTTAAGTTACGAACTTGTGAAGAACAATAATGAAAGTATAAGAACTTGTAAGAAGTGATAATATGATTACATTAAAAAGTTAGCATGATTAATAAGAGGTAAGAATAAGGATTAAAGGACTTAACTTATTAATAAGTCATATGAAAAGAAAACATAAGTTAAATGGAAATATAAGTAGTTTATATTTTCATAAGTTACGAATTCACAATGAACTAGTAATAACTTATCATGGTTATAAGTTAACAAAGCATGTATGTCAAGATGTTGGTATAATGGATTGAATCCAAGTGAAATGGTATTAAAATCTCAAGTAACGAAGTTTCACCGGAATTCACACGATTAGACGACGATCGTCGAATTCGTGAAATTCTCGAAATGGTAGTCGAATTTTAATATTGAGCTTGGAAACATTGGTTTTCAATGGAGACAAGCTGTATTTGTCATTATAGAGTTGCGGACTCGTGAATGGCTGGATTCCTGACTTAGAACGAAGAAACGAGCTTTGAACAGTTCACGAACGTTTATCATTTTGGTTAAAATAGAATACTAGGTGAAATTTTAGCAAACGAAGTGGAATAGATAAAACTCTTGCATGAACACATAGAGTACGTGATTTGTGAATAGTAGGCTCTTGAATGAGCCAATTCGAACTTATAACGAAGAAGTTAAGAGTCCTAGAATCTCGCAAAGTTGAAAATCTATCAAAACTATCTGTGGCTCAGAGTCCGCGCCGCGGCGCGACTCCGAGCTTAAATGACCGGTGCCGCAGCGCTAAAGTGAGATTCAGACTCTGCAAACTCGCGCCTCAACGCGATAGTTAACAAAGGGACTCACACCGTAGCGTCGAGTCCAGTCCAAAGCCCTAATGGGCGACGCCGCAGCATGGCACAACAAAGAAACACCTGCGCCGCAGCGCCAACCTTAAAAGCTAGGTAGAAAAGAAAGGTTTCAAGCAAATATGAAGGGAAATTATTTAGTAATGAACTAAGGAACTTAATCATACATTATTAAGTTATAATTAAACCTTAAGTATGATAACTTAGGGTTAAAGAAAGTCAAGTGGAGTTGAATGTGAACGATATGCAATAAGTGAACTAAATAAATGACGATCGAGTTTCGATTAATAACGTACAGACGTTAGTAAGCCGTGAGGAAAGATAATTAACTCGAACTGAGTTGTACTAATGAAATAACTTCACTTAAGTTATGGAAGAGACAGAAGTCGGTAAGAATGATGTAAAGAATAACGGAAAGCCAAAACCAATAATAACAAATCTAATACGGGATTAGATTGAGAAGTGGGGTAAGATTCTTTAGGAACTATGTATGTTCATTCATGACCTAATGTGGTATATTATGTGATTATGTATTGTAGAGATTGTAAAGACTCAAAGGAAACGTAATTATTCGGTAGCAGACGCTGAAGGCAAGTTTTTCTTAAACCCTTGTCTAACCTTCGTGTTAGTCAGGTTTTCAAATGATTCAAGTTATGTGATGCATGTATGGTTTTGAAGAAAGGGTTGATGCCAGTTTTGACACTGGCTAGACTAATCTTTATAGATAGATTGATTTCTTTACAAGTCTTTCAATATAGAATTGCTAACGCTATCCTATGCCAATTCCTTGGTAAGGATATAAGGTAAGCCTGAATAAGTATAAACAAATGTATTTTCATCGAGTATTCGATGGGCACATGAGGTTGCCAAAAATTAAACTTACACACTGTTTAATGGATGTTGTGTTGTTCAACATAGGGTACTATAGGACTGATCACCTAGATGTACTCGTAAGCTATGTCGGACTTACAGACTTCGTGCCGGGTTATGTCCTTTTCAAAGAAACTATAAGACGTTCACGTCTTGAACCAGAATTGATGAATTGATGGAATATTGTTATTGAAAAATGTTTTGAAGGAAAAAGGAAAGCTATTTTGAATTATTGATAGTACTTTGTAACTATCATCTAGTTATTGAAGATATACGATTCTTATGTTTCAAGCATGCTTTTGAAATGAAATTGTTGTACTTGTTGAGCTTGTTATGCTCATTCTTGCTTTAAATATATGAATGTAGCTTAGACCGAATGGACCGAAGGATTCTACAAGGATAAAGAGAAGGCTAAAGTGAACGTGTAGATTGCCTATGTAATAGTATTGGTTTGTAATTATAATATTTGATAGTAATATTTGATAATATTTGATATTGCGTAGGTCCGCCGGAGTTTCAAAGGAACGACGGACCTAATAGAGTCCCAGACATGGGTAAAAGTAATAGAGAAGGCGTTTTGTTATTACAAACGTAGGTGAGCCACATAAGTTTTCTATTGTGACTTACCTAAGGAAGAGTAAAGCAAACTTTTGGTGGGAGGATCACCAGGGTGGGGCTGGAACAGAGGTAGTAACGCGGGAAGAATTGAAGAAGGTTTTCTTCGAGAATTATTTTCCCTATAAGATAAATGAGGGAGGATAGAGATTGAATTCTTAGAACTTAAGAAAGGGGATATGATATTTCCCTATTACGCGACCAAATTCAAATGGATTGGCAAGGTTTGTTTCACATTAAGTGGACACGGAGGAGCTGAAGGCTCGTAGATTAGAGCAGGGCCTGAGACCCTAGCTCTATAGTGGGATTCTGGTGATCAAGAGTGTTTCCTATGGGATCATTCTGGAGAAGGTGATTATAGCATAAGGTGATAGTGAGTTGTAGACTCAATACCACAAAGAGGGAAAAGATGAGAACAAGAGAGATGGAGGAACCAGGTAGAGAATGGTAGTGGTAGTATGCCAAAGAGATATAAATTTTTAACTCCAAGAATACTGAAGTGGGATAAGGGGATCCTAAGTAAAGGATCGAGGTGAGTAAGACATGTGGAAAGACTCATCTAGGAGTCTGTCTGGAAGGGATTATAAATACCTTTAAAACATTAAGGTAGAGAAGGAGGAAATAACTTTCGTTAAATTATATTCGTGAAAATTATTTCATGGATAATAGAAGTAACTAGGTATTAGTAGATAAGTACTGCTCATGTTGAGAGAATTTGAGGAAATTCTCCGAATGAATGGGTTGATTGACCATAGAGATATAACAAATAGTTATAAGTAAAGTGTGAACCTTTTGTTTTCTCAGAAAATCTAAGGTAGTAATTTACGATAATAAAATACCGCGACATTATTATTGTCGAACCATGACTCAAGTTAGGTTGGTGTTAAGGAAGAGGATGAGTTGTTACGGTTGCATATTGACTATCGTAATAGGAGTAAGATAGCGGTTAAGGATAAATATCCATGGCCCAGATCGATGATCTATTTGGTTAGTTGAAAGAGGCAAAGAATTTTTATAAATATAGATGTATGTATGGGGTATTGTCGGTTGGAAGTAAGGAAGATGGAGGAGGTACTTAAGATGACGTTAAGAATTCAGTTATGGTTATGACAAGTTTCTGGTTATGTCATTTAGGTTGACTAATGTATGGAAGTAGGTTTTTCCGTAAGGGGCGCCAATCAAGTCGGTGGCCAATTTGGTAGTTACACTTGTGGGATTCTATGGTTGAAGATACCATTAGCGTCACAGGATTTAAAAGAAATGTTGATTAAGGCACCTATATTATCTTTATTAGATGACACGTGGAAGTTTTGTAGTGTATCTCGATGTTTGCATAGATGTTATGATTGCGTACCCTTATAGCATGGCAATGTCATTGTGTATGCATCACGCCAGTTAAAGACTTATGAGGAGGTCTATCGTACAGCATTAGTTTTTGAATTTAAAAATCTAATGATAGTATTTATACGGGGAGAAGTGTGTGATATACACGGACTTTAAGAGTCTGAAATATATTTCCACATAGAAGGAGTTGAATATGTAGTAGAGAGAGGACTGTGATATCTTATATCATTCAGGGAAGCTAAACGTTGTAGCCGACGCGTTAAGTAGGATGGGTAGGGAAAGCTATCGATGCTAATGACTCAGAATGAGTTAATAACGGAAATGGTAATATCAGAGTTAGAAGTTAATTTAAGGAATAAAGGGGTAGAATTGTTATTCAAAACGTAGACTCAATCCACGATAATGGAATGAAGAATATGATGCAGGATAAGTAGAAGACTAAGTATAGTCTTATTTTGAGGGAGGAATTTGAGTTCCATATAAATATAATTTAAAAGAATAAACTAAGATGATATATAGATCGCGTAATGTGTTAATAAGTGTTTAACTTCAAACTCAGATTATTGATAGGAAGTGATAAGTCATGTGAATTAAGATAATACATTCGATGAAGGTGAAATGAAAGAACCACAATGTCGTAGAAGCATTGTGGAAACTCGAGATTAAAATAAAGGAAAAATTTTCCTTTGTGGTGTAACTATTATTAGCGAGATTCTGGGGACAGAATCCTTATAAGGAGGGAAGAGTGTAACGCCCCGAGAAAATCAGATTTTTGAGAATTAAATTTTATTTTTATTAAATGAATTTAATGGATTATTATGGAACAAACTAATTGAAGGTCGTTCTATGACCTAAACATATCAGAACATCGTAGTATTTTGTTTACGTGGTAAAATTAAAGTATTTGAATTTCCAAGACGAAAATAAAAACATTCCGATAAATTTTTCGAACAACATTATTCACGCATTTATGCTCGGGAATTATTTTTGAACTTTTGAGAAATACGTAACGATAGAATATTGATGTGAGATGGAATATCCAATAATATTTCAGTTATGGAAAATGTAATATTTCGCCTGTGGACTTAAAACCTAACGCTTAAGGAAAGTGACGTTACGAGAAGAATATGTACGACGAGTAATGAATTAAGCGATGTTTGTATAATACGTAGGTATTATACGAAGTAATGAATATGAGTACGATGTGATGTATTATTCGAGTACGTATGAATGATGGTAGGTTGTACATGTTGAATAGTATACAAGAGGAATACGAGATGAATACGTAAATTATACGTTATAAGGCTTTAAGCCAAATGTGTTGGACATGTAGGATTTGATAAGGCCCAAATGCAAGAATGGTTAAGTCCAATGTGAATTAAGGTGAAGTCCAATATAAGTTCATGAACAAAGCCCAAGTGTTTGTTAATTGCAAGCCCAATTTATGAATTAAAATTTGTGAAACAAATTATGTTAGAAGCCCAAGTAATTAAGTATGTTAGTTAACCTAAGCTCAAGCCTATGATCCAATGGGTAGTAAGAACCATGGAGCAAATCATGGATGATCTAAAGTAGGAAGCTAGTATACTTAGAGGCTAAGTTAGTGTGGTGATCACACAAAGTGTTTATAAGTGATGACAAAGTAAATTTAAGGAATAAGTGTTGTGGGAAGCAAGTATACTTAATGATTAAGTAAGTGTGGTGACCAAGTGTTCTGATTAGCAAGAGACTTAAGGGCTAAGCAATGGATAACTTATGTGGTGAGCAAGTAAATGTGGGGAGCAAGTTTACTTGGTTGCTAAGCTTTGAATAGTAAGGAGGTGGATTAAGGAGGTGGGGTGGCTTTATGACCAAACTAACCCTCACTTTAGAAATCCTATAAATATAGGAGGAGTGGGCTTATTATTTGGTTGTTAGTTTTCATCCATTTCAAAGCAACTTAAGTGTTAGAGAGGATAAGCACTTTGAAGCTTAACTTCTTTTATTAGATTTTCCACCAATAACTTATAGCTTAGTGACTTGAGAGAAAAAGCTAGGAAGCTAGTCTTTGAAGTTCAAGAATCAAGAAGGAGATTAAAGATTAAGCAAGTGTTATTCAAGAGTAAGTGTTCTTGAACCATGTTTCTCTTTTTCTTCCATTGTTAGAGAAGGGGTTATTGGTAGAGTTAGTATGTTAAGGAATGATAAACCAAAGGGCTTTAGTCTTAATAAGTCGTATAAATCATGAATAAGCTATTCTTAATCATTTAAGTTACGAACTTGTGAAGAACAATAATGAAAGTATAAGAACTTGTAAGAAGTGGTAATATGTTTACATTAAGAAGTTATAATGATTAATAAGAGGTAAGGATAAGGATTAAAGGACTTAACTTATTAATAAGTCATATGAAAAGAAGACATAAGTTAAATGGAAATATAAGTAGTTTATATTTTCATAAGTTACAAATTCACAATGAACTAGTAATAACTTTTCATGGTTTTAAGTTAAAAAAGCATGTATGTCAAGATGTTAATATAATGGATTGAATCCAAGTGAAATGGTCTAAAAATCTCAAGTAACGAAGTTTCACCGGAATTCACACGATTAGACGAAGATCGTCGAATTCATGAAATTCTCGGAATGGAAGTCGAATTTTGATATTGAGCTTAGAATCATTGGTTTTTAATGGAGACGAGTCGTATTTGTCATTATAGAGTTGCGGACTCGAAAATGGCCAAATTTCGACTTAGAACGAAGAAACGAGCGTTGAACGTTCACGAACATTTATCGTTTTGGTTAAAAATGGACTAATAGGTGAAATTTTAGTAAACAAAGTCTAATAGATAAAATTCTTACATGAACACGTAAAGTACGTGATTTATGAACTGTGGGCTCTTGAATGAGCCAATTCGGACTTATAACGAAGAAGTTACGAGTACGGGAATCTCGCAAAGTTGAAAATCTGTCAAAACTATTTGTGTCTCAGAGTCCGCGGCGCGGCGCGACTCCAAGCTTAAATGATCGGCGCTGCAGCGTCAAAGTGAGCTTCAGACTCTGCAAACTCACACCGCAGCGTGATAGTTAACAAAGGGACTTGCGCCGTAACGCCGAGTCCAGTCTCCAAACCCTAATGGGTGACACCACAGCGCGGCACAACAAAGAAACACCGGCGCCGTAGCGCCGATCTTAAAAGCTAGGCAGAAAAGAATGGTTTCTAGTAAAGATGAAGGGAAATTGTTTAGTAATGAACTAAGAAACTTAATCATACATTATAAAGTTATAATTAAACCTTAAGTATGATCACTTAGGGTTAAAGAAAGTCAAGTGGAGATGAATTTGAACGATATACAATAAGTGAACTAAACAAATGTCGATCGAGTTTCGATTAATAACGTACGGACGTTAGTAAGCTGTGAGGAAGGATAATTAACTCGAACCGAGTTGTACTAATGAATTAACTTCACTTAAGTTATGGAAGAGACAGAAGTCGGTAAGAATGATGTAAAGAATAATGGAAAGCCAAAACCAATAATAACAAATTTAATACGGGATTAGATTGAGAAGTAGGGTAAGATTCTTTAGGAACTATGTATGTTCATTCATGACCTAATGTGGTATATTATGTGATTATGTATTGTAGAGATTGTAAAGACTCAAAGGAAACGTAATTATTCAGTAGCAGACGCTGAAGGCAATTTTTTCCTAAACCCTTGTCTAACCTTCGTGTTAGTCAGGTTTTTAAATGATTCAAGTTATGAGAAGCATGTATGGTTTTGAAGAAAGGGTCGATGCCAGTTTTGACTCGGCTAGACTAATCTTGATAGATTGATTGATTTCTTTACAAGTCTTTCAATATAGAATTGTTAACGCTATCCTATGCCAATTCTTTGGTACAGATATAAGGTAAGCCTGAATAATTATAAACAAATGTATTTTCATTGAGTATTCGATGGGCACGTGATGTTGCCACAAATTAAACGTACACACATTTAATGGATGTAGTGTTGATCAACATAGGGTACTATAGGCTGATCACCTTGATGTACTCGTAAGCTATGCTGGACTTACAGACTTCGTGTCGGGTTGTCCTTTTCAAAGAAACTATAAGACATTCACGTCCTGAACCAGAATTGATGAATTGATGGAATATTGTTATTGAAAAATGTTTTGAAGGAAAAAGGAAAGCTATTTTGAATTATTGATAGTACTTCGTAACTATCATCTAGTTATTGAAGATATAAGATTCTTATGTTTCAAGCATGCTTTTAAAATGAAATTATTGTACTTGTTGAGCTTGTTATGCTCACTCTTGCTTGAACCATATGAATGCAGCTTAGACCGAATGGACCGAAGGATTCTACAAGGATAAAGAGAAGGCTAAAGTGAACGTGTAGATTGCCTATGTAAGAGTATAGGTTTGTAATGATAATATTTGATATTATGACAAGAACAAATGTAATGGTTATAAAGAACCTGGGGAATGGTAGTATTGTTTTGGAATATATATAAGACATATTCGTTCTTTTAAGGCATTTCAATTGAATGTTTGTGTGAACTGTAGCACCGTGGAGCACCATATGTCGGGTTGAAAGAGACCCGGATTTGGGGGCGTCATAAGTTGGTATCAAAGCATTAGGTTATAAAACTTAAGGGGGGAAGAACCTTAGGCTAATAACCTCGTTAAGGAAGAGAGGTCCAAATGAAGTAAACTCGAGCTTTGCTTAAGTTGAATGAGTCAATAAGGTATTGAGGAAACTCAGTACCAAAAGATTTAAAAGATGGAAAGTAACCCTAAATAAATTAAATGTGATTTGTGCTTATACGATTCTGTGTTATATACAAATCAATATATGTGTTATTGTAGGATGTCGATCGATAGCTTGATGTATAGAGATATACACGCGGTGAGTGAAGAGCTTGTGAACCAAGTAAAGCCTGTACCTATGCCGGTGGCGGAGGTACCAATAGTGATTCTAGAGGAGTCGGAGGCAGAGGAGTACTTTTCTGAGGAAGACTACTCTAAGGGAGAGATGGATATATCATCATACCTTAGTAAGATGAACGATGTGGAAGATGAAAGAGAGGTAACATCGGTTACTACGGTGGTACCTACATTGGAGTCATCACCTCCAGATGCAATGGAAGCATTGTATCTGGCAGCGCTTGACAAGAATGTGCAACTGGGTATAGTTGTGCAGAATCAGAGTGAAGTGATTAGTTATCTCCATGAAGCTAAGATGTTTGCAGAAGCATATTTTGAGTTAGAGAACGAAAGGCAGGTGATAGGAAGCATAAGTGTTTAACTTCCAACACAGATTATTGATAGGAAGTGATAAGTCATGTGAATTAAGATAATACCTTCGATGAAGGTAAAATGAAAGAACCACAATGTCATAGAAGCATTGTGGAAACTCGAGATTAAAATAAAGGAATAATTTTCCTCTGTGGTGTAAGTATTATTAGCAAGATTCTGGGGACATAATCCTTATAAGGAGGGAAGACTGTAACGCCCCGAGAATATCAGATTTTTGAGAATTAAATTTTTATTTTTATTAAATGAATTTAATGGATTATTTATGGAGCAAGCTAATTGAAGGTCGTTCTATGACCTAAACATATCAGAACATCGTAGTATTTTAGCTATGTGGTAGAATTAAAGTGTTTGAATTTCCAACACGAAAATAAAAGCTTTTCGAGAAATTTTTCGAACAACACTATTCACGTATTTCTGCTCGGGAATTATTTTTGAACTTCCGAGAAATACGTAACGATAGAATATCGATGTGAGATGGAATATCCAATAATATTTCAACTATGGAAAACGTAATATTTCGTCTGTGGACTTAAAACCTAACGCTTAGGGAAAGTGACGTTACGAGAAGAAAATGTACGACGAGTAATGAATTAAGCGATGTTCATATAATACGTATGTATTATACGAAGTAATGAATATGAGTACAATGTGATGTATTATACGAGTACGTATGAATGATGGTAGGTTGTACATGTTGAATAGTATTCAAGAGGAATACGAGATGAATACGTAAATAATACGTTATAAGGCTTTAAGCCAAATGTGTTGGACATGCAGGATTTGATAAGGCCCAAATGCAAGAATGGTTAAGTCCAATGTGAATTAAGGTGAAGTCCAATATAAGTTAATGAATAAAGCCCAAGTGTTTGTTAATTGCAAGCCCAGTTTATGAATTAAAATTTGTGAAGCAAATTATGTTAGAAGCCCAAATAATTAAGTATGTTAGTTAACCTAAGCTCAAGCCTATGATCAAATGGGTAGTATGAACCATGGAGCAAATCATGGATGATCCAAAGTAGGAAACAAGTATACTTAGAGACTAAGTTAGTGTGGTGATCACACAAAGTGTTTATAAGTGATGACAAAGTAAACTTAAGGACTAAGTGTTGTGGGGAGAAAGTATACTTAATGATTAAGTAAGTGTGGTTACCAAGTGTTGTGATTAACAAGAGACTTAAGGGATAAGCAATGGATAACTTATGTGGTGAGCAAGTAAATGTGGGGAGGAAGTTTACTTGGTTGCTAAGCTTTGAATAGTAAGGAGGTGGATTAAGGAGGTGGAGTGGCTTTATGACCAAACTAACCCTCACTTTAGAAATCCTATAAATAGAGGAGGAGTGGGATCATTATTTGGTTGTTAGTTTTCATCCATTTAAAAGCAACTTAAGTGTTAGAGAGGATAAGCACTTTGATGCTTAACTTCTATTATTAGATTTTCCACAAATAACTTATAGCTTAGTGACTTGAGAGAAAAAGCTAGGAAGCTAGTCTTTGAAGTTCAAGAATCAAGAAGGAGATTAAAGATTAAGCAAGTGTTATTCAAGAGTAAGTGTTCTTGAACCATGTTTCTCTTTCTCTTCCATTGTTAGAGAAGGGGGTATTGGTAGAGCTAGTATGTTAAGGAAAGATAAACCAAAAGGGTTTAGTCTTACTAAGCCGTATAAATCATGAATAAGCTATTCGTAATCATTTAAGTTACGAACTTGTGAAGAACAATAATGAAAGTATAAGAACTTGTAAGAAGTGGTAATATGTTTACATTAAGAAGTTAGCATGATTAATAAGAGGTGAGAATAAGGATTAAAGGACTTAACTTATTAATAAGTCATATGAAAAGAAGACATAACTGAAATGGAAATATAAGAAGTTTATATTTTCATACGTTACAAATTCACAATGAACTAGTAATAACTTATCATGGATATAAGTTAACAAAGCATGTATGTCAAGATGTTGGTATAATGGATTGAATCCAAGTGAAATGGTCTAAAAATCTCAAGTAACGAAGTTTCGCCTGAATTCACACGAGTAGACGACGATTGTCAAATTCGTGAAATTCTCGGAATGGAAGTCGAATTTTGATATTGAGCTTGGAAACATTGGTTTTCAATGGAGACAAGTCGTATTTGTCATTATAGAGTTACAGACTCAAAAATGGCCGGATTCTGACTTAGAACGAAGAAACGAGTGTTGAACGTTCACGAACGTTTATCGTTTTGGTTAAAAATGGACTAATAGGTTAAATTTTAACAAAAGAAGTCGAATAGATAAAATTATTGCATGAACACGTAGAGTACGTGATTTGGGAACCGTAGGCTCTTGAATGAGCCAATTCGGACTTATAACAAAGAAGTTACGAGTCCGGGAATCTCGCAATGTTGAAAATCTGTCAAAACTATCTGTGGCTCAGAGTCAGCGCTGCGGCGCGACTCCAAGCTTAAATGATCGGCGCCGCAGCGCCAAAGTGAGCTTCAGACTCTGCAAACTCGTGCCGCAACGCGATAGTTAACAAAGGGACTCGCGCCGCAGCGCCGAGTCTAGTCTCCAAGCCCTAATGGGCGACGCCGCAGCGCGCCAAATCAAAGAAACACCGGCGCCGCATTGCCAACCTTAAAAGCTAGGCAGAAAAGAATGGTTTCAAGTAAAGATGAAGGGAAATTGTTTAGTAATGAACTAAGGAACTTAATCATACATTATTAAGTTATAATTAAACCTTAAGTATAATTACTTAGGGTTAAAGAAAGTCAAGTGGAGATGAATGTGAATGATATGCAATAAGTGAACTAAACAAATGACGATCGAGTTTCGATTAATAACGTACGGACGTTAGTAAGCCGTGAGGAAGGATAATTAACTCGAACCAAGTTGTACTAATGAAATAACTTCACTTAAGTTATGGAAGAGACAAAAGTCGGTAAGAATGATGTAAAGAATAACGGAAAGCCAAAACTAATAATATCAAATCTAATATAGGATTAGATTGAGAAGTGGGGTAAGATTCTTTAGGAACTATGTATGTTCATTCATGACCTAATGTGGAGATTATAAAGACTCAAAGGAAACGTAATTATTCGGTAGCGGATGCTGAAGGCAAGTTTTTCCTAAACCTTTGTCTAACCATCGTGTTAGTCAGGTTTTCAAATGATTCAAGTAATGAGATTCATGTATGGTTTTAAAGAAAGGGTCGATGCCAATTATGACTCAGCTAGACTAATCTTGATAGATTGATTGATTTCTTTACAAGTCTTTCAATATAGAATTGCTAACGCTATCCTATGCCAATTCTTTGGTATAGATATAAGGTAAGCCTGAATAAGTATAAACAAATGTATTTTCATCGAGTATTCGATGGGCACGTGAGGTTGCCACAAATTAAACGTACATACGTTTAATGGATATAGTGTTGATCAACATATGGTACTATAGGCTGATCACCTAGATGTACTCGTAAGCTATGCCGAACTTACGGACTTCGTGTCGGGTTGTCCTTTTCAAAGAAACTATAAGACGTTCACGTCTTGAACCGGAATTGATGAATTGATGAAATATTGTTATTGAAAATCGTTTTGAAGGAAAAAGGAAAGCTATTTTGAATTATTGATAGTACTTCATAACTATCATCTAGTTATTGAAGATATACGATTCTTATGTTTCAAGCATGCTTTTAAAATGAAATTGTTGTATTGATTGTTATGCTCACTCTTGCTTGAACCATATGAATGCAGCTTAGACCGAATGGACCGAAGGATTCTACAAGGATAAAGAGAAGGCTAAAGTGAACGTGTAGATTGCCTATGTAAGAGTATAGGTTTGTAATGATAATATTTGATATTATGACAAGAACAAATGTAATGGTTATAAAGAACCTGGGGAATGGTAGTATTGTTTTGGAATATATATAAGACATATTCGTTCTTTTGAGGCATTTCAATTGAATGTTTGTGTGAACTGTAGCACCGTGGAGCACCATATGTCGGGTTGAAAGAGACCCGGATTTGGGGGCGTCATAAGTTGGTATCAAAGCATTAGGTTATAAAACTTAAGGGGGGAAGAACCTTAGGCTAATAACCTCGTTAAGGAAGAGAGGTCCAAATGAAGTAAACTCGAGCTTTGCTTAAGTTGAATGAGTCAATAAGGTATTGAGGAAACTCAGTACCAAAAGATTTAAAAGATGGAAAGTAACCCTAAATAAATTAAATGTGATTTGTGCTTATACGATTCTGTGTTATGTACTAATCAACATATGTGTTATTGTAGGATGTCGATCGATAGCTTGATGTATAAAGATAGACACACGGTGAGTGAAGAGATTGTGAACCGAGTAAAGTCTGTACCTATGCCGGTGGCGGAGGTACCAATAGTGATTATAGAGGAGTCGGAGGCAGAGTACTTTTCTGAGGAAGACTACTCTGAGGGAGAGATGGATATATCGTCATACCTTAGTATGATGAACGATGTGGAAGAAGAAAGAGATGTAACATCAGTTACTATGGTGGTACCTACATTGGAGTCATCATCTCTAGATGCAATGGAAGCATTGTATCTGGCAGCGCTTGACAGGATTGTGCAACCGGGTACAGTTGTGCAGAATCAGAGTGAAGTGATTAGTTATCTCCATGAAGCTAAAATGTCTGCAGAAGCAGATTTTGTGTTAGAGCACAATAAGCAGGTGCTTATGGCAGAACAGGCTAGGAATTATAAGGCAGATGTGACGAACGAGATTTTTGTAATTTAATTTTAATATTTATTGAATTAAATACATATTTTTCGATGATTTGATTATTGGATTAAATAATTATTTGATTCAATTGTGGTAGATTAATTTAATTATATGTATTACATTTATTAAATTAATGTGGAGAATAATTATTATTCAAGTATGTAATTAATTGAGTTTATTGAATTAAATGAAATATTTAATTAAGCATGATGTTATTTTAATTAAATTAATTATTAATTAGAGAGTTAATAATTTGACATTATTAATTAATGAGAAAATTAAATATATGACTATGTGAATTTATGAGAAGTTATTATATTTTATTTTTATTAAATAAGATATTTGATTATTGTGCAAGTGGGTGTGACATGAATTAACTATGTGATAAAGTTTTATTAAATTAAATGGTTTTTGAAACCTATTCTAGCTAGACAAACATGGCACTAAAGGGAGTTGGGGCCAGTAAACCCATGACTGGGTAACTGACCACCAACGCGTCAGTTGTTCATTATTTAGTTTACGTATTCTTTTATTTCTTTTTCATTATTTGCCTAAGTCTAGAAAGCATAACAGAGAGAAATACAGATAAAGAGTTGAGAAGTCAGAGTTGTTAAGAGGATTGTGTGAGTCATCTGAGAAGGAATTCATCTTCCATTAATTGTACTTTGGGTAATTTTCCTTCCCAAATTCTATTTTACGTCATTAAGTTTTTATAAGAAAATGGCTTTCAAAGTTTCTGTAAAGCCTCTGTGATTGAGAAATGAGTAATATTTATGAGTTATTTATGGGTTAAGATGTATCAAATCGTATTTTATATATATATTGCATGATTCCATATCACCAGTTTCATAATATTACATCGTATATGATTTCTACAAAATTACAGAGTATGGGTTTTGGCCTTATGGTCTTATACGTGATATTTTATGTATTGATCGTATATTATCCCTAAATTTACACTCATATATCATTATACATGTTGATACGAAGAGACCAAAGTTTAAATAAACGGATTCAGTGTTATAACGAATCCGTAGTGATAATTTTCATGTTTTATTTTCAAAACCTTCAAGAACATCAAGAACAGTGGAAGTAAATGTGTTGATTTTGCAAATTATGTGTTGTAACTTGTTAAAAATCATGCTAGATGGGTTAAGTAATGATTATATATGTATTACAATGATTGGGTAAGTCTAAATTCGTGTAAATATAACTAATTGGAAGTTATGGCCATATTCATGTATAATTTTACCTATGATTGATTTTTAGCCTAATCCGGCCTTGTTATGTTAGCGAACTGCAGAACTGCAGAAACTGCAAAAAATGAGCCTGGGTAACCACGCCCCCGGTGGGCAGTTACCAAATTAAATTACCTCGCCCGACGGTTAAAAAAAATAAAAATAAATATAAAAACTAAAAAAATAATAAATAAATAAATATTCGATGAGAATTATTATTAAAATATTTATAAAATAAATTAAATATTTTAATTGAGATATTTATGGAATAAAATAAATATTTAATGAAAATTATTATTAAAATATTTATAAAATAAATTAAATATTTCAATTTAGATATTGTGGAATAAAATAAATATTCGATAAAAATTATTATTAAAATATTTATAAAATAAATTAAATATTTTAATTGAGATATTTATGGAATAAAATAAATTTTCGATAAAAATTATTATTAAAATATTTATAAAATAAAGTAAATAATGTAATTAAGATATTTATTGAATAAAATAAATATTCGATGGAAATTATTATGAAATAATTTATTCGAGTGTAATAATAGTAAGAGAATGAAAATATTCTAATTTAATTAAGTAATTAAATTAGAAGGGTAATGATTTGTTAAATAAAGTGGAGTTTATATTAAATAATTAAGTGAAAATATAACTAATGAATGTTGTGAATACATATGGTATGTGTGTAGGATTTGTGGTGAACGGAAGTAGTAATCGTTTAGCCTACACACGAGGCAAGTTTCCTAACCCTACTTGTCATTATTGTTCAAGTTATTAGTTACCTCGAGTAAATTATCGTTACTATTATTCAAGTTCAATTGTTATATTAAAGATTTATTATCTTTTCAAAGCATGATTCAGTTATACAATAATTAATCTATTGTATACTTCTTGAGATTATTAATCGAGTTGAATATCATTATTGTTGAACCTTATTAGACTAGTGGATTTTATTGATTCAACTAGTCCTTAGTTGATGAACGTTCTAAATTTAAGAACCCTTATTGAATTATCCAAACCAAACTTCCTTTGGTGCGGACTCGAATGTCAAACTGAGATGAACAACCCTGCAAAGGGATTTACTTATGCGTTAGCGTTAAGATATTGTGCACAGTATGGTACTAAGGGCTGATCCCCCTAAGTACGAGAAGAAAGGTCCATAGTCTTATGACTATTAAAGGTTTCAAGTATAACCCTTGATAACCTAGGACATAGTTCAAGGTATTATGACCCTCAGAATTCTTTTGATTCTTGTTATTCATTCTTGATTCAAAAGTTAAACTTTCATTCAGATGTTTTTTGATTTACTTGCATGTTATTATACTGTTATTTCATTATTATACTTGTGGGCAATAGTGCTCACTCTTGCTTAATAATAACATTGCAGTTAAGAACGAAAGAACCGATGAACCTTCCACTAGTAAAGGCAAGGGCAAAGTTAGCAAGTGATGAAGACTTGTTAGTTTTTATTAGATGATGTATTTATGTTTAAGACTTGAGTTACTGATGTTATTTAAGACTTGTTTGTTTATGATTCCGCACAGATGTTTAAGGTTAGTTTAACCTGGGATTATATTATTATTATTTGGATGTTGTAACCCTTAAGGAGATTTATTATTATTTCTATCTATTGTATGGTTTGCATTTATTATGGGTAGATAGATAGATGATATTTGTATAGTGAACACCAAATCCCGTGGAATTGAAGTACCCGGATTTGGGGGTGTCACAGCAGAGGCTGATGAACTTCGTAGAGGACTGGGGGAGAAGTACCGAAAGATAGCACGGATGTCTTACATCCATGAGAGTGCACATAAGGATTAAAAACTGAAGGTTGCTTGTTATTCCATTGAGTCAGGACAAACCCGTTATATGATTAGTCGGGATACTATAGCAATGATTGCGAATGAGAAAACGAGGACGCTGTTATGCATTATTAGAAATCTAAAGTTATAAATATGTGTGTAATGACGTAAAACCCTCTTTTGAAGGGTAGTCTTTTATAAATCCCAACTTTTGTGAAGTTCAATTGTGGGATAGAAAATGTAATAGCTTTTGGCTATAGAGAACAAGTTGTAAATAGTTTCAAACTATGAAGAAGCATATGAATATAATGAAGTTTTCATGGAAATGATTTGTTATGATGTGATTTGGTATGTGGCAATTAATAACGAAGTAAGTAAATAGATAATAATGAGATTTTATTTATTTAATCAGAAAATGTCGCTAAGGAAAAGATAACGTAATCATGAAGCGGAATCACATAATAATAATAATAATTAATGGGGTTAACACAACCCTATGTAAGAGTTCGTTTATTTATTAACGGCTGTATTAACCGAACCGGGGGTGGAATACCTGCGGATCCTAAGGTAGCTAGAACGATTACTTATAAATAGTTTAAAAGCGTAGGTCCGCCGGAGTTCAAAGGAACGACGGACCTAATAGAGTCCCAGACATGGGTAAAAGTAATAGAGAAGGAATTTTGTTATTACAAACGTAGGTGAGCCGCATAAGTTTTCTTTTGTGACTTACCTAAGGAAGAGTAAAGCCAACTTTTGGTTGGAGGCTCACCAGGGTGGGGCTGGAACAGAGGTAGTAACGTGGGAACAATTCAAGAAGGTTTTCTTCGAGAATTATTTTCCCTATAAGACATGTGAGGGAGGATAGAGATTGAATTATTAGAACTTAAGCAAGGGGATATGATATTTCACCAGTACGCGACCAAATTCAAATGAATTGTCAAGGTTTGTTTCATATCAAGTGGACACCGAGGAGGTGAAGGCTCGTAGATTGGAGCAGGGCCTGAGACCCTAGCTCTATAATGGGATTTTGGTGATCTAGAGTGTTTCATATGGGATCATTCTGGAGAAGGTTATTATAGCAGAAGGTGATAGTGAGTTGTAGACTCAATACCACAAAGAGGGAAAAGATGAGAAGCAAGAGAGACGGACGAACCAAGGTAGAGAATGGTAGTGGCAGTATGCCAAAGAGACATAAATTTTTAACTCCGAGAATACTAAAGTGGGACAAGGGGATCCTAAGTAAAGGATCGAGGTGAGTAAGACATATGGAAAGACTCATCTAGGAGTCTGTCTCGAAAGGATTATAAATACCTTTAAAACATTAAGGTAGAGAAGGAGGAAATAACTTTTGTTAAATTATATTCGTGAAAATTATTTCATGGATAATAGAAGTAAGTAGGTATCAGTAGATAAGTACTGTTCATGTTGAGAGAATTTGATGAAATTCTCGGTATGAATGGGTTGATTAACCATAGAGATATAACAAATAGTTATAAGTAAAGTGTGAGCATTTTGTTTTCTCAAAAAATCTAAGGTAGTAATTTACGGTAATAAAATACCGCGACATTATTATTGTCGAACCATGACTCAAGTTAGGTTGGTGTTAAGGAATAGGATGAGTTATTATGGTTGCATATTGACTATCGTAATAGGAGTAAGATAGCAGTTAAGGATAAATACCCATGGCTCAGGATTGATGATCTATTTGGTTAGTTGAAAGGGGCAAAGAATTTTTATAAATATAGATGTATGTATGGGGTATTGTCGGTTGGAAGTAAGGAAGATGGAGGAGGTACCTAAGATGACATTAAGAATTCGGTATGGTTATGACAAGTTTCTGGTTATGTCATTTAGGTTGATTAATGTATGGAAGTAGGTTTTTCCATAAGGGGCGCAAATCAAGTCGGTGGCCAATTTGATAGTTACCCTTTTGGGATTCTATGGTTGAAGATACCATTAGCGCCACAGGATTTAAAAGAAAGGTTGATTAAGGCATCTATATTATCTTTATTAGATGATACGTGGAAGTTTTGTAGTGTATCTCGATGTTTGCATAGATGATATGATTGCGTACTCTTATAGCATGACAATGTCATTGTGTATGCATCACGCCAGTTAAAGGCTTATGAGGAGGTCTATCGTACTTATTATCTATAATTGGCAGCATTAGTTTTTGAATTTAAAAATCTAATAATAGTATTTATACGGGGAGAAGTGTGAGATATACACGGACTTTAAGAGTCTGAAATATATTTCCACATAGAAGGAGTTGAATATGTAGTAGAGAGAGGACTGTGATATCTTATATCATTCAGGGAAGCTAAACGTTGTAGCCGACGCGTTAAGTAGGAGGGGTAGGGAAAGCTATCGATGCTAATGACTCAGAATGAGTTAATAACGGAAATGGTAATATCAGAGTTAGAAGTTAAATTAAGGAATGAAGGGGTAGAGTTGTTATTCAAAATGTAGACTCAATCAACGATAATGGAGTGAGTTAAGTAAGTACAACTAAGTAATGAGGGATTCAAACGAGTGAAGAAGATGATGCATGATAAGTAGAAGACGAAGTATAGTCTTATTTTGAGGGAGGAATTTGAGTTCCATATAAATATAAGTTAAAAGAATAAACTAAGATGATATAGAGATTGCGTAATGTGTTAATGAGTGTTTAACTTCCAACTCAGATTATTGATAGGAAGTGATACGTCATGTGAATTAAGATAATACCTTCGATGAAGGTGAAATGAAAGAACCACAATGTCGTAGAAGCATTGTGGAAACTTGAGATTAAAATAAAGGAATAATTTTCCTCTGTGGTGTAAGTATTATTAGCGAGATTCTGGGGACATAATAATTATAAGGAGGGAAGAGTGTAACGCCTCGAGAAAATCGAATTTTTGATAATTAAATTTTTATTTTTATTAAATGAATTTAATAGATTATTTATGGAGCAAGCTAATTGAAGGTCGTTCTATGACCTAAACATATTAGAATATCGTAGTATTTTGGCTACGTGGTAGAATTAAAGTGTTTTAATTCCCAAGACGAAAATAAAAGCTTTCAGAGAAATTTTCGAAGAACACTATTCACGCATTTCTGCTCGGGAATTATTTTTGAACTTCCGAGAAATATGTAACGATAGAATATCGATGTGAGATGGAATATCCATAATATTTCAGTTATGGAAAACGTAATATTTCGTTTGTGGACTTAAAACCTAACGCTTTGGGAAAGTGACGTTACGAGAAGAAAATGTATGACGAGTAATGAATTAAGCGATGTTCGTATAATACGTACGTATTATAAGAAGTAATGAATATGAGTACGATGTGATGTATTATACGAGTACGTATGAATGATTGTAGGTTGTACTTGTTGAATAGTATACGAGAGGAATACGAGATGAATACGTAAATTATACTTTATAAGGCTTTAAGCCAAATGTGTTGGACATGTAGGATTTGATAAGGCCCAAATGCAAGAATGGTTAAGTCCAATGTGAATTAAGGTGAAGTCCAATATAAGTTCATGAACAAAGCCCAAGTATTTGTTAATTGCAAGCCAAATTTATGAATTAAAATTTGTGAAGAAAATTATGTTAGAAGCCCAAGTAATTAAGTATGTTAGTTAACCTAATCTCAAGCCTATGATCCAATGGGTAGTATGAACCATGGAGAAAATCATGGATTATCCAAAGTAGGAAGCTAGTATACTTAGAGGCTAAGTTAGTGTGGTGATCAAACAAAGTGTTTATAAGTGATGACAAAGTAAACTTAAGGACTAAGTGTTGTGGGGAGCAAGTATACTTAATGATTAAGTAAGTGTGGTGACCAAGTGTTGTGATTAGCAAGAGACTTAAGGGCTAAGCAATGGATAACTTATGTGGTGAGCAACTAAATTTGGGGAGCAAGTTTACTTGGTTTCTATGCTTTGAATATTAAGGAGGTGAATTAAGGAGGTGGAGTGGCTTTATTACCAAACTAACCCTCACTTTAGAAATCCTATAAATAGAGAAGGAGTGGGCTCATTATTTGGTTGTTAGTTTTCATCCATTTAAAAGCAACTTACGTGTTAGAGAGGATAAGCACTTTGATGCTTAACTTCTATTATTAGATTTTCCAAAAATAATTTATAGCTTAGTGACTTGAGAGAAAAAGCTAGGAAGCTAGTCTTTGAAGTTCAAGAATCAAGAAGGAGATTAAAGATTAAGCAAGTGTTATTCAAGAGTAAGTGTTCTTGAACCATGTTTCTCTTTCTCTTCCATTGTTAGAGAAGGGGGTATTAGTAGAGCTAGTATGTTAAGGAATGATAAACCAAAGGGCTTTAGTCTTAATAAGCCGTATAAATCATGAATAAGCTATTCGTAATCATTTTAGTTACGAACTTGTGAAGAACAATAATGAAAGTATAAGAACTTGTAAGAAGTGGTAATATGTTTACATTAAGAAGTTAGCATGATTAATAAGAGGTGAGAATAAGGATTAAAGGACTTAACTTATTAATAAGTCATATGAAAAGAAGACATAAGTGAAATGGAAATATAAGTGGTTTATATTTTCATAAGTTACAAATTCACAATGAACTATTAATAACTTATCATGGTTATAAGTTAACAAAGCATGTATGTCAAGATGTTGGTATAATGGATTGAATCCAAGTGAAATGGTCTAAAAATCTCAAGTAACGAAGTTTCGCCGGAATTCACACGATTAGACGACGATTGTCGAATTCGTGAAATTCTAGGAATGGAAGTCGAATTTTTATATTGAGCTTGGAAACATTGGTTTTCAATGGAGACAAGTCGTATTTGTCATTATAGAGTTACGGACTCGAAAATGGCCGGATTCTGACTTAGAACGAAGAAACGAGTGTTGAACGTTCACGAACGTTTATCGTTTTGGTTAAAAATGGACTAATAGGTGAAATTTTAGCAAACGAAGTTGAATAGATAAAATTCTTGCATGAACACGTAGAGTACGTGATTTGTGAACCGTAGGCTCTTGAATGAGCCAATTCGGACTTATAACGAAGAAGTTACGAGTCTGGGAATCTCGCAAAGTTGAAAATCTGTCAAAACTATCTGTGGCTCAGAGTCCGCGCCGCGACGCGACTCCAAGCTTAAATGATCGGCACCGCAGCGCCAAAGTGAGCTTCAGACTCTGCAAACTCGCGTCACAACGCGATAGTTAACAAAGGGACTCGCGCCGCAACGCCGAGTCCGGTCTTCAAGCCCTAATGGGCGACGCCGCAGTGCGTCACAACAAAGAAACATCGGCGCCGCAGCGCCAACCTTAAAAGCTAGGCAGAAAAGAATGGTTTCAAGTAAAGATGAAGGGAAATTGTTTAGTAATGAACTAAGGAACTTAATCATACATTATTAAGTTATAATTAAACCTTAAGTATGATCACTTAGGGTTAAAGAAAGTTAAGTGGAGATGAATGTGAACGATATGCAATAAGTGAACTAAACAAATGACGATCGAGTTTTGATTAATAACGTACGGACGTTAGTAAGCCGTGAGGAATGATAGTTAACTCGAACCAAGTTGTACTAATGAAATAACTTCACTTAAGTTATGGAAGAGACAGAAGTCGGTAAGAATGCTGTAAAGAATAACGGAAAGCCGAAACCAATAATAACAAATCTAATACGGGATTTATTTGGCTAGACTAATCTTGATAGATTGATTGATTTCTTTACAAGTCTTTCAATATAGAATTGTAAACGTTATCCTATGCCAATCCTTTGGTACGGATATAAGGTAAGCCTGAATAAGTATAAACAAATATATTTTCATCGAGTATTCGATGGGCACGTGAGGTTGCCACAAATTAAACGTACACACATTTAATGGATGTAGTGTTGATCAACATAGGGTACTATAGGCTGTGACGCCCCCAAATCCGTGTAAACATCGATTACAGAACTTGGTGCTCACGATACAACATACTCCATCATCTAACTAAGTTAACCTTAACAATAAGGAATAATAATATTAACTCTTACATAATTATTGAAAATAAAATCCCAAGTCTTTAAAACCTTAAAACATACTGGAACCTAGTCTTAGCGTTTATCGCTACAATACACATATGCAAAAATAATTATTTTATTATATAACCATTAGCATCACTTCATCTTGGACTTTCCCTTGTCCTTGCCCGAACCCTCAGCCTTCTCATCCTTAACTGAAAGGTTTAAGCAAGAATGAGCACAAATTGCCAGCAAGTATACTGAATAAATAGGGAATATACATCAGGATAAAGTCATTTGAATTACTAGATCTCAACAGTTGAAAGATTATCAATTGTTAAAGAAGAACATCAAGAATAAGAATTTAAGAATTTTCAATATCATACTAAGGGGTGTAAAATACCCTGAACATATTTTCTTTCATCAAAAACCATCAGACGGTTTAACAATCAAATATACTGTAAACGGTCTCTGCAAGTACGCCAGGTGATCAGCCAATTGTACCCTACATTGTGCACATGTATTAAGTTTAAAATGCATAAGCATAAATGGGACTATTTGCCTGACATATGTTTTTCCTGTTCATTTGGGTTGTTCATTTTAGTAATCATGCGAGACGTCACCAAGGAAACTTGGATTGGTAAACATTCAATAGCTTCGAAAGATGTGTTTTAAATCATTTTTCATCAATAAAAACTAGCCAGAACCAAAATCTAGGAACATACATAGAAACAGTTAAATGATGACATGAAACTTAAAAGCATAGCCGTTAGAATAATAACTGAATAACCATTGAAAAGCTTGCAAGATAATTAAAGTTTGTATGACTTTTCAAAGAAGAAACTTGCACGAATAAATAACTAACACCATTCCAATACTTACCCTTACTGCGATAATATTAGTAAGGATTTAATAAATACACAAAAGAAATTAGGGTAATTAGGAAACATGCCTGATAAGCCTGCTACAATTAACGCTAACAATTAACCTTCACATAACCAAATCACATGAGTCTCGTTAATCACCATTCATACACAATCTAGTTTGAAGTATAAGGGTCTCCAATTGGATATGTTATAAACATCATAAGAGAATATATTTAGAAAATATATGCCACCCATTTTAGACATCATAGGCAGCCCAAAACAAAACTTAAAAATGCCCAACATAACAGTTTTTTTTCTCAACTGTACCATATCTCGCTAAAACAGTCATAACTAATTCTTTTTAAAACATTTTTGAGCGATTCTTGTGCCCACGCGAAGATAACTACTGGGGCTACAACTTTTGTTCATGGACCATCCTCAAATTCCAAGCAAAAAATTATAGAAAATCTGTGCAAGGGGACTGCTCCGAATTTGTTGGACAGATTTGACACAACTACTTTGAAAAGTCATAACTTCTTGCTCCGAAGTCGGAATTAGTCCGTTCCGGAGTCTATGTAAGATTATTCAGTGTACTATAATAACCCGAAAGACCAAATTTTTCTAGAAACTTTAGCTTGCCCCGAATTTGTCCTTAGGGTCAGCAGTTCACAATTTTTTTTGGTTTCTAAAATGTTTATTTCGCGACCTTACGATTTTTATATCTCCCTCAATATAGCTTTGATCCGAATGAAATTTGGACATGTTATACCTCATGCTACATACTATTTTACAAAATTATTACATGCAACAAATGGATTATCTAAGACATGATTTCGAGTGACCAAAAATCCTGAAAAATCTTGCAAACTAGTTTAACCCAACTTTTGAGAAAATCATGATTTTAATTCAAGCATGCATGAGTTTGATTCCAATTATCCAGACCACTTTTAATAACATATATATACATGTTACAACAATTCATTTCTCTAACTTTTCATGTTTTGATCTAATTAGCATGTTAGAGGCATTTTATCAAATAGTTAGCATGCATACATAAATTTCATGATTCTATATGATTGTGTAACATGTTTGAACCCGAGTTTTCATTCCATAACAGCCACATAGCAGAACAATACCAACATAGCATCATAGAATTAAAACAACTCATTTACCATTGTAATTCATGCATTTTTCACAATTTTTCTTCAAGAACATAAAAGTTGGTTTCATGGCTTACCTTGGATGCGAATTCTTCCTTGCTTTAACTCTGATTGAGACTCACACCTTACTTGTTAGGCTCTCCCAATCTCCAGAATTCTTCTAACACTATCTAACACTCTCAATTTCTCTCTAAGTTTACTCTCTTGGAGGAATTTTAGTAAAATGAAGAATATAGAAGTGAAGAGTGTATATATGTATATGACGATAGCATAGATGCTTGTTGTAACGGGTAATCTGAAATCATCAGTTGAGAGACCTTTTCCATAACTCATGATCACTTGATAATTAAACCAACCAAATGGGAGTTACAGAAAATGAAAAGTTGTTTGGTTTGAGAAATAAACTAACTCTTATCATTGCTATGTTGATATAAACGTATTCGTTTCCTCCTTGTCCCAATATGTGTGACACAAGACTCCCCCACCCAGCTACTGGTCTATTTGTTAAAATATAAATTTATCCATTTAATCAATTAAATAACCATTTTGACCATTTTGCCCCTCATAGTAAAACGTGTCGATACTTATATCGATTCCTACTAAAGTCGACGTCCCGGACGTCATGGAACTCTCCGTTTTGTCAAACTCAACTTCAAAATTTGTAGTTGTCAATTCGTCCCTCCAAAGTGTATTTGGGGCTAAATTTAAGATAATATTATATCTAATAAAGTTCCAAGAAAAGAGATTTGACTATATGTGATATTTTACGTCATGAAACTTCCAAGTCCATATATCTATAAATAAGAGCATTGTAAAAGAGAATGATGGATATATAAAAATATTATGAGACATGTCTCATTTTCATGACACATTAAAAAATATTATGAGACATGTCTCATTTTCGTGGTTACAGTCTATCCAGCATAATTTCGACGTTTCGGACTCAAATACGCAGACCGAGTCTCTAAATTCCGGTCCAAACTCAAACTCATATTTTTAAGTCATCCCACGAAATTAATTAGAATTAATTCCATCCTTAACCAATTTAAATAATTAGCCTAACCGTAACAACCATTAATATGCATCTTATCATATAACATATAATAAAAATAAATAATTCATCTAAAAATAATTTTCACATAAGTTTGTTTATTGAAATTGTTTAATTACATGGAAAAATCTAGGATATTACATTCACCCCTTCTTCTAAGAATTTTGTCCTCGAATTTTTTTTTTAACTTACTAATTTTCATTCATTCCATTTATCAAAATAGATTTTATGTTAATATCTATTTATTCATTAGGGTTTGCAACCAAATTCTTTCTCTACGGATCTTTCTAAGATCATCATATTCCTCACCTCATCCTCTTTTAAGAGTTTCACATTTCTCTTCTTTCTGAAATTTCGTTTCTTTCTTGAAATTATTATGCTTTGCTTAATTGTCTCATCCTTTCCACTTTCACCTTTCAGAATAACAAGAATCTTCCTCAATTGCTCAATAATTGGGAAGCAATATGAATAAAAGGAATTTAAAAGTTTCCAAATCATGATGAGGGGTCATAAGACCTTGAACTACGTCCCTAGGTTATCAAGTATCTTGACTTGAACCTTTAACAGTCATAAGACTATACGGACCTTGAACTCTTCTCCATGCTTAACAGTGCATCACCACCAAAAACCATCTTTAACAGAATGTTTAGCAATCACACAGACTGAAAACACTCTGCAAGTACTCTAGGTGATCAGCCTATCGTACCCCTACGTCGTGCACAACGTATTACATCTTAACATCGTAACGACTATATGCGTTACTTTCGGAACCATTGTCTCAGATAACATGTCCCCTTTTTACAGGGTTGTTCACCTCAGCTTTTCAACATCTGAATCCGCACCAAAATAATTTGGTTTGTTATAACTTCTCAAGAAATACATGAATTTCATGAACATCTTTCAATATTCGTCTAGCTGAATCAAATAGTATAGACTTCTACAACAATTCGAACATCAATCGAAATGTACATATACACGTATATATATATT
The DNA here is from genome assembly GCA_020205505.1 of Panax japonicus. Lineage (NCBI taxonomy): Eukaryota > Viridiplantae > Streptophyta > Magnoliopsida > Apiales > Araliaceae > Panax > Panax japonicus. Next base: position 59,310,868 of record CM035096.1, read on the forward strand.
CTCATATCTTAAAGAAACCTCAAAAAAAATTTTATGACGTCATGATACCGCACTGTATTTACAGTCCGTTTGAGGATTCTGTCATTTTGTGACTTTGTCATACTACATCATACCATAGTGGGCTGACGATCCTTTGATCACATCCAACACTAAGTAATACCGCATTGATGACTCCATCATTTTTATCATCTTTACACCAGGTTACATGATGCATTAATGATATAAAATACATTTTGATATATTACAAATCATTTTTGTCTAGCCGAAGCAATTAACATAGACATACGAATAACTGTATTGTTGTTAAAACTCATTGGTTCCATCATTTGATCCAATGTTTTTCAAGAAAATAGAAGTGTAAACATCAGCACGAAGTTAATAAATTTCGAAAGTCTAGCATAGCTAGTAGATTTAGAGTACATATGCTTCCACCATCAACTGCACTTTATATAATGATCCATTGCTTAATAGGTCTATCTATTCTTATCATCCTCAATACTCCATTTACACTTATCTATACCTAGTTCGTCAAACATACCACACGTTATGAGTTCAGGAACTTGCCACAATCATATGAGTTTAAGAACTTATCCTAGTCAGACCATAGGCGTCCATTCGTGTAGTAGCCCCGAATCCGGACCCCGAATCGCCGCAGATCCGGTATACTATTTCTATAACTAATTGCGGAAGATATAAACATAAATTATTTATACATTAAACTTTACACACATTTCCCCAAAATCGAGTAACCTTAACTTAAATACAATTCATAAACTTTCTATCACATAACAATATTTATCAAAATATACTATTACAAAATAGCCGTACATTTTATCCCAAGCTGAACTTGGTATTATCTTTTCCTGTATCCGAACGCATTCGCCTTATCTGCAATGTTTTATCATGATATAGCAAGGGTGAGCATGAAAGTTGCCCAGCAAGTTTATATACAACAATATAACGATATATCATGATTGAAGAGTATGAATAATGAGTTTGCTATAATTCATCAATATTTATGAGAACTAGCACGAACAATTTTTTGACTGAACAAGTTTTAAACATGAACAAACATTTCTGAACCAACTGGTAATGAAGGTGATCAGCCTTTCATACCTGACTTATACATGCAAGATGTACAGAGTACAATTTTCATGGCAATCAGCAATGATTAACCATAAGCTTGAATAAAACACTCTTATTAGAGTTAAGTACAAAGAAACTTGCCTGAACCGTTGATTACCGCAACACAATTTTTAACGCTTTACCCGAAGACCTAATATTAATAATATAGATCTTCAATAATTAGAATAATATCATGACAGTATAATACTGTTATATATATATACAGGATAACCTAAACACATAACACATAATCTTATAAGTCTATACAGCACATAAAACTTCGTATCGGGTTAGACTATTATGTTTGAGTTGAAACCGACACAATTTTAATATCCCGACGGTCTAGTCGGTCAACACTAGAGTTTAAGTTCAGTTAAACTCTGCTTAAGCACTTAACCATGCCATAGAATCACATTTATATGATTTAACACTCGTTTTTTCATTTCATAAGTTATTCGTTAACACCTAGTAAGTTAAATACTAATCTAGCAACCTGGATTCTAAATCTAGCAACTAAATTACCAACTCAGTAACCTGGATTCCAAATCCAACAACCTGAATTCTAAATCCAGCAATCTAAACTGCAAATCCAGCAAACTGAATTCAACATATTATATAATCCAGCAAGCTGTATTCTATATCCGTGTCACGAAAATACCAAATCAGTTTATTATTTTCCTATCGTTTGTCCAAACACATATACACATATTTCATCCACAAAAATTATTTTTCCATAATTTTTCAACTTCCTTTGATATTTTTCAAAAATTAATACTAGTGCGTAGCTTAAGAAATTAGCTACCTCGTTCTTAACTCCAAACATTCCCATCTCTTGGGATAACCCTATATATGTTAACGTGATGCTCCATTTTAAATTTTGTGGCAATCGGAGTTGTAGAACTCCGTTTATAGCTATTTCCGTCGAAAAATCACAAAAATTGTAATGGTCATAACTTGGTCGTTTTAACTCGGAATTAGCTCATTTTTGGACACGAGCTACATAATACCATATATTTTTATTTCCCAAAAGACTAGAATTTTTCTCATTAAATAAATGTCCAAAACAGCCCCCGGAAACTTTTGGGCAGCAACTTTTTGTCATTTGGCAGTTTTGGAGTCCTTCACCAAAACTTAAATAAAATGAAATCTATAACTCCGATTAATGATCCGTCAATTTTTTTGGGTTCGTATCTTTCCGAACTACAGTTTTAGTCTATCACAATCCATATTTGAACATGTTAAGCCTGCCGGAAATTAGCCCGGAAATGGACTGTTACAAACTATCATTCTAACAGTTTTGATTACCTTTGTGTAGTTTGGGAGAAATCCCATAACTTGTTCAATATTCAACCTATTTGAGTAATTCCAAAGGGAATTTTACCCTTAACACATATATCTAGTATCCCAAGAACATAAATCATAAATATCCATCATAGATTTCAAGAAAAATCAAAACCTAGCTCTCACTTTAAAAGTTCAAACTTTTCCGGAAAAAATACATTTTTCTCTTCCTTTGATTTCCAACAATTTAACACCCATTATGGGTAGATCCAAACAATAAACACTTATTAACATGTATATACATAGTTTTTGAGTTTAGAAACAAATTTTCTTATTTCATCAAACAAGTATCAACACAATCAAAGCTAAGAAAAATTTAGGTTTTCTATTTTGTGGAAAACCTAACCTCCATTTCATACTTGAAATCATATAAATCACATAGATCTTAGGGTTTGAACTACCAAATCAAAAACCCCTTTAATCAATTTCATAAAAAGAAATTAGAGAGAGATTATATCTTTTGCTTTTCTTTTTCTTCTTCCTTCTTCTTCCATGGAGGATTTCTCCACCTTCCCACACAAGGGGGCTGCCGCCCCTCCCCTCTTCTCTCCCTCTTTCTCCCGTTCTCTCTTTATTTCTCTTGGCTTTCTCTCTTCTCTCTTTCTTCTTTTCTATTTTTTCCTTCTATCTCTTTCTCTTTCTCTAGCTTATCTAATTTGGAAGTAAGATGAAAGAGAAAATATTTTAAGTGTTTGTAAAATATCTATAGATATAGTTAGTATATCTATATATTATATCCTCGCATATCTTCTCTCTTTCTTTCTCCACATTCTCCACATTCGCTCTTTCCTCTAATAATAGTCAAGTGGTTGCTTGCACATTTAATAAAACATTGTGGCTAAAGGAGGAAATGACATATGGAAGAGTTGGTGAGAGTTGTTTACCAACTAAAGCTAATAAATCACAACATTTATCCCCCCCTTTATTTCCTTCTCTAATAACCGGCAACTTGGCCTTTGATTGCTCCAAGTTTGACTTATTTACTAAATGCTTATTTGATTTAAAAAATGTCCAAAATGTCCTCTCCCACTTGGGCTAAAAGTTGGGTCATTCCTTTAATGTTTTTGGCTTTCCAAAATTAACACATTGAACATAAAAATTTAATTCTTTGGGCCATGAAAATCAATCATAGTCCAACACTATTAATATAACCAAATGTCCATTATGCCCTTCCTTCAATTTGGCTCCAAATTTGGGCCACTCTTAAATCTTTTGGGCTTAACAATAAAAATATTTGGGCCACTCAATTAATGTATTGCTTGGGCCTCTAACTAATTTCATTCGCCAACACTTGGACTATAAAATATACATAGTCTAATACCTTAAATTCTTATCCAATCCAATTCATTTACTTAGGGTTTCAATTTCCTCAATTATAACATAAATCCTTACTCACAAGCCCATTCATTTCCTTAACCCAATTAGACTTGCTATAATTAGGTTATAAAATTAATCATTTGAGATATATAGAATAAATCTCCTAGAATTAGCAAGTATTCTAAATACCACAATTCTCTTTTTTCATAACCTCTTAAGTTATTAAATCCTTCATTCCTAATATATATAATTAGGGTTACACTAGTTTCTTTTGGTTTGTTTACATAGTAAACAAATATAAACCATCACCTAATGTTCATATTCCTTACACACAACTTTTTAACCCTTAGGGTTTAATACTTTGCATTTAGGATTCCCAAATTAGGGTCTAATTCTCGAAACTAAAATTAAAGTTTATGTGCGTATCGTTAGGGTTTCTAACAGGTCATTAGATTTTTCTAACTTAATAAACATATGATTAACATAACTTTAGGGTTTGCTAAAGTTATAACTTATCTGATCAATCCTTGATCTTAAATCATTATGGTTCACATATGTAACCAAATATACCGACTAGTATTCACTTCGATATTTATCCCTTGATAATTCTTCAAAAGAATTTTAAATCTACCATAATCTTATACCTCATTACTAGACTATCACTTACAGTCTATCACATAATTCAAGTCTTGTCCAAAACTTTTGAAATTCTTGGAATTTCATTACATAACTGCCAATTCCATACACTAATTTCCTGTCTAGGTCCTGATATTGAACCTTAAATCAATCAATTATGATTTTCATAAATTGTCTAATTTCTCGGGTTGTCACAATTCGTCGAGGGGTTCAAAAATATACCATATAATTATGAGTCACGAACCTACCATAAGTATGAGTTTTAAGAACTCGCACTTAACCTTATAATATTCTCTAACTATACTCTACCTATCTGTTATACACATGAGAAAAGAATATCCTTCTCAACAGGCATATAGCAAATAACGCGACACAAACATTTCAATGATTATCAATGTGATAAACTGAGTGCAAGCACAAAACCCTCGCCCATACAAAGGTTTGTACAAATCAGCCACCACATGAGTCCTCAATTGAAATCCCATCCTAACTCTATCTTGCTTATAACTTGCTCTTTGCTCGATATGAATTCCTCGTATCACATCATCTATAACTCCTCATGAGTTATCTCGTAATATTTCATAGTACTCCATCTTCATAGTATTAAGCTATAATTATTCAAACATTATAGACCATCTTTCTTTTATAACTTAAACAGACCACCACGTGATCTTATTCTATAATCATCTCCCTTAAAATTCTTTTCTTAACTCGTGATCGTTTTGTTTTACGATCTTCTTTCTTTCTCTTTTTCATCATTTACGACATTATTCGTTATGTTGGCTTTTGGAGTTAGGAAACTCCCATTTATTATCTTTATATCTCTTAGATTCTTCTTTGAATCTTATTGTTTATAAAAAAAATTCTTTCTTTAAGAATTTCTAACTACATTTACATCGCTCAAAATTACATTTGAGTTCTACACTTTCATCATACGTATCCATTCTACACTTGGAACACATCGAGTCTCTAACAGTTTCAGTATGGTTCGCTGAGTGATTTCCCACAAATAACCAACAAACTAGGATCCGAGTTACTAGTTCGTATATACCTCCATTCTATGAAGGAATCGTTTAGCCCAGATACCATACCTCAACTACTAAAGAGTACAATTGTACCATACTTAACTATAACTTTTCATATTTAACTTCGTTACCAATCTCTTCTTATAGACATTGTCTATTTGTTATCACCTTACATTCTTATTATTGGAGTTGGGTAACTCCATAACTCTGCGAGATTCTTCATTGAATCCTCTCACGCATGTTTTCATCCCTTCTTTATAAATTTCATAAATTATTTCTTATTGTTCAAACTCTATTTGAGCTTATGCTTTCATTATATTCACCTTCCTTGTCTAAGGTTATAGCCTAAGGTACCCCTACCTAGGGTTTATAACCTACAGCTTTGATACCAACTTGTGACGCCCCCAAATCCATGTAATCATCAATTACAGAACTTGGTGCTCACAATACAACATACACCATCATCTAACTAAGTAAACCTTAACAATAAGGAATGATAATATTAACTCTTACATAATTATTCAAAATGAAATCCCAAGTCTTTACAACCTTAAAACATACTGGAACCTAGTCTTAGCGTTTATCGCTACAATACACATATGCGGAGATAATTATTTTATTATATAACCCTTAGCATCACTTCATCTTATACTTTCCCTTGTACTTGGATGAACCCTCAGCCTTCTCATCCTTAACTAAAAGGTTTAAGCAAGAATGAGCACAAACTGCCCAGCAAGTATACAGAATAAATGGGGAATATACATCAGGATAAAGTCATTTGAATTACTAGATCTCAACAGTTGAAAGATTATCAAGTGTTAAATAAGAACATCAAGAATAAGAATTTAAGAATTTTCAATATCATACTAAGGGGTGTAAAATACCCTGAAACATATTTTCTTTCATCAAAAACCATCAGACGGTTTAACAATCAAATAGACCGTAAACGGTCTCTGCAAGTACGCCAGGTGATCAGCCAATTGTATCCTACATTGTGCACATGTATTAAGTTTAAAATGCATAAGCATAAATGGAACTATTTGCCCGACATCTGTTTTTCCCGTTCATTCAGGGTTGTTCATCTTAGTAATCAAGCGAGACCTCACCAAGGCAACTTGGATTGGTAAACATTCAATAGCTTCGAAAGATGTGTTTTAAATCATTTTTTATCAATAAAAACTAATTAGAACTAAAGTCTAGGAACATACATAGAAATAGTTCAATGATGACATGAAACTTAAAAGCATAGCCATTATAATAATAACTGAATAACCATTGAAAAGCTTGCAAGATAATTGAAGTTTGTATGACTTTTAAACGAAGAAACTTGCACGGATAAATAACTAACACCAGTCCAATACTTACCCTTATTGCGATAATATTAGTAAGGATTTAATAAATACCCAAAAGAAATTTGGGTTAGGAAACTTGCATGATAAGCCTGCTACAATTAACACTAGTAATTAACCTTCACATAACCTAATCACATGAGTCTCGTTAATCACCATTCATACACAATCTAGTTTGAAGTATAAGGGTCTCCAATTGGATATGCTATAAACATCATAAGAGAATATATTTAGAAAATATATGCCACCCATTTTAGACATCATAGGCAGCCCAAAACAGAACTTAAAAATTCCCAACATAACAGTTTTTTTTCTCAGCTTTACCATATCTCGCTAAAATAGTCATAACTAATTATTTTTAAAACATTTTTGAGCGATTCTTGCGCCCACGCGAAACTAACTACTGGGGCTACAACTTTCGTTCATGGACCATCCTCAAATTCCAAGCACAAAATTCTAGAAAATCCGTGCAAGGGGACTGCTCAGAATTTGTTGGACAGATTTGACGCAACTACTTTGAAAAGTCATAACTCCTTGCTCCGAAGTCAGAATTAATCCGTTCCAGGAGTCTATGGAAAGATTATTCAGTGTACTATAATAACCCAAAAGGCCAAAATTTTCTGGAAATTGTAGCTAGCCCCGAATTTGTCCTTAGGGTCAGCAGTTCACAATTTTTTTTGGCTTACTAAAATGTTTATTTCGCGACCTTACGATTTTCATCTCACTCAATATAGCTTCGATCCGAATAAATTTTGGACATGTTATACCTCATGCTACATACTATTTTACAAAATTATTACATGCAACAAATGAATTATCTAAGACATGATTTCGAGTGGGCCAAAAATCCTGAAAAATCATTGCAAACTAGTTTAACCCAACTTTTGAGAAAATCATGATTTTAATTCTAGCATGCATGGGTTTGATTCCTATTATCCAGACCACTTCTAATAACATATATATACATGTTACAACAATTCATTTCTCTAACTTTTCATGTTTTGATCAAATTAGCATGTTAGAGGCATTTTATCAAATAGTTAGCATGAATACATGAATTTCATGATTCTATACGATTGTGTAACATGTTTGAACCCGAGTTTTCCTTCCTTAACAGCCACATAGCAGAATCAATACCAACATACCATCACAGAATTAAAACAACTCATTTACCATGGTAATTCATGCATTTTTCACTATTTTTCTTCAAGAACATAAAAGTTGGTTTCATGGCTTACCTTGGATGCGAATTCTTCCTTGTTTTAACAGTGATTCAGACTCACACATCGCTTGTTAGGCTCTCCCAATCTCCAGAATTCTTCTAACACTCTCAATTTCTCTCCAAGTTACTCTCTAGGAGGAATTTTATTAAAATGAATAATATAGAAGTGAAGAGTGTATATATGTATATGATGATAGCATAGATGCTTGTTGTAACGGGTAATCTGAAATCATCAGTTGAGAGACCTCCATGATCACTTGATAATTAAACCAACCAAATGGGAGTTACAGAAAATGAAAAGTTGTTTGGTTTGAGAAATAAACTAACTCTTATCATTGCTATGTTGATATAAACGTATTCTTTTCCTCCTTGTCCCAATATGTGTGACACAAGACTCCCCCCCCCCTAGCTACTGGTCTATTTATTAAAATATAAATTATCCATTTAATCAATTAAATAATCATTTTGACCATTTTGCCCTCGTAGTAAAACGTGTCGATACTTATATCGATTCCTACTAAAGTTGACGTCCCGGACGTCATGGAACTCTACGTTTCGTCAAACTCAACTTCAAAATTCGTAGTTGACAATTCGTCGCTCCAAAGTGTGTTTGGGGCTAAATTTAAGATAATATTATATCTAATAAAGTTCCAAGAAAAGAGATTTGACTGTATGTGATATTTTACGTCATGAAACTTCCAAGTCCATATATCTATAAATAAGAGCATTGTAAAAGAGAATGGTGGATATATAAAAATATTATAAGACATGTCTCATTTTCATGACACTTTTAAAAATATTATGAGACATGTCTCATTTTCGTGGTTACAGTCTATCTAGCATAATTTCGACGTTTCAGGACTCAAATACGCAGACCGAGTCTCTAAATTCCGCTCCAAACTCAAACTCATATTTGTAAGTCATCCCACGAAATTAATTAGAATTAATTCCATCCTTAAGCAATTTAAATAAGTGGCCTAACCGTAACAACCATTAATATGCATCTTATCACATAACATATAATAAAAATAAATAATTCATCTAAAAATAATTGTCACATAAGAATTTCACATAAGTTTGTTTATTGAAATTGTTTAATTACATGGAAAAATCTAGGATATTACATAGGCTGATCACCTAGATGTACTCGTAAGCTATGCTAGGCATACGGACTTCAGTGTCGGATTGTCCTTTTCAAAGAAACTATAAGACGTTCCCATCTTAAACCGGAATTGATGAATTGATGGAATATTGTTATTGAAAAACATTTTGAAGGAAAAATTAAGCTATTTTGAATTATTGATAGTACTTCGTAACTATCATCCAGTTATTGAAGATATACGATTCTTATGTTTCAAGCATGCTTTTAAAATGAAATTGTTTTACTTGCTGAGCTTGTTATGCTCACTCTTGCTTGAACCATATGAATGCAACTTAGACCGAATGGACCGAATTATTCTACAAGGATAAAGAGAAGGCTAAAGTGAACGTGTAGATTGCCTATATAATAGTATATGTTTGTAATGATAATATTTGATATTATGACAAGAACAAATGTAACGGTTATAAAGAACCTGAGGAATGGTAGTATTATTTTGGAATATATATAAGACATATTCGTTCTTTTGAATCATTTCAATTGAATGTTTGTGTGAACTGTAGCACCGTGGAGCACCATATGTCGGGTTGAAAGAGACCCGGATTTGGGGGCATCAAACTTGACATGTCGATTGCATATTAAAGTCACTAGATAACTTTGATCATAACTAAAATGAAAGGTAAGCAGGGTCAAACTACCGTTGACCACCAGCCGGATGAAGAAATCTGGAAAACCCAGATTTCTCAAGAACAGTTATTCTGAAAGGTTTTAACCGGGATGAATCTGAAACATATGATGTATTTGGTATGATTTGTGGTTATATTTATGTTCTAGGACATGTGGACTAGATGAGATCATGACTGGATCCTAGATTAGATCGAGCAACTAGATGGCCACTCGAACTGCCTGGGTTTTTAGGAAAACCCAGGTGACGTCTGACAAAGACTTTGGGAGATCATATCTCCTTGTGTGTTTGTTGTATGACCAAGTTGATGATTTCTAGTTGTAGTATTACATTTCATCTACACAAACAAGATTTAAGATAGCCCAGAATACATTAGGAACTTAGAGAAAAGCGTGGTCAAATTAGCTAGCTTGTTAACTGACATGAAGCTCAAGAACATGTTGAAGAACACCTATAGCGACGAGTCTATCGATATAGGGCCCTTTAGCGACCGTTAATTTTAGAAACTAATATTTTTAATTAAATAAATAGATAAAAATGATTTTTAATTATTAAAAATATAAAATAAATTTTGAAAAATTATTTTAAAGTCTGAAAAATAGTTTTTAATTATTTTGAGTATATTTCATAAATATTTAATATTTTTGGAAAATAAATGGTATTTAATTTATTTATTATAATTTTAAATAAATTATTTAAAAATGATTTTAATACATGAAAAATTATATTATAGTAAAAGAAAATATTTAAAGATATTTTTAGTGACCTTTAATATTTTATGATGAAATTCATTAATTAATCAATATTAATGATAATTAGTTTATTTAATAAATATATTAAATAAATTATGGAAAATAGAATTAATGATTTAAAAATGATTTAAGTGTTATAAAAATATTTTAAGTTATAAAATATAACATTTGATATTTTGTCATGAAAATATTATTATTTTAATATTAATAAAAATTACCGAATAATGAATTTAATTGTTTAAAAATCATATATAGGTGATTTTAAAGTATTAAAAATACCTTGTGATATTATAAATATATTGTAATATTAAGACATGTATTTCATTAATATTGGATATTAAATAAATATTAATGATAAAGGAATTATGTGGTATTTAATTCATTTAAATACGATATTAATAATTGAAAAATCATAATAAATAGTAATAATTATTTAAAAATTATTACGAACTTACGAAAAATATTTTGACTAATATTAAAATTATCTGTTAAGTGTTAGGTAGAGTTTAATTGAGCTTAAACTCGAAGAATTGTCCGACTACACCGTCGGAACGTTAGAACTTTGTCGAACTCAAGTCAGATTGAAATAGTTTAACCTGATACTGGGTCTTATGTGTGTTATAGATTGATAGGATTATGTGTTATATGTTTAGGTTATTGTGTGTGTATATATATATATATATATATTAGTATTATATTGTGATGATATTATTCTAATATTGGAGATCTATATTACTAATATTAGGTCTTCGGTAAAGCGTTATAAATTGCATAGAAGTAATCAACGGTGCAGACATGTTTTTACTTAACTCTACTAGGAGTTGTTTCATTCAGATATGCTTATGGATAATCATTGTTGATTGCCATTGTAGAATTGTACTCTGTACATATTGCATGTATAAGTCAGGTATGAAAGGTTGATCACCTTTATTACCCTTTGGTCCATATATATTTGTTAATGTTATATACTTGTTCAGTCAAAAGTTTGTTCCTGCTAGTTCACAATTATATTACTGAATTATAGCCAGCTTATTATTCAGATTCTTTCAATCAAGATATATCGTTAGATTATTGAACTTAAACTTGCTGGGCAATCTTATGTTCACCCTTGCTATATCATGATAAACATTGCAGATTAAGACGAATGCGTCAGATACAAGGAAAGGTTAAAGACAGTTCCAGCTTAAAGTTAATGTGTGCGATTAGATTTGTATAAGTATTGTATATTAATGTTATTATAAATTAAATAAGTTATGAATTGTATATAAGTTAAGGTTACTCGACCTTGGGGAATAGTGTGTAATGTTTTATGTAAAAACAATTTATGTTTATATCTTTCGGAAATAGTAGTAATAGTGTTAGAATGATCAAACCAGATCTGCGGTGATTCGGGACCCGAATTCAGGGCACTCACATTCGACCAAAGACATGTTGTGGCCTTCCAATCATGTCTCGGAAAGGCTCGGGCCCAATAGTCACTCGGTAGGTCAAAGGAAGGCTCGGACAGCTCCTATCAGATGACAATAATTTACGACTACAAAGAAGGTCACAGGCTCTAATAGTTGTGTCAAGGATATTCCATCTCGAACACGCACCCAGGAATATTAAAACATGAGGCAGGGCGATCAGGGCAAAAGGGAGTTGATCCTGGTCAAAAAGAGGCATGAGAACAAAGATGCTATGGAGGCCCTACGCTCTCAGTAGAAAGAGCTGGATGCACAGATGGTTGCACTGTTGGGCTGTGAGGAGGTCTCTTCTAGTCATCATAAGTGTTGAGAAGCATCTCTAGAAAATTGATCTAGGACATATCGTTCAGATGGTTCTAGACGCGAAAAGAGCAGGCGTAACAACCGCTCTCATGAAGGTCCAAACGGAGATGGTGGATGACCTCTCCGTAGCGCGATAGGGATAAGAAAGAATCATCCCACTGTAAAGATTAGTTTGAAGCCCTTGCCTAAAGGCTGGCAGAACTAGAGCAGATATTAGCATCGATTAACCAGGAAAAAGAGATACTGGTTGACCCGACATCAACCTTCTCTTCAAGATTGATCGGGTCTTGGCGGATCCCAATAAGAAAGACCCACACATGAAGAATTATGATTGCACCATAGATCTGTATGATCACAACTAGGCATATGATCGACTCATGAAGTTCTACGACTATTCCGATGTTGTGAAGCATCAGATGTTCATCACTACCCTCAAGAAGGAGGCTCGATGGTGAATGACGTCCGTTTCTCCAAACTCAATTTCATCGTGGAAGGAGCTTTGTGATAAGTTCCGCAACCAATTTGGGTGCTAATAAGTGAAGGGGAAAACCTACTTCTTCCTTGATGTAAATAAGGCAATACTCCAACGAGACATTAAGTCAGTATGTGAAGAGTTTTCAAGAAGCAGTCAAAATGGTGACAGATTTGAATGGTATTCAGGCACTCGAATACTTCACTACGGGACTGGACGTGGTAAGATCGAAAAAATTAGTAAAGGACATGATGTTTAATGCCCTAAAAGACTTGGTCGAAGTATACGATAGAGCGAAGGGTTTCATTGTAGTTGAGGAGGCCATGGGGAGTCTTAGATTGCATGCACCGTCTTTGGAGAATCCTAAAGACCGGGATAGGAATAACCATCCCAGATCTAACAACAACAATAATAGATCAGATAATCAGTCAAAGAAAAATTTCAACAATGGGGGTTCAGAAGGAGGCCGACTACCCTTCCTAAACTGTGGAGTCAAAAAGTCTATACCACGCTCAATACGTATTTGGAGCTGTCATTTACACTCTTAAATTAACCTCACTTTTACTTCACAAATTCAAGCAATTAACACAGTAGTAAGTAAGGATCGAACCCATAGAGAATAAGTTTATTTTAGATTTTATTCTACTATTTTAACAGAAAATAAAGATGGGGATTTTTGAAATTGTTTTAAACTAAGAAAACAAAATTAAATGATGAGATTAACCAAATATGTAACAAATTCAGTTTACAGTTCAGTTTCACCAAGTTACATCAATCAATTAACCAAGTATTATTATTTACCCTTCAATGAAACAATTAGCCCTGGATAAAAATAAGCTCTGCTATCCAAAATTCTCCTTCTATAATCATTGAATGAAACAAGCTCTTCACAAGATTCTATCCATCATACAACCTAGAACATACTCTCTAGATTTAATATGACAGACGCATTAAGAAATAGAGATTTAGGCTAATCCAAGTAACAAACACATAAGCTTGATTAGTTTAACTTATTTTCTTATAATCTTAGAAATACATAAAAGCTTGTCCACAATTAGTATTACTAATTTGCTACTTGTGATGAAGAAAGATATCAATTACACGTAATTCCATTCTTAGACTACTAGATGATAATGATAAAATCAACTCAATTGGCCATATTAAATCAATTAGATCAATTAACATACAAACAATGAAAATAGAATACCAAAAGAAGTCTCATGCAAGAAGGAATAAATAATATAACTCAATCAATCAGTTACTTGTAACAAGGTTACACCTCCCTTTAGAACTGAATAAAGAAAACTAGCTTGACATGCCTCCTAAGTCTACACTCCAATGTTATAGATGAAATTTGCTGATGAATGATGAATAAAACTCTGACTATTACATCAATTTATAGTGCTAGAAAAATTCCTAAATCCTATGAAAACTAAAATTCAAATCCTAAAAGGAATTACAAATCACAACCCTAAATTTTAGGCTAAAGCAATCCTAAATCTAATAGCAATATCAATCCAATTCCAATGTAGAAATCTCCAAAAATATCAAAAGTCAAATCATGGTCAAACCACGTTATGGCACTGCCGCGCCACCCTTCCATGGTTCTAAGTTTTCGCTGTCGCGCGACCGCGCTGAACTTTGTAATGGTATTGGCTTTGCCGCGCTATCACTCGAGAGTTGGATTTTGGCTCTGCATCGTTGCTCTGATGCAATCCATTTGATCTTGTCCAAGGCGCAGCTGTGCTGACCTACTGTTTAGCTACATGTTTTCTTTTCTCAACAAATGAGCTCCAAATCAAATTTCCTTCCATCCTTTTAGCTTTAATTCGCCTGAAAATAATAAACAACCTATTAAGCTCATATACATATGAAATATGCAATAAAACCAAACGTAAAGGAATAAAAAACCATGAATATTATGTACTTAACAAATTCCCCCACACTTAGGCTTTTACATGTCCTCGTGTAAACCAACACAAGAGTTATGTTACATTTTAGTAGATTTCTATTCAACCACACTGTCAAAAAGTTCAAGTACAGATCATGACTATCAACACCAATCTCACATAAATCTAATCATTGCCTCATTAGTTAACTCATAAGTAACTACCTTGCCCTTTCACTAGTGAATTTCATCAAATTAAATTGGATCCACATAAACACTTTCCCTTAAATCCACATACTTACTCATCTTAGTTATCATGGAACAAAAACCGTGCACACTGACTTACAACTCAGAACAAGTTTTCCATTGCATTTCATATTTTTCCCATAGAATCTTCTCTTTAGCACATATGAATTTATTTTCATACTTTTCTCATCTTTCTTTCTTTCTTGACATGTGCAATGTCCCCCTTACTTAGGTTTTTCAGTGTTACCCATGTAGCAAACTTTCCATTAACAACTCCCAAACCAAATTGTTTTAGGATGTTGGGTGTAGAGACACCCTAAGGGCTTACTTATTTAAGTGACAAAGGCCACAAAAGTTGACTAGTCAAGCTGCTTTTATCTATCACACTTTTCAGCATGAATATCGATGCTTCCCGAGGCTTGGATACCCAGTTAATTCGTATGGTGGACATTAAAGAAAATTTTCAAATTTCCTTCTTTCTTTCTTTTTTTCTCCGAATGGTTCCGCAACAACATAAGCAATTTAAACAGTTCCAAACCATGAAATTAGTGCATATGGACAACTCCAAAAATAACTTAGCCAAATAAGCATGCTTCTCATACTCAAGTACCCATGTATCACAAATTCAATTCAAATAAATTACTATGGATCATGACTTAGTCTTCATCATTCATTAACCACTTAAGCATCAAACAGATTCTAAATTATAGCATTGATTTCCAATCTCTAACTTTACCCTACGGATTAAATCAACAATAACACCTATGGATGTGAATAACCAACAATAGTTATTCCCTAGTCACGTTTTCGAAAAGTAACAATTCAATTTGAATTAATAAACGTGCACTAACTGCGAATAATCAACAATAAATCTCAGACGTGGTATAATTCAACAATAATTAATCACTACTACATTCAAAAAGTAATAACTCGAGATTGAGTTAAAGAAACTTGCATTGACTGTTGTCTACTGCTACATAATATAAATTAGATGCGTTTGAAAGACCAATAATCAGTAATATCAGGTCTAGCAATTAGCATAACATATAACACCACATAACACTGTTATTTAGCAGTCACTATATCACTTAGACACATAATCACGTAATCACATCAATGTTTATAACCTATAAAAACACTTATCAGGTCAAACTATATTAGTTTGGTTGGTCTTCAGTCTCAATTCTATGTCTTGACTGCTATAACTGACAATTAACAAGTTTAATGTCAATAAAACTCTATTTAAAAGCTTTAATATTATTATACATAATCAAAATATCATTCCTAATATTTTGCGGAAGCTTATATTAATTTTCAAGTAATTATTATATTTTATAATAATTTTTCAAACACTAAAATCATTTTTAATTAATTTAATTACAGCATAATCCCCTTCTCATTAATATTTAAATAATATTAAAGTTATTTATAATAACTCAAAATATTTTTAAATCACTATTATTCCCTTTAAATGATTTTTACAACATTTAAAATCATTTTAAACTAATTATCATTAATATTTAAATAGTAATGTATTTTTCCATCAAAATATTAAAAGTAATTAATTATAACTTAAAATATTTTTAAATCACTTACTTTATTTTTAAATGATTTTTAAATCAATAACATCATTTTTAACTCATTTATTTAATATAATAACTAAATAAATCTAATATCATTAATATTAAATTATTAATGAAATTTACCTCAAAAATATTAAAAGTTACATTTTATAACTTAAAATATTTTTAAACACTATATTCTCATTTAAAATGATTTTTATAATATTAAAATCATTTTTCACTAATGTATTTAATACACATATTAAATAAATTAAAAATCACTAATATTCAAATAAATATTAATATTAATGAAAAATATGTCAAATTAGCAAAAGTTAATTTTCATAACTTAAAATAATTTTTAAAACTCATTTTGTAATTGTTAGAAATTATTTTCTATTTTTAATGATTTTTCGAAAAATTAGTAAAACTAATTTAATTAAAACCCTCGCTGAAGCCTTTAGCGACACTTACTGTTGCTGTTGGTGTTCTTGAGCCTCAAGAACACTGACAAACAGCCTTAATATGCTAGGTTTGTTCGTCTTTAATTCACTAATCATGAAGCTTCTAGGACATGCTAAGGTTCAGATATTGCAGTACTAATGTAATACTATAAGATGCAACTATCATTATGGTCATACAACATCACAACATGAAAATTTAAGCCTTCAAACTTACTGTCAGAATGTTTTTGGGTTTTCTGGGTTACTTAGAAACCCAGGCAGTTTTAGTTGGTACTTTGTGCCTCGATTATTATCTTGGGGTTCTAGTCATTGTTAATGTGTTTAAATGGTCCAATCTGGTAGTCATCATGTCATAGAACAACATTACTATACTTTGGTAGCCTAACTACATCACAATCACATGATTTGAGCCGCTCAAACCTTGTCAGAAAATTTGTTCATACGTTTTCTAGAAATTCTAGAAAATAAAAATCGTGCTCGGTCAAAGTACTTTGACTGTCCACTACTTTCAATCTGTTGGTTGTTTAAGGAATCTAAAGCCATGAATCTATAGTCCATATACAAGAGTATAACTTGGATACAACAACACAATCAAATAACATAACATCTGACAGATCAGTGCTCTTGAAGATCTTGTCAGACCTATCTGGGTTACCTAGAAACACTTGGTCATGGTCGGTCAACCAACTTTGACCATTAATAACTTGTAATATGGACATATTATGACCATGATTCCACTTCTAGAATACAATCCACATAGCATACTACCAGTCTAAAACATCTACCACAACAAATCATTAACATGTAAGAATCTATGGCCTCTGACATATGGTTGTCAGGCCAAAATTTAGGGTTCTTGACAGTTTTTCAAAACTCCATTTTAAGCACATTGATGTTATGGATCTATGATATAACATCATAGATCACTATATAATATCTTATAACACATATTAAAACATATAAACACTACTTCTATCTTAGCATACAAGATTAAATAGGGTTAGGGTTTTATACCTTCTCTTTAACAATCTTTGATCATTAACTTTCTACACTGATCTTGAAGTTCTAGGGACTTGGTTAGTGACTGAAATACTTGTGTATTTTGTTAGCTTGGAGAGAGAAGGAGTTGGTTAAGTGTTTGAGAGCAAATGACTTAAGCTTATGAACTTTCTCTCTCTTTAATTCTTATCTATGATACAATGAATGTATAACGTGAAAGGTGGCATGTAATATCTGATATTATCTAGATTTGATCACATGTTGATATCCCAAAAGTGACGAGTCACTAGATCTTGGAAATCTCTTAACTTAAAACTTAAGTAATAGGTATTTTGATCATTTCACCCCAAAGAGTATTTTGGTAATTTTGCTCATGATTTTAATGGTATTCTAGTCAATTGACATCACTTCTTTTAATTCTAACCATTAGGGTTTAATAATCTCAATTATGGTTTGCTAATTAGGTTATAGGGTTCTCGAATATAAAATTAGGGTTTCCCAGAATTTAATTAGGGTTCCTAACTGTTCGTTAGGGTTTCTTAATCACAAATTAGGATTTTTAATCCACCATTAGGGTTTACTAAGGTTATACCGTATATGATTAATCATTGATCATCAATTCTATAATGTACTAACACATACTCAAATATATACTTACAATTAGTGTATTAACTATCAAATCCCTATCCAAAATTAGGGTTAGGGTTTTCATTATCTGTTAAACAACACTTCACTCATATTACTCAGTCAATTCACAGTTTGACTATCTTACTAAACTCGTATCACAAATACTCAGCACAATATTGATAATCAATATTAATATTAAATATAAAGAAAAATTATTCATAAAATTCGATATGTTTGAAATTTTGGGTCCTCATATTCTCCCCTCCTTATAAGGATTTCGTCCTCGGAATCACCACTTTCTTATCTTCTAATATCTTTTAAAGTTGTATCATTAATTCATTTATATAAACCCAATATTAATTTATGTCTCATATATTAACCTATGACTTGGATCTGTAAAAAGAAAAACTCACGACGATATCTACCCACTAGTACACACGTATTTATAATAATAATCGAAATCTTTACCTGCCACCACGTTCTATGCAGCCACGACGTCTAGAACTATCATGTTAAAAGTTAATGCCGTTGGTCTTACAATATGAGCTGATTCTTTAATCCATATTGTTCCGTTGCTGGTTCCCTTAATGTTTTTTCCCTTATTCACTCTCTTCTTTGGGTAGTCACAAACCAGATGATCTGAGTATCCACACGCAAAACAACCTCATGTCTTCTTTGGAGTGGGACAATTGGGAGAAACGTGTCCCTTCTTGACCACAGTTATAACATACTCCTCTTCCCTTTAAATAAATTCCTTGATGATTATTCCCACAAACTAGACACAGCGCACCTTTCTTCCTATTCTCTTCTAGTTTATTTCCTGAGTTAACATTGTCATCCCTCTCACATTTATTAAAATCACTACCGCCACTACCACCTATCATATTATTTCCTTCAGCCTCTTTTCTTTGTTCTTGACTATTCTTCAATACAACTTCAATTTCTCCCTCAGCGATAATGGCTTTTTCCAATAAAGTTGTAAATGAATCAATTTTCAACATATCTAACTTCTTGAGTACCAATGGTTCCAATCTGTTCCTAAAACGTCATGCTTTGCGTTCCTTAGTGTTTACTTGATGTGGAGCTAATCTAGCTAACTCGTTGAATTTGACAAAATAATCTATCACTGTCATAATCTTCTGCTTCAGATTTAAAAATTGTTCTTCCATATTTCGCTTTAGACTTCCCTTCCTTGACGGCATTATCTGTTTAAATAAAAACTTATATTAATCCTCTATCTCTATACCAATTCTTATTAGTAGCAAAATAAGAATTTAACACAAATTTCTCATATAATCACATATTTAATCAAATATCACATAATACTTTTAATTAGTACATAACACATACTACTTTAATTAGTCACAATCCTTTTTAACAAAACTCGGGATTAACCACCACAACTTTACACAAAAAGTTGTAATTCACCAAAATTATATTAATATTCATACTGAAAACAAAGTTTACATAATACATACACAAATATATGTATATATATATATATACATATGCCTGGTCATAGTTTACGATATTAAATTCTTTGATACATCATCTCACTACCAAAAGGTACTACTACTCATGCTTAATCGAATCTACAGTCCACTCCATCCACCTGCCTTTATACTGAGACACTTTTTGAATTCGTGACACATTCATCCCCATAACAAAATATTCTCTTATTTGACTTAGGATAATTTGGTAAAATATGTCCTTTCTATTCACAATAGAAACAGACATTCTTCCCCATCATATATTCTCCCAAACGAGTCTTTCCACACTTGCCACATGCTTGCTTCTTCTTTAGATTTGAATTCCCTGACGTACTATCACTATCCTTATTCCTTTTCCCTTTTATTATTACCCTTCTTCTGCTTGATTGTACTTTTCGATGATCCACCACCTTCAACCTTCATTCTACCTACTTGTGCCTTCAGATCAGTCCTTTCTTCTGTCATCTCACGTAATGACGTCTTCGTCTTTCACAATTCCTCCAAGAGAAATACCTTACTCCTTAGCTCCTGAACGTCTGCAGATACTTGACCTTTTTCTCCTACTTCAGTCTAAACTTCCGACTCCACCTTAACTTCTTCGGACTATACTTCTTCATCTTCATTCAGATCCATTTTAGAATACTCGTCATAATCTCTTCCCAGATTCACTATAGGTTCATCTTTTCCCACTTCTTCAACTGACTCACTCTGACCTGGCACCTCAGCTAATGGCATTGGTGCAACAACTGCCAATCTTTCCATAACTATTTCATCATCTCCGGACATCCTACCATTAGTTTAAACAATCTTAATTTGTACATCACCCGTACACCATTCCACGAACACTAGTTATCTATATATCTTATTATTGATTCATTTAGTCAATCTCTCACTTATAACTCTAAATGAGTCTTCTCTAATCTTTCTTATGGTTATAATCCTAGGGTTTCCCCCCCCCCCACTTAAGGTTTATAACCTACAACTTTGATACCAACATGTGACGCCCCCAAATTCGGGTTACCTGAACCCCGAGTTTGGTGCTCACAATCCATCATATAAATATCATCTAACTACCCATTAATGTATGAATAACATCATACATATCATTAATTAATATTCTTCATACAATATCGTAGGCTTTCTTACCTTGACATAACAAACATACCCTTAGTTATACAAAAAGGGTTTACAATATTAGTATAATAGTTAAAGTTATAACAACTACTCCTGCATTTTTTCCTTGCCCTTGTCATTGTCTGCCCCTCCAGCTACCTCATAACTAGCTAAAATGTTATATTTAAGCAAGGTTGAGCAACGAGTTTGCTCCGTAAGTTAAAACATACAATAGATTATAGGAATCAACAATATAAGACTATCAATTCGATTGAATTTCAATAAAGTTCAAAGTTGTAATGACCCCAACTTTTATGAGTAAAGATTAATTTTTTTCTCAAAATATATTTTTGAATATTATGGTGTGAATTTGATATAATGTTATAGTTTTGGGTAATATTTACAAATTTTTCAAAGTAAGCAAGTTGTTATAAAATATTTGATTGGTCAGAGAATATTTGTTTCAACAGAGAATATTCGTACGACGACACAATCATTGGTGGACCCCACAACGGAATTATTGTCAGAGTTAGAAAACGACATAAATATCTTTTTTATAAAAACAACGGCGAAAGTTTGACCGTTAAACTGTTAAACTACCCAGTGGTAAAAGTACAGTAATACGCGTGGTTGCATAGTAGCACACAGTATTGATTATTGATGCTTACGTGAGAAGTCACTCAATTATACTCAATTATTGCTGCATAATATCTCTCATATTATTGATTCAATTATTGTCACTGTATCATCTGCATAATATTTTATATTATTAAATCAATAATTGAGACGACAAAGTTATTCATATTATTATTTGCATTATTGATGATGTCTAGAAAGTTTTGTCGAGGAAATGGGTTTGGTCGCCTAATTGGGCACCAATAGGGAGAAATTCCTTATAGGAAAGCCCCCTCTTTTCTGGGAATGATCTGGTTGTTAAATATTGTGAGTTATAATATTAATGATGAATAATTCGTGTTGATTAAAGATGAAATTGTTGATAAAAAATATTTCCATTGTGTTGAGATTATTTGTGTTGGTGGAAATCGACATTTATTTCGATAATAATTGATTTCTAGATGTTAAGTTGACCAAATGGGTAATTAATCGGATAAATGAGCAATTAATTGTTGTTAGTTCACATGCAAATTACTGTTGATTCACATGTATGGAACTATTGGTTCACATGCATGTACTATTAGGAGTGGTGGTGCAAGATTGATAATACTTGCAGGACTAAATTAAGAACTGGAGGCAAGTCAAATATCGTTTATAATATTTTTCGGAAGCTTTTAATAATTTTCAAACAATTATTAAATTTTATAATAATTTTTCAAACACTGGAATTATTTTTAAATTATTTAATTACTGATTAATCCCATCATCAATAATATTTAATAATATTAAAATATTAATGACATACTTGTCAAAATATTAAAGTTATTTTTAATAACTTAAGGGGGTGTATTCAATTAAGATTTTTAAAGACTTTTTTTAAGTGATAGAATTTTGTAGAATTTGTGGGATTTTAATGACTTTCACAGACTTTAAAGACTTTTTTAAAATGACTTTTATAGACTCCATGAAATAAGTAACAGACTTTTATAAAATTTTTATCAAGATTGTGATAGACTTTTGTATACTTCTAATATATCTTGCAATTTATATTAATTGTTAATTAGCCCATGTGTACAACATCTCCCTCTTTTTTCATGAACAAGAGTAAATCTCATTATATTATTGTGGCATGAGATTTTATATATGATGAAAGCGTTCACATTATTCTACTCATTTCATGATATATTTGGATACTCGGATACCAATAAAACTTTAGAAACTACAGACACAATACAAAAATTAAGCTCACTTTTCATTGAGCCATATATACTTTATGCATATGCGTATGCTTTTTAGTAGGAATATCAAACTCTATTTTTCACAAAATAATATGACAATGAAAATTTATATGATCAAAAGTTGCAAAACTTTATACATGTGAGTAAATTACCACCAAGTTATAGAAAATTTATCACAATTGGGTACCAAAAATCAACCATCTTTGTAATCACGAAAATAAACTCAAAAATAATTCAAAAATTTTACCGCCATTGTTATTATCATGATCGACGTCTCTCCACATATCAGAAGCAATACTAGTCCTCCATTCATTAGAATTCTCTCGTTGTTGCTCTTGAGTTTCATAAACTTGTTCCAAATATATTAACTCGAGCAGTGGTCTCAATGGAGCTATTATTCCCTTCAAAATCAATTCTGTTTCGTTTTTTTAAGCATTGGTGGACAAGGAAGCCTCCGGTATTTGTTCCTTAAAATGGTAAGGGTGGAGCATTGGTAATTCAACATTCTATTGATTGTTTTATTAATATATATATATATATATATATATGTTGATTGTGTGATTCCGTTAACCCAATTTTGCATCTTAATTGCTGCTAATTTTATTTGATTGTGTGGACCTTTTTTATGCGCCTAACATATATCAAAGCAGTGCGTTTTTCCTTTGATACACCAACATATATATATATATATATATATATATATATATATATATATTTGTCATGCAGGAATACAACCACATGTTACATTATCACTATTATACACCAAAGACACTTAAGACGAATATGGAGGATGTCTAAAAAATTAACAGTAATTTCTTTCGTTTAAAATGTCAAAAAACTAAAAAAAACGTACACATACATATCATATATTTTCTATTTTCTTATATTATATATACATAATCTTTACAACTGATATGGGAGTTTCATGATTTTATCTCACCTTTGTTGAACAAATGTCTTCCCTCTTTCTATTGGAAGCTTTCGAACGGCTTCTTTTTCCCTCACCAATTTAGATTAGGTCTAGTTATTTGTTTACTTATTAATATATCTTGTTATTTCTCTTATTATAATAAATTCAATTATTTTTATGGCCCAAATTTTATCAAATTATTTATCCATCACATATTAATATTTATTAGCCCATATAAAATAAATAACTAATTTGACCCAATAAAAGACAAAGTCCAATTAATAACTAATTTTATCCACCTTTGTGTATTTTTGGAAGTCTTTAAAAATCTTTAGACATGAGGTAAGACTTTGGATATGGGTTGATAGTTATAATATTCTTTTAAAGTTTGTCAAACTCTACCATTTGATAGAATTCTTTAAAATATATGACTTTTTGAATACCAAAACACGTTTATAGAATTTATAAAAATCTTAATTCAATACCACCTAAATTTTAAAGACATTAAAAAAGTGGTAATTGAATACTACTAAACTTTTATAAATTCTTTAAATGTCTTGATTGAATACAACTAAATTTTTAAATTCTTTAAAAGTCTTTAAAAATCTTAATTGAATACACCCCCTTAAAATATTTTTAAATCATTAATATTATCCTTAAATGATTTTTAAAATAGTTAAAATCATTTTTAAACCATTATCACTAATATTTAAATATTAATGAATTTCTCATAAAAATATTAAAAGTCATTAATTATAACTTAAAATATTTTTAAATCACTTTTCTCATTTTTAAATGATTTTTAAATCAATAAAATCATTTTTCCATTATTTATTTAATATAATAATTAAATAAATCTAATATCATTAATATTAAATTATTAATGAAATATCTCCAAAAATATTAAAAGTTACATTTTATAACTCAAAATATTTTATAACATTTTATTCTTATTTACAATAATTTTTATAATATTAAAATTATTTTTCTGTAATTTATTAAATATATTAATTAAAAACCATTAATATTCAAATAATTATAAATTTTAATGAAAAATATCCCAAATTCTCAAAAGTTATTTTTCATAACTGAAAATAATTTTTCAAACAATTTTTGTAATTTTCAGAAATTTATTTCTATTTTTATGGATTTTATGGAAAATAGGAAAATAAAACTATTTAAAACCGTCGCTAGGCTATAGCGACACTGTAAACACTCGAAATTTTCTGCATACCTGTTACTAACATTGCAGGAGGACAGAATCGTCTTTCAGAGATAGCCCTGAAAGACAACTTAGTTCAATCCCGGAGACAACCCTGGGATATTCAGTTATTACTATCTCGCAGATAACCCCTAGACATCCAGCTCAGTCCCAAAAATAACACCGGGAGTTTCAGTTTCAACCTCGGAGATAACCTCAGAGAAAACCACGAGGAATGCAGTTCAAATACCAGAAATCACACCAGAGAACATTGTTTCATCTCGGAGATAACCCCGAGATACTCAGTCTCAGTCTAAGAAATAACACCGGGAAAGATAATATCAAACCTCATAGACAACCCCGAGGCATTCAGTTGCAGTTTTGGAGATAACCTCGGAAATGCTTGTTTCAAACCTACGCTATCAGCTTCAACACTCGGCGATAACTCCGAGGCACTCAGTCCCCAAGCCCGAAGATAACCCTAGAAAGTCAGACACACCTCAGAGACAACCCTGAGGACGGTCAACATATGCAGCAGTCCAATCTCAGAGATAACCCTAAGTAACGATCGCTAACCCAGATGAGGAGAAGAATTGTCATTTTTCCATCCCAATCCTATTGCGCCGTCTCAAAAACATTCATACTTAAATTCTACAGATCAATGTCCTACAAGAACCAAAGAGCTCCAATCCCGTGTGACTATTCCACAAGACAACACACCGAATAGAATATGAAGCTTGAAGACCAAGGGCTTGGTCCCATCTTCCTGACTTCGTATAACCTCTAATCCCATGTCATTGTGTAGCTCTCGACAACAGCATGTCGTAAAAGGTCTTATACACCTCGATCAGATGCCCGGATTGAAGTTCTGAAAGTTTGAAGCGAACAACATGTTGCATGCATGCACGTACTTTGAGACGGTGAGACCCGCGGAATCCAGGGCACCCCGGGCAGCCGCAGGTGCATCCGTGGCTGCCGCAAGTACACCTGCGGCTCCCCACTCTATAAATAGAAGGCTTGGGGAAGCCATTTTGAAAAGAGAAAAGGCGAGGAAGCCCTGTTTAATTTGTTTTGTACACACCTTAAACTGAGTGATTTCTCATTTTAAACACGTGTAAGCTCATATATAGCTACTTTTTACCGGCGGGAGCCGAGTGTTCATCCACTTAAAGTTATTGAAGTCTTATTTGGCAGTCCACTGTAAGCCTTCTTACACTTTCTAAAGCCTTTCTCCACTACTCTGCACACACAGTCCTATACGTTGAGAGTCGTGTTACGTGTGTATGCCCGGAATTTGGTCTGCGGCTTTTATTTCTTTTTGTATATATATATATATATTATATATATATATATATAATATATATATTTAATATATGGACTAAAACTATCGAGTTATGCCTTGATTGAGCCTAGACTTACGTCCGAAGCGTTTATTTGCTTGTATATCTATAATTATATAAACTGTTGTTGAACTTTTTTCGATGAGCCTAGACTTACGTCCGGAGGGTTTATTTGCTTTATATATATATATATATATATATATATACTTATATATAAACTGTTGTCGAACTCTGATCGATGAGCCTGAATTTTACATCCGGAGCGTTTAATGCTTTTATATATATAAACTTATATATACGAACTTTTGTCGAACTCTGTTCGATATGCCTGGATTTTACGTCCGGTGCGTTTACTGCTTTATATATATATATATATATATATATATATATATATATATATATAGCAACAAATCACTGAAATGATAAACTGAGCCGGGATCGATATATATCCTATACGTTTATCGCTTATATATATATATATTTACATTTCAGTCCCGCCTGGAGTTTACTTTGTGGAAGTTGATCGTTTTTATTTCTTTCTTTACATTTCGGATCCCCCATGAAGGTGCTTCGTGGTGGTTGATCATATATATATATATATATATATATATATATATATATATATATATATATAATATCGCTTATATATATTTACATTTCCGATCCCCCATGGAGGTGCTTCGTGGTGGTTGATCAAGTCTGTATATATATATTTACAACTTTTATATATATAACTGTTTATAAATTTCATATGAATTGCGTCATCATGTGATCACAGATTTAGTCCACTGAATCTAGATTCGGTTCCCGTGATGGACATTTTCAGCTGTACACGGCTTGTAAATTATTCACGGTGTTTGAATTTCCTTAGATGACTCTCATGCCCATAAGGAGTTCGGCACTGCTTTGTATATTATTTTCTCGAAGATGCTTCGTATCTCAAAAATAAAAGCAATCAAGTAGAACACATAATAAAGTAGAACTATCAAATGCCTCAATTACTATTGAGCACAAGGGCTTGAAAACCCATTTTTTTTTTACAAAACATCACTGCCATATCCTTTTAAAATTGAATTTTATACAAAATGCAAACCCTTTGTATATAGGTGCGAACGAGGCATATCACTACTTCCAAATAAATTGCACTATTGATCCACACACACATAAACACATTCATATAACAGTTTAGTTGAAAAGTGGCGATCACCGTGGCAACACGGATGTCGGGGGGTGCCTAAAACCTTCCCTCCGCATAACCAAGTCCCCGGACCCCAACGAATCTCTGTTTCATAGACCCGTTAAGCAGTGTCACATCATTGGGTCAATGTGCAAATCTTTTCTCAGTTGTGTTGGTATAACCATTTAAAAAACCAACTTGTGACTCTTACAGTCCGCTCGTCGACATATACATATTGGACCTTTTCACAACTTTTTTTTTCAAACAAATCTCACCTAACATGAGAACACCAAAAGACAAGAACATAAAAGGGACAAATAAAAATCTTGACGTCGATAGGTGGCAAGTCTGCTGGGGACACCAGTAAGAGGACATAAGCCGCTATTAAAAGATTTTCAAAACTGTTATATGCTTGTGTGTGGATGTTGCATTTACATTTAATGGATGTGTACGAATGCATTTACTTACTACTTTAGACTATATCTGCTTGTGATATTAGTGCTTCACACATGTCATCATTTTAATAAACGGTGAGACACGTTGTATGTGAATGTATATTGTGTGGTTCCTCCATCAAGAGGCTATCCTATCGGTGTTTGATTATTGGACTCGTAGGAAGACTAATTCCAACGAGACTCAGGAAAGGCACTACCCAATTCGCTTTAGTTAAAAGATCAGATTATCTTCTCGTCAAGTAAATTGCGATGATTTGGGAACCTTCATGCCAAAAAGACACGATAGTAGCCTAAGATAGGTCATCCTCTGATAAACCAAGCGCGGAGGAAAGTCTCTTCATACTTTCCCATTTCAAAATTACTCGTAATTTCAATTACTTGTAATTTCATTCCATATTGATCTCCATGTAATGAGAAATATAAAGAAATATGTGTACACCCATATTTACAAATATTAACATCTTATCTTGTATTACAAACATATAACCTCAGTTTTGCAGGATAATACTCCTAAAACGGAGACATCATATATCATATAAACATTTATACATTCCCTAGAACTAAAATACATCAGTTTGTCACTGGGAAACAATCAGACCTATTACCCGTTCAAAGTCAAAAAAGGCCACGAGCCTACAACCAATTATGTCTTCATCTGACCAGGCTAATCTTAATCCGGTCTCCTGCCAAGAATTTAACGAATTAAGTAAACAAATCACAAATTTGGTTGTTCTTCTTAAAGAACTACACCAGTCTACTCAGGGTACAAGGATACCCGTACATACTGAATCCTCTGCACATGGAGAAACCCAAGGTGCAGAAAAAGAAGATCTTCTACTTGATGCTCAGTTGGATAAAG
This sequence comes from Panax japonicus, assembly GCA_020205505.1. Classification (NCBI taxonomy): domain Eukaryota; kingdom Viridiplantae; phylum Streptophyta; class Magnoliopsida; order Apiales; family Araliaceae; genus Panax; species Panax japonicus. The sequence continues at coordinate 59,339,844 of CM035096.1, forward strand.
CAAACAAAATTCATGATACCACCCATCTCAAAGAAGATCTAAACACCGGTGATATCAGAAAGAAAGTCCTTAAAATGGAAAAGATTATCCATTCTATCAAAGGAATTGGAGCACATGAGAGTGTTTCATATCGAGACCTTTGTATATTCCATGGTGTGCATTATCCAGAGAAGTTCAAGACTCTGACTTTGAAAAGTATGACGGGTTAGGAGGCCCTTACACACATTTGAAGGTATACATTGGAGAACTTGGATCTTATGCCGAGGATGAGAAGCTCACAATGCAGCTATTCCAGAAAAGCCTGACTGAAGAATCCTTATCGTGGTATACCAGATTAGACAATTCAAAGATCCATAACTGGGAGGAGCTAGCTCATGTCTTCCTCAGTCATTACAACTTTCAGTCTCAGATGGCCCCTAACTAGTACCAAATTACTCAAGTCCGGAAACAAACCAATGAATCTTTCAAAGAGTATGCTCAAAGGTGGAGGCGCATTGCTGCTCAAGTGGTTCCCTCTATGAATGAGACGGAGATGGTGATGACCTTCATAGACATACAAGAAGCTCTTTTCTATGAGAGGGTTTTGTCTAGGTATTGGCAAACCATTTTCAAACATGATTAAACATGGGGAAATGGCTGAGATTGGGATTAAAGTCAGGAAAGATTCAAGACCTAGCTACCCTTAAAGATGTTGCTGAACTTATCCAGTCCTAGAAATTATGAAAACAACCCCTGGAGGGTCCATAAGAAGAAAGATGAGGATGTTTCCTTGATACTACAAGTTCAGAAAGGAAGTCAAAATATGCCTATCTAGAGGAGAAATTACTCCCCCTTTCAAGCACATCCTTCAAACCCTTCGTTACCAAAGGTTAGAGAAGTCAGACGCACTCGATTGTTCACACCACTAGGGGAATCACTCGAGAATATTCTCAATCTTCTGACCACTCAGAAGAAAATTAGCCGTCTTCTTCCACCAGCGATGTGACGCACCCAAAATAGGCATACTTCACCCATCTTGGGTCGCCAAATACATGGTACATAAATCAAATAAAAACTTCTTCTATACAATACGACAAAAGCATATCTTGGAGTTTTTACAAGAATGTTGTCTCATAGACAGTATTCAAACTCAAAATAAGTTTTCGTTAAATTTATTATCACACTATTTTATAAAATAGTGAGGACTACTAATGCAACCATCTGGACCGTCATTCCATTCCCTGACTAGTCCCAACTATATTCTCATTTCATGAAGAGAACAATGAAAGCAAAGGGTGAGCTCAACTAGCTCAGTAAGAAATATTATGACTAAGATAATGCAAAATAAATTATTGTTAGCCTTCAACAGTGTTAAATTGATAAAATATAATAAACATAAAGTTTAATTGTAGCGAAAAAAACAATCCATTAGAAGAGTAAAATAGAGCATGATATCTACTATATTCTATGATTTAAAAAGTTTATCATCAATTTTATCGCTGAGACTCAGCTTAATAAATAAACCACATTATCGAATCATCCCTGCACTACAGGCCAAGGATATTCGTGTAATCATCAATGGTCATGATTATATTTAACAATCCCTAGTCAAAATCATACCAACAACTATCCATCAATGCACTACAAGCCAATGAGGATTTTTACCACATCATTTTTAACATTACAATCATGATTATACCGAATAATCCCTGGTCATAATAATACCGATCTATAGTACATCTATGCATGTAAGCCACATATGACTTTTATCACAATATAAGCATGAGGATGATAACAATGATATAAGAATTCAATTAAAAAAAGCAAAGGATAAATTTTTAAAGATTATAACTTAATTTATCCAGAATTCAATAATGTCCAAATTGTTAACATGATACTACTTTGTGGAGTAAAATTCAAGAATAATATTGTATCAAAAATGATTTGGACAATAAAGAAATCAATTTTTGTCATGAATAATTCCACGGGTGAATAGTACCCGAGTGAATAGTACCCATGTGAATAGTACTTTGGGAATAGTACTTGTGAATAGTACTTTGTGAATAATATCGTAAAAATGAATACTACTCATTGACAGTACTCCAACATGAAAAGCTTAAAATTTAACAAAATGTGCCGAAAATATTCTTCTGAAATGATAGTAGATGAAGCGCAAATTTCAAGGATATTCTACTAATTTCACGGAGTATAGAAGCAATACTTTAACAAAATGAGGGAATAATCAAGAATACGAGACGAAATAATATTACTCACATACTACAGAGTATGAAAGAAAATATTATTCCTATGATCAAATACTGAACAAAATAATATCCCTTACCTCAGAAGAAGACTGGATACTGGAATAATGAGTTAGCAGACTTCTCTTCTACTTTCTCTCTAAAGCTTCTCTCTCTATAGCTTCTTTTTTATAATTGCACTTATGAGTCTTAGTGAATTGGTGATAATGAAGGAAGAATGAGCTTCTATTTATAGGAAAATATAGTTTTGATAATTGCACGTTTTGGGGCTCAAAATATTACAGTATAATACCTTAATCTTTTCCTTTATTTTTAATTTAGTCCTGAAAGTATTATCAAACTTGCACCACCTCCCCTAATAGTATATCATGTGAATCAATAGTACAATCATGTGACTCAATAGTACAATCATGTGAAAAAAATAATTATAGTATAATACCTTCATCTATAGCTCCATTTTTATTTAGTCATTCAAGTATTATCAATCTTGCACCACCTCCCCTAATAGTACATTCATGTGACTCAATAGTACACACATGTGAAAATATAGTTATAAGCATGTGAATTAGTAGTAATTAATTGCTCATTTATCCGATTAATTACCTGATTGGTCAATATAACCTCCAGACATCAATTATTATCGGAATATATGTCGATTTTCACTAACACTAATAATCCTAACACAGTGGAAATATAAATTTCATCTTTAATCAACACAAACTTATTCATTATTAATATTATAACACACAATATTTAACAACCAGATCATTCCCAGGAAAGAGGGGGCTTTCCGATAAGGATTTCTCCCTATTGGCGCGCAATTATGTGACAAAACCTCTCCTCGACTGAACTTTCTAGACATTGTCAATATTGAAAATAATAATATGAATAACTTTGTCATCTCAATTATTTATTTAATAATAATAAATATTATGCAGATGATACTGTGATAATAATTGAATCAATAATATGAGAGATATTATTCAGTAATTACTGTAGCAATGATTGAGTATAATTGAGTGACTTCTCACGTAAGAATCAATAATCAATATCGTGTGTTACTATGCAATCACGCGTATTACTGTACTTTTACTAACGGGTAGTTCAACAGTTTAATGGTAAAACTTTCGCCGTTATTTTTATAAAAAAATAATTATGTCATTTTCTAAATACGACAATACTTCCATTGTGGGATCCACCAATGATTGTGTCGTTGTACGAATATTCCCTATTAAAACGAATATTTCCCCACACAACGAATATTTAATATCAACTTGCTTACTTTGAAAAATTTTCACATATCACCTGTAACTTCAACCTTTATCAATTTAACCATTTACTAAATAACATAGTAATTATAAGAAAATTGAATACCCTCATTTAAAAAATTCGGGGTCTTACAATCTCTCATCCTTATAAAATTTCGCCGTCGAAATATACGTACCTGGTAGTTCGAAGAGATGAGAATACCTTGCTTTCTTTTTGGATTATACCTTCCCGGTTATTTCCTCTATATCATGATTTTCCCATTGCTCATCTCATGTATTTTAGGTATCATTCTAGAATATATCTTCAAAACAAAGGTTAATTTACATATCACAATTTGTCAACTTATCAAGTAAACAATTTCAGCATAGGTAAGTCACACACTAGCGAAGTGTATTACTCGTCTATCCCCTCCTAGTTCTTGTCTCACACTGTAACGACCGACAAATTCGGATCCTTTGTAAAATACTTGAAAGAATTAAATAAGGAATAAAATTATATTATTTGTTATTATTATGTGTTAATCAGATGTATGTCGTTCTATAACCTAGAAACGTCGGAACATCATAGTATTTGAACCACGTGAAGGAATTAAAGTGTTTGAATTTCCAAGACAAAAATAAAACTTTTCCGAGAAAGTTTTCAAAAAACATTATTCACCGTTTACCGCTCGAGAATTATTTTTGAACTTCCGAGAAATACGTAACGTTATAATATCAATGTGAGATGAATTATATAATAATAATCTAAGTATGGAAAACGTAATATTTCGTATGCGGACTTAGTTCGTGAACGTTAGGAAAATCATGTATTAATAATCATATATAATGATCGTATGATAGGTATGTATTGTGCGAGGTAGTATATGCGAGTATGATACGAAGTATTATACAAGTATATGAGAATGATTGTAATTCATATATTAAGATTTAGTATACGAGTTAGAGTACGAGATTTATACATATAATATATGTTATAAGACTTTTAGTTAAATAGAATGAACTAATAGTATTGTTGTAACGCCCGAGAAAATCGAATTTTTGAGAATTAAATTTTATTTTATTAAATGAATTTAATTGATTATTTAAGGAGCAAGCTAACCAAACGTCTTTCTCTGACCTAGAAATGTCAGAAAATCGTAGGATTTTGGCTACGTGGTAGAATTAAAGTGTTTGAATTTTCAAGACGAAAATAAAAGTTTTCCGAGAATCTTTTTGAAAAACACTATTCACACATTTCGGTTCGGGAATTATTTTTGAACTTCCGAGAAATACGTAACGATAGAATATCGAGGTGAGATGGAATATCTAATAATATTTCAGTTATGGAAAACGTAATATTTCGCCTATGGACTTAAAACCTAACGTTTAAGGAAAATGATTTACAAGAAGGAAAGGAAATATGATTAACGAATTAAACGATGATTGTATAATACGTAGGTATTGTACGAGGTAAGGAATACGAATACTATATGAGGTATTATACGAGTACGTATAAATGATGGCATGTTGTATGTATTAAAGAAGTATACGAATTAGAGTATGAGAATTATACGTATAATATATGTTATAAGGCTTTAAGCCAAAAGAAAGGAATTTGTAGGATTTGTTAAGTATTATGAGAGCCAAGTATTGGATGGTTAAGTCCAATATGAGTTTATTAATGCAAGCCCAATGTTTGTTTAATTACAAGCCCAAGGTAAAATTATGCTAGAAGCCCAAATGATTAAGTAAGTTAATTAAGCTAAGGCCCAAAGTAATTATCCAATGGGTATGAACCATGGAGCAAACCATGGATAGTCCAAAGTGGTGGACAACAAATTAATGTGATGAACTAAGCAAACTAGAAGCTAAGTTAGTGTGGTGATCACACAAAGTGCATAAATGTGATGACCAAGTAAAGGAATTAAGGAGCAAGTAATCTTAAGTACTGAGCAAGAGATAAGTTAAGTAATAAGCAAGTAGCTTAATAGTTTAGTAAGTGTGGTGGACAAGCAAAGTACCATTATGTGATGAGCAAGTAGACTTAAGGATTAAGCAAAGAATAAGTTAATAAAACTTAATGGCTAAGTGTTGTGATGAGCAAGTGTTGTGGGGAGTAAGCAAATATTGATGGGAGTAAGTTTACTTAATGCTTAAGCAATTAATAGTAAGGAGGTTAGTAAGGAGATGGAAGGTCCTAATGACCCTTATGCCCTCACTTTGAGATGCCTATAAATACCAAGCTTCATTTCATTTGTTGGTTGTTCAAAATTCATCCAACTCCTCTCAAGTTAAACAACTTATTTAGTTGAGAGAATAAGCACATATAAGTTATACTTCCTTTGTTAGATTTTCAACCAATAACTTATAGCTTATTGGTTTGAGAGAAAAAGTTAGAAGTTAGCCTTTGTTAATTCAAGGAGCAAGAAGGAGATTAAGGATTAGCAAGAGAACATCAAAGGGTAAGCCATCTTTAACCATATTTCTCTTTCTTTACCACTGTTAGAGAAAGGGGTATTGGTAGAACTAGCATGCTAAGGAAGGGTAAGAATGAATGGTTAATGGACTTAAGCCGTAATAAGTTATGAATAAGTCATTTATACATATATAAGTTAAGAACTTGTGAAGAACAATAATGAACGTGCAATAACTTGTAACATGTTTACATTAATAAAGTTAGTACGATAATAAGAAGCAAGAATAATGGTTATAAGTCTTTAACCATAATAAGTCATATGAAAAGAAGACATAAGTCGTGAGAAATAGAAACATAAGTAATTTACTTTTTCATAAGTTACAAACTCACAACGATCTAGTAACAACTTATTATGTTTATAAGTTAATGAAGCATGTATGTCAAGATATTAGTATGATGGATTGAATCCAATTGAAATGGTTAAAAATTCTCAAGTAACGAAGTTTTTCCAGAATTCAAACGATTAGACGATAATCGTCGAATTCGTGAAATTCTCGGAATGGAAGTCGAATTTTGATATTGAGCTTGGAAACATTGGTTTTCAATGGAGACAAGTTATATTTGGCATTATAGAGTTGTGGAATCAAAATAGCCAGATTCTGACTTAGAACAAAGAAACGAGCATTGAGAAATCACGAACGTTTACCGATTTCGTTGAAAATGGACAAATAGGTGAATTTTTAACAAACAAAGCCGAATAGATAAAATTCTTGCATGAACACATAGAGTACATGATTTGTGAACCGTAGGCTCTTGAACGAGCCAATTCAGACTTATAACGAATAAGTTACGAAGCCGAAAATCTCACATAATGAAAAATCTGTCAAATTGTCTATGGCACAGAGTCCGCGCCGCGCCGCGACTCCAAGCCAATTAGCCAGCGCCGCAACGCCAATGCAAGTCTCAGCCGCTGTTAGTTCACGCCATAGCGCGACAGATAACATTTGGTCTCGCGCCGCTGCACCGAGTCCGATCTTTTGATTCTAAGGCGTGGCGCCGCAGAGCGACACAAAGAAGAAAAACTGGCGCTGTAACGCCAGCCCTAGGGTTTGCATAGAGAGGATTGGTTCTGAAGATAAAAAGAAAAGCAATGAAGTAATACAAACTTAATAAACATGAAGTAACATTGTTAAGTCATGATTAAACCCCAAGTAAGATCACTTAGGGTTAAAATAAGTCAATTAAAGATGAATACAAACGATGTGAAATAAGGTTAGTAAGCCGCGATGAAGGACACTTAACTCGAAACGAGTTTTATTAATGAAATAATTTTAGTTAAGTTATAAAAGAGAACAAAATTGGTAAGAATAATGTAAAGAATGACGAAAAGCCGGAACCAATAATAATAAATCTAATAAGGGATTAGATTGAGAAGAAGGGTAAGATTCTTTAGGAGCTATGTATGTTCATTCATGACCTAATTTGGTATGTTATGTGATATGTGTTGTAGAGACCGTAAAGAATCAAAGGAAACGTAATTATACCGTAACATACGCTGAAGGCAAGTTTTTCTTAAACGCTTGTCTAACCTTCATGTTAGCCAGGTTTTCAAATGATTCACATTATGAGATGCATGTATGGTTTTGAAGAAAGACTCGATGCCAGTTTTAACTCGATTAGACTAATCTTGATAGATTGATTGAACTGTTTACAAGTCTTTCAATATAGAATTGTTAACGCTATCCTACGCCAACTAATTGGTACGGATTCAAGGTAAGCCTGAATATGAATAATCAAATGTATTTTCATCGAGTATTCGATGGGCACGTGAGGTTGCCACAACTTAAATGTATACACGTTTAATGGATGTAGTGTTGATCAACATAGAGTACTATAGGCTGATCACCTAGAAGTGCTCATAAGATTTACCGGACTTACGGACTTCATGTCGGGTTGTCCTTTTCAAAGAGACTATAAGACATTCACGTCTTGAAATAGAGTTGATGAATTACAGATAATTGTTATTACAAAATGTTTTGAAGGAAAAGAAACGCTATTTTAAGTTATTGATAGTACTTCATAACTATCATCTAGTTATTGAAGATATACAATTCCTACATTTCAAGCATGCTTTTAAAATGAAATTGTTGTACTTGCTGAGCTTGTTATGCTCACACTTGCTTGAACCTTATGATTACAGCTTAGACAATATAACCAAAGGATTCGCCAAGAATAAAGTTAAGGCTAAAGCGAACTTATAGCGTACCTATGTAATAGTATAGGTTTGTAATGATAATATTTGATATTATGACAAGAACAAATGTAACGGTTATAAAGAACCTGGGGAATAGTAGTATTGTTTTGGAATATATATAAGACAAATTCGTTCTTTTGAGGTTTTTTTAATTGAATGTTTGTGTGAACTATAGCACCGTGGAGCACCATCTGTCGGGTTGAAAGAGACCCAGATTTGGGGGCGTCAAAGGTTGGTATCAAATCATTAGGTTATAAAACTTAAGGGGATAGAACCTTAGGCTAATAATCTCGTTAAGGAAGAGAAGTCTGAAGGAAGTAAACTCGAGCTTTACTTAAGTCGAATGAGTTAATAAGGTATTGAGGAAACTCAGTACCGAAAGATTTAAAAGATGAAAAGTAACCCTAAATAAATTAAATGTGATTTGTGCTTATACTATTGTGTGTTATGTACTAACCAACATATGTACTAATTGTAGGATGTCAATTGATAGCTTGATGTATAGAGATATACACGCGGTGAGCGAAGAACTTGTGAACCGAGTAGAGCCTGTACCTATGTCGGTGGCGGAAGTACCATTAGTGATTCTAGAGGAGTAGGGGGTAAAGGAGTACTTTTCCAAGGAAGACTACTCGAGGGAGAGATGGATATAGCATCATATCTTAGTATAATGAATGATGGGGAGGAAGAAAGAGAGGTATCATCGATTACTACTGTGGTAACTACACTGGATTCATCACCTCCAGATGCAATGGAAGCATTGTATCTGGAAGCGCTTGATAGGAATGTCCAACACGGTATAGTTGTGCAGAATCTGAAGTGAATAGATTAGTTATCTCCATGAAGCTAAGATGTCTGCAGAAGAAGAGTTTGAGTTACAGCACGATAAACAGGTGCTTATGGCAGAGCAGGCTAGGAATTATAAGGCAGAGGCCGATGAGCTTCGTAGAGAACAGGGGGTAGATTACCCGCGAAACCTAAGGTAGCTAGAACGACTACCTTTAAAGAATTTAAAAGCGTAGGTCCACCGGAGTTCAAAGGAACGACGGACCCAATAGAGGCCCATACCGGAGTAAAAGAAATAGAGAATGCGTTTGTTATTACAAGCGTAGGTGAGATGCATAAGTTTCTTTTGTAACTTACACAAGGAAGAGTGAAGCCAACTTTTGGTGGAAGGCTCACCAGGGTGGGGTTAGAACAGATGCGGTAATGTGGAAACAATTCAAGAAGGTTATCTTTAAGAATTATTTCCCTACAAATATTTGAGGGAGGATAGAGATTGAATTCATAGAACTTAAGCAAGGGGATATGATATTTCCCCTGTACGCGACCAAAGTCAAATGAATTGGCAAGGTTTATTTCACATCAAGTGGACACGGAGGAGGTGAAGGCTCGTAGGTTTGAGCAGGACCTGAAACCCTGGCTTTATAGTAGGATTGTTGTGTCCTATAGTGTTTTCTATGGGACTAATTTTTGAGAAGGTGATTATAACAGAATGTGGTAGTGAGTTGTTAACTCAATACCACAAAGGGGGAAAGAATGAGAGCAAAGGATAGGGAGGAACCAAGTTTAACTCTGGGAATACTAGAATAAGACAAGGGGATCCTAAACATAGGATCACATAGTGTAAAACATTTGGAAAGACTCATCTAGGAGTATGTCTGAAAGGGATTATAAGTACCTTTAAACATTAAGGTAAATGAGGAGGAAATAACTTTCGTTAATTATATTCGTGGAAATGGTTTCATGAATAATAGAAGTAAGCAAGTATAGGTAGATAAGTATCGATTAATGTCGATAGGATTTGAGGAAATTCTCTATATGAATGGGTTGCTTAACCATAGAACTATAATAAATTGTTATAAGAAAAGTGTGAACCTTTAGTTTTCTCAGAAAATCTAAGGTAGTAAATTACGGTAATAAAATACCGCGACATTATTATTGTCGAACCATGACACAAGTTAGGTTGGTGTTAAGGAAGAGGAGGAGTCGTTACGGTTGTGTATCAACTATCGTAAGAGGAATAAGTTAGAAGTTAATAATAAATACACATGGCCCAGGATCGATGATCTATTTGATCAGTTGAAGAGGGGTAAAGAATTTTTCCAAAGATAAATTTGTGTACGGGGTATAATCGGTTGGAAGTAAGAAAGAAAGAGGATGTACCATTAACGTCACATGATTTAAGAGAAAGATTAATTGTGGCACCTATATTGTCTTAATCAGATGATACAGGGAATTTTGTAGTGTATCTCGATGTTCGCATAGATGACATGATTACGTGCTCTTATAGCATGGCAATGTCATTGTGTATGCATCACGCCAGTTAGAGGATTATGAGGAGGTCTATCCTACTTATGATCTAGAATTGGCTGTTGAAGTTTTTGAATTAAAAATCTGAAGATAGTAATTATACGGGGAGAAAAGTGAGATATACAAGGACTCTAAGAGTTTGAGATATATCTCCACACAGAAGAAATTGAATATGGAGTAGAGAGAGGACTAGGATATCTAATATCATTCAAGTAAGGTAAACGTAGAAGCCGACGCATTAAGTAGGAAGGGTAAGGAAAACTATCGATGTTAACGACTCAGAATGAGTTAATAACGGAGATGGCGGGAGTGAAGTTAGAATTTAAATTACAGAATGAAACGATAGAAACGCTATTCAAAACATATAATCAATCCACAATAATGGACCGAGTCAATTAAGTACAATTAGGTAACGAGGAGTACAAGTGAATGAAGAAGATAATGCATGATAAGTAGAATACTAAGTATAGTCTTATTTTGAGGGAGGAATTTGAGTTCTATATAAGTTCGAGTTAAAAGGACAACAGAGATGATATAAAGCTAATGAAATGTGTTAGTAAGTGTTTAACTTCCAACTCAAATTGTTAACAGGAAGTGATAAATCATGTGTGAAAAGATAATACCTTTGATGAAGGTGAAATGGAAGAACCCCAATGTCGAAGAAGCATTGTGGGAACTCGAGATTAAAATAAAGGAAAATTATCCTCTGCGGTGTAGGTATTATTAGTGAGATTCTGGGGACAGAGTCCTTATAAGGTGGGAAGAATGTAATGCCAGAGAAAATCGGATTTTTGAGAATTAAATTTTTATTTTTATTAAATGAATTTAATTGATTATTTAAGGAACAAGCTAATCAAACGTCGTTCTCTGATCTAGAAATGTCAGAACATCATAGGATTTTTGCTACGTGGTAGAATTAGAGTATTTGAATTTCCAAGACGAAAATAAAATTTTTCGAGAAATTTTCCAAAAAACATTATTCACGCATTTCGGTTCGGGAATTATTTTTTAACTTTCGAGAAATACATAACGATAGAATATCGAGGTGAGATGGAATATCTAATAATATTTCAGTTATGGAAAATGTAATATTTCGCCTGTGGACTTAAAACCTAACGTTTGAGGAAAATGATTTACGAGAAGGAAAGGAAATGTGATTAATGAATTAAACGATGATTGTATAATACGTAGGTATTGTACGAGGTAAGGAATACGAATACTATATGAGGTATTATACGAGTACGTATGAATGATGGCATGTTGTATGTATTAAAGAAGTATACGAATTAGAGTATTAGAATTATACGTATAATATATGTTATAAGGCTTTAAGCCAAAAGAAAGGAATTGGTAGGATTTTTTAATTATTATGTGACCCAAGTATTGGATGGTTAAGTCCAATGTGAGTTTATTAATGCAAGTCCAATGTTTGTTTAATTACAAGCCCAACGTAAAATTATGCTAGAAGCCCAAATGATTAAGTAAGTTAATTAAGCTAAGGCACAAAGTAATTATCCAATGGGTACGAACCATTGAGCAAACCATGGATAGTCCAAAGTGGTGGACAAGAAATTAATGTGATGAACAAGCAAAGTTAGAAGCTAAGTTAGTGTGGTGATCACACAAAGTGCATAAATGTGATGACCAAGTAAACGAATTAAGGAGCAAGTAATCTTAAGTGCTAAGCAAGAGATAAGTTAAGTAGTAAGCAAGTAGCTTAATAGTTAAGTAAGTGTGGTGGACAAGCAAAGTACCTTTATGTGATGAGCAAGTAGACTTAAGGATTAAGCAAAGAATAAGTTAAGAAAACTTAATGGCTAAGTGTTGTGATGAGCAAGTGTTGTGGGGAGCAAGCAAATAATGTGGGGAGCAAGTTTACTTAATGCTTAAGCAATGAATAGTAAGGAGGTGGAAGGTCCTAATGACCCTTATGCCCTCACTTTGAGATGCCTATAAATACCAAACTTCATTTCATTTGTCGGTTGTTCAAAATTCATCCAACTCCTCTCAAGTTAAACAACTTATTTGGTTGAGAGAATAAGCACATATAAGTTATACTTCCTTTGTTAAATTTTCAAATAATAACATATAACTTATTGGTTTGAGAGAAAAAGCTAGAAGTTAGCCTTTGTTAATTCAAGGAGCAAGAAACAGATTAAGGATTAGCAAGAGAATATCAAAGGGTAAGCCATCTTTAACCATATTTCTCTGTCTCTTCCGATTATTAGAGAAAGGGGTATTGGTAGAACTAGCATGCTAAGGAAGGGTAAGAATGATTGGTTAATGGACTTAAGCCGTAATAAGTTATGAATAAGTCATTTATACTTATATAAGTTAAGAACTTGTGATGAACAATAATGAACGTCCAATAACATGTAACATGTTTACATTAATAAAGTTAGTACGAACAATAAGAAGCAAGAATAATGGTTAGAAGTCTTTAACCATAATAAGTCATATGAAAAGAAGACATAAGTCATGAGAAATAGAAACATAAGTAATTTACTTTTTCATAAGTTACAAACTCACAACGAACTAGTAATAACTTATTATGTTTATAAGTTAATGAAGCATGTATGTCAAGATATTAGTATGATGGATTGAATCCAATTGAAATGGATTAAAAATCTAAAGTAACGAAGTTTTGCCGGAATTCAAACGATTAGACAAAAATATTCGAATTCATGAAATTCTCAGAATGAAAGTCGAATTTTGATATTGAGCTTGGAAACATTGGTTTTCAATGGAGACAAGTCATATTTGGCATTATAAAGTTGCGAACTCAAAAATGGCCAGATTCTGACTTAGAACGAAGAAACGAGCATTGAACGTTCATGAACGTTTACTTTTTCGTTGAAAATGGACTAATAGGTGAATTTTTAGTAAACGAAGTTGAATAGATAAAATTCTTGTATGAACACGTAGATTACATGATTTTTGAACCGTAGGCTCTTGAACGAGCCAATTCGGACTTATAACGAAGAAGTTACGAAGCCGAAAATCTCACATAATGAAAAATCTGTCAAAATTGTCTGTGGCACAGTGTCTGTGCCGCGGCGCGACTCCTAGCCAATTAGCTGGTGCCGCAGTTCCAAAGCAAGCCCCAGCCCCTGTTAGTTCACACTGCAGCGCGGCAGATAACATTAGGACTCGCGCCGCTACGCCGAGTTCGGTCTTTTGATTATAAGGCGTGGCGCCGCAGCGTGGCACAAAGAAGAAAAAATGGCGCTGCAGCGCCAGCCCTAGGGTTTGCATAGAGAGGATTGGTTCTGAAGATTAAAAGAAAGGTAATGAAGTAATACAAACTTAATGAACATGAAGTAACATTGTTAAGTCATGATTAAACCCCAAGTAAGATCACTTAGGGTTAAAATAAGTCAATTAAAGATGAATACAAACGATGTGAAATATGGTTAGTAAGCCGCGATGAAGGACACTTAACTCGAACCGAGTTGTATTAATGAAATAATTTTAGTTAAGTTATAGAAGAGAACAAAATTGGTAAGAATGATGTAAAGAATGACGAAGAGCCGGAACCAATAATAACAAATCTAATAAGGGATTAGATTGAGAAGAAGGGTAAGATTCTTTAGGAGCTATGTATGTTCATTCATGACCTAATTTGGTATGTTATGTGATTATGTGTTGTAGAGACCGTAAAGACTCAAAGGAAACGTAATTATACTGTAGCATACGCTGAAGGCAAGTTTTTTTAAACGCTTGTCTAACCTTCGTGTTAGCCTAGTTTTTCAAATAATTCACATTATGAGATGCATGTATGGTTTTGAAGAAAGATTCGATGCCAATTTTAGCTCGGCTAGACTAATCTTGATAGGTTGATTGAACTGTTTATAAGTCTTCTAATATAGAATTGCTAACGCTATCTTACGCCAACTAATTGGTACGGATTCAAGGTAAGCCTGAATATGAATAAACAAATGTATTTTCCTCGAGTATTCGATGGGCACGTGAGGTTGCCACAACTTAAACGTATACACGTTTAATGGATGTAGTGTTGATCAACATAGAGTACTATAGGCTGATCACCTAGAAGTGCTCGTAAGATATGCCGAACTTACGGACTTCGTGTCGGGTTGTCCTTTTCAAAGAGACTATAAGACATTCACGTCTTGAACCATAATTGATGAATTACAGATAATAGTTATTGCAAAATGTTTTGAAGGAAAAGAAACGCTATTTGAAGTTATTGATTGTACTTCGTAACTATCATCCTAGTTATTAAAGATATATGATTCCTACATTTCTAGCATGCTTTTAAAATGAAATTATTGTACTTTCTGAGCTTGTTATGCTCACACTTGCTTGAACCATATGATTGCAGCTTAGACAATATGACCAAAGGATTCGACAAGGATAAAGTGAAGGCTAAAGCGAACTTGTAGCGTACCTATGTAATAGTATAGGTTTGTAATGATAATATTATATTATTACAAGAACAAATGTAATGGTTATAAAGAACCTAGGGAATGGTAGTATTGTTTTGGAATATATATAAGATAGATTCGTTCTTTTGAGGCTTTTTCAATTGAATATTTATGTGAACTGTAGCATCGTGGAGCACAATCTATCGGATTGAAAGAGACCCGGATTTGGGGGCGTCACAATTGTGTAGTGTTTGATAATTAAAAGTCCAAGCTAAAGTAATGATAACATTAGTTGTCATATGAATTTAGTATGTTGGATAAGATGTGAGAACATTGAGTAAAGGACTTAAACAAATAATAAGTCATAAGAAATGATAATTGTAGTTTATAAGTGGATTAAGTCATGAACTTTTGAAGAATAAGTCAAAACCTAACTTGAAAATAAGTTGATGTAATAAGTAGGTTAAAATGACCATTTGATGGTTAGAATCCATTTACAACCATGATCATATCATTAGTAATGAAGTTTCACTATAACAAAGAGGCTTATTTACGACGGAATATTCGGTCGGCACTAAGGTTATTTGGTTGAGGGTAACTTCATTCCCAATAGAATATTCGCTCGGAAGTTCAGTCGTATATAAGCACGTCGAAAATAAGTCCGTCGATTCTTCGGTCAGAAAAACTTACGGTCGACAGAACTATTGGTGACCGAAAATTCAGTCGAGGTTAATATATCACCGACTTAAATGTGTCTGTCGAGGATATTCGGTCGATCCTAAACATGCCACGTGGCATCCTGGTAAATAAGGAAAATCAACTTACACGCGACGGACTTCCGTCGACTCTGTAATTAGTGCATCGAGGTTATTAAGTCGAGGATATTCGGTCGAGGCTATGTATGCCACGCGGCAATATATCGAAAATGGAGTGAAACTTAACCTCGACACTACCAATATTCCGTCGAGGTTACAGTTTTTTTTAAATAAATTTTTTGTTTTTGCAATATCCAGTGATTTAACCCACATCTTGTACCTGTACCTAGTACCTGAACCTATCCCAACATCACATACACAAGCTAAATTAAGCTAAATGTCAAAAACATCCCATTACTACTTGCATAACCTAAACAAAACAAAGTAATGAAATGTAAGACCGCATTAATCAAAGTAAATTAAACTAAACCGCATTAATCCCATTAGTCTAAACTAACTACAACAAACAATCCCATTAAGCTAAATTAAGCTAAGTGTCAAACCGCATCAAAACCAAAGTAATTAATGATAAGGTACTTTAAACTACAATATGTACATCAAAAGTTATGTAAAATTAATACAAAAGAATTTAAACTACAAAAGAATTTAAACTACAAAAGAATGTAAACTAAGTCAAGCTAGTAGAGCCCCCGGTGTGAGAAGGATCATCGGGCGAGCGTCTGCGCTGCTCTGGAGTATGAAAATCGTCATCCCGCTCGTCAGTCCGCTCATCACCATGTTGATACAATATAATGTAACTCATTAGTCCATATATATGATTCAGTTAAATATAACTAAATGAAAATTAAATAACATGCAGAATATATATTTGTATTTAAAATGAAATATACCTGAGAAGTCGAGCGCTGACTCAACATCGGCCCAAACGCGTCCTCGACTAAGGTAACCACCATCCGAATAATCTCGTCGTGTATTGCGGCCCACTGCTACGGAGGGATACCCATACTCACGGCGGTGGCACCAGCTACAATGTCCTGCACAAGCTGATGGAGGCGAGAACGGCTGGGCGGGTCCTGACGATGTAACAGCGGATCGGTCTCAAACCTCTCTGACACCGCAACCATAACACGCTGGAACAAAGCATCATCTAAGCCAACGCTCGTATGTGATGGTCCAATGGGGGCTCTCGGATGTAGATGCTGGCTAGAGCCTACAAATATAAATATAACATGAATAATATTACAAGTTTACTTTATTCATAAACACGAAATAAACACAATTATTATACCTCCTGGCAGTGTATAGGTTGGTATCCTCGGTAACCCCAACACTCAATACCGGCCGATAGTACTAGTGGGAGTATCCTGAGACGCATCCCAAAGAGTCGTCTCCTCGTCATGAGATAAACTAATCTCGGGCGGAGGGACGGCTGATGATCTCGCAAAGTAGTCCCGGGTGTTTCTGCTATCGCCCGAATTGCCGTCTGTCGCATCTCGTACAACCAACCGGCATAATTCTTCGAGATGTGGGCAATGATAACGACGTCATAATCTGCCTCAGTGATGCCGGCCTCGTATCTGTAGTATCTCTATCAAACAGACATAACAATAATATAATTTATTATTTGAACAATATGTAAATATCATGCATGAACCTTGATTTAATATATGTAGTCGACTTACGTGAAACTCCCGCAACACTTTAGCAATGAAGACGGCATCGTAGCACGAGTACTGACTAAATCGCATGCAGCCAGTAGGGAGAGGAGCCAGGCAGATGGCGTGTACGGTCGCCTTAGCGACAGAATCTGTAGAAGCCCCGAATCCGGGTCCCAAATCACCGCAGATCCGGTATACTATTTCTATAACTAATTACGGAAGATATAAACATAAATTGTTTATACATTAAACTTACACACATTTCCCCAAAATTGAGTAACCTTAACTTAAACACAATTCATAAATTTTCTAACACATTTATCAAACTATACTATTACAAAATAGCCGCACATTTATCCCAAGCTTAACTTGGCATTAACCTTTTCCTGTATCCGAACGCGTTCGCCTTATCTGCAATGTTTTATCATGATATAGCAATGGTGAACACGAAAGTTGCCCAGCAAGTTTATATACAACAATATAACGATATATCATGATTGAAGAGTATGAATAATGAGCTTACTATAATTCATCAATATAATTGAGAACTAGCACGAACAAATTTTTTGACTGAACAAGTTTTAAACATGAACAAACATTTCTGAACCAACTGGTGATGAAGGTGATCAGTCTTTCATACCTGACTTATACATGCAAGATGTATAGAGTACAATTTTCATGGCAATCAGCAATGATAACCATAATCTTGAATAAAATACTCTTATTAGAGTTAAGTACAAAGAAACTTGCCTGAACCGTTAATTACCGCAATGCAATTTATAACGCTTTACCCGAAGACCTAATATTAGTAATATAGATCTCCAATATTAGAATAATATCATCACAGTATACTACTGTTATATATATATATATACATAGAATAACCTAAACACATAACACATAAGCCTATCAGTCTATAACACACATAAGACTAGGTATCAAGTCAAACTATTGCAGTCTGAGTTGAACCCGACACAATTCTAACATCCCGACGGTCTAGTCGTACAATACTCGAGTTTAAGTTCAATTAAACTCTGCCTAAACACTTAATAATTATCACAGATGGTATCAAAGATGTAGGTTATAAACCTTAGGCAGGCGTACCTTAGGCTATAACCACGAAGATGATAAGTAATAAACTCGAATAGAGTTTAAGCGATAAGAGATGAATTTATGGAAATTCATCATTAAGTAAAGAGAAAGATAAAGTGGATTCAAAGAAGAATCTTAAAGAGCTATAAGGATAAGAATCCGGAGTTACCTGACTCCAGTAATAGAGATGAAAAGTGATACTAAATAGACGATGTCTATAAGATGAAAAGTGCAAATAAAATCATAATATAATATGATTAAGGAGAAGAATAAGAAGATCGCAAAATAAAACGATCGTAAGCATACGGAGAAATGATTACAAAAATAAGATCACCACGTGATCAGATTAAATCATTGAATAACATATAATATGTTAAGTGATTGGAATGATATAGCTTGATGCTATAAAGAGAAGGTACTATGAAATGGTACAATATAAACTCAGAAAAGAGTGGTAAATGTTAAGATACAGATTAAAGAAAATTTGTATTAAGAAAAGAGAAAGTTAAGATTATGTGGGTTTTTAATTGAGGACTCATGTCAGTAGCTGAGTTGTATAATTCCTTGTATGGGCGGGGAAATTGTACTTGGTTTTAGAATCACTTAGCTTCCTGGTCGATATAGTGGTTAGGTTGACTAATTCTTTGTATGGGCGGGGAATTGTCCGCTTAGCTTCCTATATTGATTAGTGGTCGAGTTTGGTTTGATAATTACTTAGTTTCTGACATTGATAATCATTGGAACCTAATGTGAGGATATAAGGTAAGTTTTAAAACTCATACTTATGGTAAGTTCATGACTCATAATCATATGGTATATTTTGAACCCCTTAGCGAATGGACGCCTATGGTCTGACTAGGATAAGTTCTTAACCCCATATAATTGTGGCAAGTTCCTGAACTCATAATGTGTGGTAAGTTTGATGAACTGGGGTATAGCAAAGTTGTGAATGGAGAATTGAGGATTATATGAATAGATAGATTTATTAAGCAATGGATCAATAGAGAAAGTGAATTTGATTATGGAAGCATAGGTATTCCAAATCTTCTAGCTATGCTAGACTTTAAAGTTTTTGACATCAAGCTAAATTCGCACTGATGTGCCTTTAAAAATGAATATTTGTTATCCTCAACACATGGTGACAAGTGTGTAGGTGTGGACTTCGGGCCACTAACACAACGTTAACTATTGTGGCATGATGACACAAAAGACGATTTTCAATATTTTTGAACTGGTTTAAAGAAGAGTCTATGCTAATTGATTCAGCTAGACGAAAATGATTTAAATGATCAAAATGTATTTTTATATCATTAATGGCATCACTGTAACCTAGTGTAAAGATGATAAAAATGATGGAGTTATCAATGCAGAATTACTTAGTGTTGGATGTGATCTAAGGATCGTCAGCCCACTATAGTATGATGTAGTATGATAAAGTCACAAAATGACGAAATCCTCAACGGACTGTAAATACAGTGCGGTATCATGACGTCAAAATGATTTTAAGAATTTTAAATATAATTTATTACCAACTGAATTTGGCCAGAAATATTTCGATTGAAATTCGAATTATTGATATGCGTCTAAGCTATTTGATTCAGCTAGATAAATGTTTATGAAATTCAAAGTATTCTTTAAAAGCTTATGTCGAACCAAATTGTTTTGGTGCGGAATCTTATGATAAGTCTGAGGTGAACAACCCTAAAATTGGGGATATACTAATTGGATAAAATATTCCAATCTAAGAACGCATATAGTCAGTTCCGATTACTAAGGTACAATAGACTGATCATCTAAAGTACCCGCATCGGTAGCTTACCTTCTTCGTGATTGTAAACATACCTATTAAAGAAATGTTTAAGAGGTAGAGTACCTTTCTTTCTTAATTGAAAGAGGTAGCAGGTAGAAATACCCCTAAACCTCAGAGTTCAAAATTTTTATGATCCCTCAGACAGATATGAAAAGTTTTTCTTAAACCCTTCAGAGTAATGTTGTGGTAGAATGTGATGATTGATATGAAATAATGTAAACTCGTTGTGTACGAGTAGAATCTGAGATTATTTAATAAAGGTTATTATGACAACCTAGTTTTGATTAATGTTTAGAAGATGTAAACTCCTAGTGAGTAGTTATGGTGAAATGTGATGATAGAAAGAGAAATCCTCAAAGGAGGAAATTGTAAAGGTTAAATTAATAACCTAGTTTTGATCAAGAGAATAAGTAGAGATTAGTATGCTTTAATTTCGAGGACGAAATTCTTAGAAGAAAGAGTGAATGTGACAACCCGAAAATTTTCTAAAATCTTGAATGATTAGAATAAAGGTTAAATAATAAAACCTAGATGAGAATTTGAGGATTTATTTAAATTTTCAAGTAAAACCTACATGGTTTGATATTCGAATGTGAATAGAGAAAATATGGTTTACAAAATTTTCAAACCCTAGAAATGAATTAATATGTACTTGAAGGAATATCAAGGATAAGGTATTACGATACCTGTAAATTCGATGTGAACTGAATAGTCTAAGAAATGTTATATAAGTACATATAGAAATTTTACTATTGGAGATAAGATTTCAGATGAAGAGATGAGTATATGTATAGAAATATATATACTTAGGAAGGTGCTATATATTTTAGCAAGAGAAATGATGAATTAAGTTAATGACATAGTGATCAAGATAAAACTATGTTAGTAATTAACATAGCTTGAGTGTTGGCCTTGACTGATAAATAATAATTTGAATAAGTATAAAGTCGTTAGTTAATACGATTAGCAATGATAATGAAGTAATTTAAAACTCAAAATTTGAGTTAGAGATAGAATTTTGAAGTATGGACTGCTCAATTGCATCCGGAATGTCATGTGTAGTCAGAATGGACAGTAAACACAAAATGTGTAAATGTTAACTTTTGGTCAAAGTCAATAGTTGACTTTTTTTGGAGAAAAGTCAAAATTAGTGTGAGAAGTGAAATATGTTATGATTATGTGAATTATGGATATGAGTAAATAAATATACATTATATAATGTGAATACATTTATTTTGTATATAGAGGTGAATTAAGAAATAAGTTATGTAACCTAATATATATATTAGGTGTGATTATTAAATAACCTAAATGGTTATCGTTATTTAGTGGTCCTAATATTTTATTTTTATACTAGTGACCTAATTTAAGAAAATTATGGAACATGTCACAATTTATTAAGTTATTTTGTTCGAATAGGTGAGTAAAGGAATATAAAGATTATGTGATGGTTTATATTTGTTTATTATATAACCAAATAAAATAAACTAGTGTAATCCTAATTATATATTAGGAATGAAGAATTTAATAACTTAAGGGTTATGATTTAGAGAATTATGGTATTTAGAATATATACCAATTATAAGAGATTTATTTTATACATCTCAGTTACTTAATTTTATAGTCTAATTATAGCAAGTCTAATTAGGTTAAGAAATTAAATGTACTTAAGTAAGAATGTTTATTTCACTTGAGTCCATGTAAACCCTAATTTAATGACAAGGGTAGAATGGATTAGAATTAAAAGCAATGAGCTATAATAATATCATAGCCCAATTAAATTATTTAGAGTCCAAAAGAATTATATTTAATGGACTAAGGAAGTTATATGAATTAAACAAGCCCAATTAATATATTAAGTATGGGACTTGTAGATAATATGGGTTAAGGGCGATTAATTATTATTCTAGCCCAAAATATTATGTGTGGGGCAAGAATTATAATGGCCCAATCTAATTTATAGAAGAAGCCTATTTATTTTTTGTTAGTAAGTAATCAAGTAAAATGGCTAGCTTAATGGAATTAATTAAAAGCCCAAAGCTTAGCTCATTTGTGATGGACATGTAATAAAGTAATTAATTAAAGGTCCAAAGGGATTTTATATGGTGGCCCAAGAGTTGGCCCAATCAATGATTTAAAAAGGTAAGTATGAGGGACATTTTTGGGACAAAGAAATTAAGTCAACATGTGGGAATAGAAGGCCACTTTGGCCGAAAGTGATTAAATGAAGAAAAAAAGATTTGGAAGATTTTAAGGCCATATGGCCGGTTAAGAAAAGAAGAAATAGAGAGATAGGGATAAAAAGAGAAAAGAAGAGATAAGAGAAAGTGAAAGAAGAAGAAGAAAGAAGAAAGTAGAAAAGAAAGAGAAAGAGAGGAGATCGGCAAAAGCCGAAGAATAGAAAGAGAAGGGAGAAGCTCGGCAAAGAGGAACCGAGAGGGAGAGAAGGAGGAGGGCGGCAACCCTTGATGAGGGAAGAAGATGGAGAAGGAAGATCTCCATGGAAAGAAAAAGAAGAAGAAGAAAGAAGCAAAGGTTTAACCTCTCTCTCTCTCTCTAATCTCTTTCTATGGAATTCTTTTTTATGAAAAGGGGGGTTTTTGATTTGGTAGTTAAAAAGCTAAGATCTATGTGTTTTCCATGGATTTATGTATGGATCCACCCATGATGGGTATTGATTTGGTTGGAAACTAATAGAAAAGAAAAATAATTTTTTTAGTTTAGAAATCCGAAATTTCTATTTACTTTGAAATTTCCCCATTTTAAATATATAGCTCCTTTTTGCGATATGTCAAAAATACTGCTAGATATATGTGTTGGCTAGTAAACCCAAGTGGTAGGACTCAAAAATGTTGAGTTTTCATGGGGTAATGACTGATTATGTCAAAACAGTCAGCGTTTTTCTAAAAAAAAAATTGCGCAGATTCGTGGCAGTCAGTAGCGGGGCTAATTTCGTTCCAGTTTTTATGCTTTAAAACTTCTGGGCTTTTGGTATGTTGTATTACTCTGATTTAGCTTTCCATAGACTCCAGAACGGACTAATTCCGACTCCGGATGAGGTAGTTATGGCATTCGGAAGGTGCACAATCAAAACTGTCCCAAATCCCGAACAGCCTCCTTTGTCTAATTTTTTGGACTGTTGTGTTCTGATTTTGGAAAAATGTCGTGAGACAAAAGTTGTAGCCCTGGAGGTTATCTTCGCGTGGGCTCAAGAATCCCTCAAAAATGTTTTAAAACGAGAGAGTTGTGACTGTTTGCAGAGAAGCTGGGTAAAATTTAGAAATATGGAAAAATAAAATTTTCCTAACGTGAGACCCTTGAGCATGTTTTATGCATATTTTGATGAAGTTTTGGGTCGGAATTTGAGGTGTTATGATGTTTATGACATTTTAAAATGTTTAAACAAGTTTATTAATTACGAAAAGGAAAAACAATTGAAATAATTGTTTATTTATGTGATTAATGACTTAAATTATTTTTATATAACTAATAATATTGGACTGAGATATTATTAGTAGTATTGACTGGAATGATATTAAAAGGTTGATAACCTTAGCGTAAAATATTATTACATGATTAATAATATTCTACGAGAGATTTAATGAGAGATTTATAATATTTTTCAATGTAATTGTTGAAATTGATATTCAATGAAGTATATTATGTGTTTGGGCAAATGATAGAAAAAATAATAAGTGATTTGGTATTTTTCATGAAAGAGTTATGGAATCCGGCTTGTCGGATTAGGAAATTTGATGAATTCAGCCTACTAGATTGAAAAGAAGCTTATTGAATTGAAGGAATTAAGAATCCAAGCTTGCTGGATTGGTCATATGTGAAATACAGGTTGCTGGATTTGGAATCTAGTCTACTGGATTAGAAAGTTGATTGCTAGATTTAAAATCCAGTTGACTGGATTAGTATTTAACTTATTTCTTGTTAATGAATAACTTATGAAATGAAAAAGCGAGTGTTAAATCATAATGTTTATGATACAGTGATTGATATATTATCAAAGAATGATAATAATACTAATGGTTTAAGATGTTATCTAATATTTGATTAAGTGTTAGATAATTTAAGGCTTAAGTAATTGTATTATGATACAGTGTATGATATGCTGATTAAAAGATCAATCTTATATTGATAGGTCTTACAAAAAAAGTTAACTTAAATTACGTAGCAATAGTCAACGAATCAGGCAAGTTCCTAAACTTGAACTTCTAATTATTGTGCAAGTTTCCTTAACTCAAACTTGAGTTGTATGTTTAAAGCATGTTAGTGAATGATTATTGATGATTATTCACGTCTGTACTGATTATTGATTCGCACTTAGTGCATGTTGCATATGTTCATCAGGTATGAATGGCTGATCACCTTCATTACCATAGGTTTCAGTTAAACTTGTTCATGTTAATTGTTGACATCCAATATCATTGGTTCAGTCATTCAATCATTGAAACTTGATTCATATTGTTTCACAATTATTATATTATTGAAAACTTGAAAGTTTATTCATTCTATTCAATCATGATATAAATCTCCATTGTATTAAAACTTGCTGGGCAAATTTGTTGCTCACCCTTGCTATATCATGATAAAATTTTCAGATTAAGGTGAAAGCTTGAATAAGGACAGAGGCAAAGTCAGAGTGCAAGATTTAATTATGTACAGTTAGGTCTATTAAATTTTTCTGATGAAAATAGCATTGTAAATCTTCTAAAATATTGAAGGTATGTATTAAGTTAAGGTTGTAGACCTTGGGAATAATGTTTAAAAGTTTAATGTATAAACAATTTATGTTTATATCTTCCGCAAATAGTTATAGAATGATTAGTGTACCTAATCCGCGGCGATTTGGGACCCGGATTCGGGGCTATCACAGGATCCATAATACTAGAATACAAAATTTATTTATCACATGATAATATCATTCTAATTGAACATAAGTGATATATTATAATTGAAACCTACACAGACGAGCCGACGTCAACTGGAACTGTCTCGGGCACTGCCGGTGGACGACCTAATCGACGAGGTTAGGGCCTCGCGAACGCCGACGTCTAGCATCTGTATGTTGATATATATATATATAGTTATGACATTGTCCAAAAATAGTAAATGAATGTGTAATATAGTTATAAAAATAATGTTACTGAACCAAAAAAGAAATTAACTCACTAGCGTCTGAGACGACCCTCCCTGGGAGCCGTCACCCGATCCGGAGCAGCCGCCACCACTGCCACCTCCACCGCTATGTCGAGGCATATATAGTTGTACTGCTGAAATAACAGACATAGATACGATGAACGATCAAATGCTACTTAGTTTATTTTGCCAATGATAAACTAAGTAAACGATACATAGTATATTAGAATTGTTATTTGGAATCTATAGAGACTACTGTTCGATATTCACTTCTACTTGTCAAAAGAGTTTCTAATTAAGTTGCAAAGTATATTATTTTAATTTCGCGACAACATTCTTATATATTCAGTCTCTTTGAATTGCATCCCAACTAAGCAAATACTACTTAGTTTATTATTTTTAGTTGATTTAATGTATTATTTTAATTTATTATAATTTATTTTATTTTAATTGAATTTATTTTATTTTGGGTTATATAATATAATTTTTAAATATTCTTATTATATTAAATTAAATTAAACTACCTTATAACATTTATTAATTATTAAATTAAAATTTAATTTAATTTATTAAATTTAATTTAATTGATTAAATTTATTTTATTTTAATTTTATGTTATTTTATTTTATTAATTATTTTAATTTAATTTATTTTTTTATTATATTATATTAACTCGTTTTTAAAATTTATTTTATTTAATAAACTAAATTAAATGTAATTTATTATTTTATTTATTTTATTTATTTGTTAATAATTTTTATTTTTAATTTAATCTATTTATATATTAAATTATATTTATTTAATTTATTAAACCTTATTTTATTTTATTTTATTCTGAATTATATATTAGTATATTAAATAGTGAATTTTTATTTTATTTTGTTTTTTTAATTAAGTTGATTAAAATAATTGATATTTAAAGTATAAATTACTTGTCGAAAACTAATTAAGTAAATGCTACTTAATAAGTGAATTTTAGTATTAGTAAATTAAGTAATAAATAGTTTAGAGCAACAGATTTTGCATCTCAATAATTCTGACGGAATTCCTTTGGAAATTTCATCAGAAATATCAAGCATACTTTACTTTTATTAACATATAATATACAACATACAATATTGAAATTGAATAAGAAATAAACACTGCAATTACATAAAAGAAAATAAAACCAAACAATAAAATGGATGTTATTGTACAGAAGCTGCAAATGACCATTACACGGTAGTCCATACAAAAACAGAAATCATATATACATTATAATATCAAAAACAAAATTCAAGCAAATATACATTGATATATATTATCAATCCAAAAAAAAATATTTAAACTAATTGCACATTATAATACCAAATTCATACACAAATTTCATACTTAAATTTCATACTACTAACATATATATAATAATATATATATACTCAATACCTGGAAAATTAAGAAAGCTGAGAGTCTAAGTGTGGCGGCAGTCTCTAGTGACCGGCGACAGTGGGTCGTGACCGGCGTCAGTGGGTCATGACCGGTGGCCGGTGGCAGTGGCAGTGGGCCGGTGGCTGGTGGCAGTGGCAGTGGCAGTGATTGCGTCAGCGGTCTGGGCGATAGGGGTGGGGGTACCAAGGGAAAGGGTTTGGGAGTGGGGGTACCTGAGGTGGGGTACCAGACTACCAGGTCGGACGACGTACAAGGGGTGGGGGGACGACGTCGACAGGGGGAGAGAGGGTGGGGTACCGAGGTAGGGTAGGAGTCATGCAGTGCAGGGGGACGACCAGACGGGGGGAGTCGGGGTACCGGGTGCAGGGTGGGGGGACCGGCCAGCGGAGAGGGGGTTGGGACCGGCGTATGAAAGAGAAAGAGAGAGAGAGAGATCAGTCGTGTATCGATCGAGAATAGAGAGGGAAATGTAGAAAGATGGAGGGAAATGAAAATGAGAGGGCGCAAGGAAGGTAAAGGGTTTTTTTAGGTTTATTTCCAATGGACTGCCGTCGAGGTTGTATCCGTCGACGTTAGACTAATCTTGACGCATTATTCAGTCGAGGATGACCCATATTCGGTCGACGATATACTCGCGCTGGCAGGAAATACTAGCGTCAGGGAGAGGATCTTAAGTCCGACAGATGTCAGTCGAGGATACATTAATTCCAACTAAATTAATATAGACTAAATATTCGGTCGGTCTTATATTAACATCGACCGAATACGTTTAGTCGACAATAATTTTGTCAGAAATAAAGCTTTTTCTTGTAGTGTTTCTCCAAAATTCACACGATTGGACGATAATCGTCGAATTCGTAAAATTCTCGAAATGGAAGTCGTATTTTATATTTGAACTTGAAAACATTGGTTTTCGATGGAGACAAGTTCTATTTGGCGTTATAGAGTCGCGGACTCGAAAATGACCGGGTTCCGACTTAGGACGAAGAAACGAGCGTTGAACGTTCGCGAACATTTATCGTTTTCGTTAAAAATAGACTAATAGGTTAAATTTTAGCAAACGAAGTCGAATAGATAAAATTCTTGTATGAACACATAGAGTATATATTTTGTAAACCGTAGGCTCTTGAATGAGCCAATTCGGACTATTAACGAAGAAGTTACAAGTCCGAGAATCTCACAAGTTTTAAAAATCTGTCGAAAACTTTCTGTGGCTCAGAGTCCGCGCCGCGGCGCGACTCCAAGCCACAAGTCCGGCACCGCATGCGCCAAAGTTGTGACGCCCCCAAAACAGGTATACATCACCCATCCTGAGTCGCCAAATACATTGTACAAAATTCAAATTCAACTTAATTATACAACAGTCGTGTAAAATACGACAAAACATAATCTAAGAGTTTTAATAGGAATATTGTTATCTAGACAATATCCACACTCAATGGAGTGCTCATTACATTTATTGTCACACTATTTAACAGAATAATGAGGACTATTAATGCTATCATCTGGACTTTCACTCTGTTCCTCGACTAGTCCCGGTTACGTTCTCATTTCTTGAAGAGAACAGTGAAAGAAAGGGTGAGCTAAACTAGTCCAGTAAGAAATATTATGACTAAGATAGTGCAAAATAAATTATCATTAGCCTTCAACAATGTTAAACTGATAAAATTTAATAGACAACAAGTTTAACTGCATCGGAACAATGCAATCCATTAGAAGAGTCAAGTAGAGCATAAAAAATCTACTATCTTCTATGATTTAAAAAGTTTTTCATCAACTTTATCGCTGAGACTCAGCTTAATAAATAAAATCGAAGCATCTCTGCATCACGGCTAATGATATTCATGTAATCATCCATGGTAATGATTATACTGAATAATCCCTGGTCATAATCATACCAACAACTGTCCATCAATGAACTACAGGCCCATGATGACTTTTACCACATCATTCGTCATATTACGGTCATGAATACACCGAATAATCCTTGGTCATAATCATACCAAGTCCATTTATGCATGTAAGCCAAAGATGACTTTAATCACAATATAAGCATGAGGATGATGACAGTGACATAATAATTCAATAAAACAAGTTCTAGGATAAATTTTAAAGATTTATAATTTAAATTTATCTAGAAACCAATAACGTCCAAATTGTCAACATGATACTTCTTTGTGGAGTAGAATTCAAGAATGCACAGAAGAATATATTTCATGAAAAGATATTGGATAAAGCGCAAATATCAAGGATATTCCAATAATTTCATGGAGTATCGAAGCCAAAACTTTAACCAACTGAGTATAATAGAATATATGAAATCACAAATGGATTTTTGCCCGCTATGCGGTAATCCACGTAGACAGATCATTTCCATAATTTAATAAGGAATGAATACGAAGGATCATTCACCATGCATGCGGTGATCCACATAGACAGGTTATACCAATAGAATAATAAAGAATGGAATAACAGAAGAATTCACTAGGCGTGTGTAATCTGCACAGATAAGTTATTCCAACAGAATAATAAAGAATAGAACCAGGTCATGCGTAACCCACAAAGATAGGATATTCCAATAGAATAATAAATAATGGAACCAGGTCATGCATAATCCGCACAGATAGGATATTCCAACAGAATAATAAAGTACGGATTAACAACATAATTCACCAGGCATGCGATAGACCGCACAAACATGTTATTCCAACAGAATAATATAGAATGGAATAACAGAAGAATTTCACCATGTATGCGGTACTTCGCATAGACATGTTATTCCAACATAATAATAAAGAATGGAATAAAAACCCTTACGAGTATTGAAAGAAAATAACTTTCTTCATGAATACGAAAGAATAATACCCCTTACTTTAGAAGAAGACATGATACTGGAATAGTGAGGTAGCGGACTTCTTTTCTTCTTTCTCTCTATAATTTCTATCTATAGTAATTCCTCTATAGCTTTAGTGAATTTGTGAGAAATGAAGGAAGAATGAGCTTATATTTATAGGAAAATACATTTTCGATAATTGCACATTTTGGGCCTCAAAATATTACAGTATACTACTTTCCTCTATTCCTTCATTTTTAATTTAGACCTGCAAGTATTATCAAACTTGCACCACCTCCCCTAATTGTAAATCATGTGAATCAATAGTTCTAGACATGTCAAAAAATGAATTACAGTATAGTACCTACATCTATACCTCCATTTTTAACTTAGTCATTCAAGTATTATTAATCTTGCACCAACCCACCTAATAGTAAATGAATGTGAATCAATAGTACACACATGTGAACACATAGTTATAAGAATGTGAATTAATAGCAATTAATTGCTCATTTATCTGATTAATTACCCGATTGATCAATATAATCTCCAGACATCCATTATTATCGAAATAGAAGTCAATTTCTACAAACACTAATAATCTCAACACAATGGAACTATCCATTTCATCTTTAATCAACACGAACTTATTCATTATGAATATTATAACTCACAATATTTAACAACAAGGTCGTTCGCAGGAAAGAGGTGGTTTTCCGATAAGGATTTCTCCTTATTGGCGCACAATTAGGTGGCCAAACCTCTCCTTGACAAAACATCTAGACATTGTCAATATTGCAAACAATAATATGAATAACTTTTTCGTCTCAATTATTGATTTAATAGTATAACATATTATGCAGATGATACTGTGACAATAATTGAATCAATAATATGAGAGATATGATGCAGCAATTACTGTAGCAATAATTGAGTATAACTGAGTGACTTCTCACGTAAGCATCAATAATCAATACCGTGTGCTACTATGCAACCACGCGTATTACTGTACTTTTACTACCGGGTAGTTCAATAGTTTAATGGTAAAACATTCGCCAGTTATTTTTATAAAAATATAATTTTGTCGTTTTTATCTATGATAATACTTCCGTTGTGGGGTCCACCAATGATTGTGCGGTCATACGAATATTCCCTGTTAAAATGAATATTCCACGACCAATCGAATATTATATAACCACTTGCTTTCTATGCAAGAATTGTAAATATTAGCCACAACTATAACATTTTATCATATCCACACCATAATATTCAAAATTATATTTTGAGAGAATTTAATCTCTATTTATAAAAGTTGGGGTCTTACAACCTCCCCTTCTAAGATAATGCAGAATAAATTATCATTAACCTTTAACAATGTTAAACTGATAGAATTTAATAGACAACAAGTTTAACTGTAGCGGAACAAGCAATCCATTAGAAGAGTCAAGTAGGATCATAAAATCTACTATCTTCTATGATTTAAAAAAGTTTTTCATCAACTTTATCGCTGAGACTCAACTTAATAAATAAAATCAAATCATCATTGCATTACGGCCAAGGATATTCATGTAATCATCAATGGTCATGATTATACCGAGTTATCCCTGGTCATAATCATACCAACAACTGTCCTTCAATGAACTACAGGCCCACGAGGACTATTACCACATCATTCGTCACATTACGGTCATGATTACACCGAATAATTCACTGGTCATGATCATACAGAGTCCATATATGCACGTAAGCCAAAGATGACTTTAATCACAATATAAGCATGAATATGATGACAATGACATAATAATTCAATAAAACAAGTTCAAGGATTAATTTTAAAGATTTATAATTTTAATTTATCCAGAAACCAATAACGTCCAAATTGTCAACATGATACTTCTTCGTGGAATAGAATTCAAGAATGCTCAGAAGAATATTTCGATGAAAAGATATTAGATGAAGCGCAAATATCAAGGATATTCCACTAATTTCATGGAGTATAGAAGCCAAAAAATTTAACCATCCCAGTATAATAGAATATATGAAACCGCAAATGGATTTTTGCCCGCCATGAGGTAATCCACGTAGACAGATGATTTCCAGAATTTAATAAGGAATAAATACGAAGGATCATTGACCATGCATGCTGTAATCCGCACAGACAGGTTATTCCAACAAAATAATAAAGAATAGAACCAAGTCATGCGTAACCCGCACAGACAGGATATTCCAACAAAATAATAAAGAATAGAACCAGGTCATGCGTAATCCGCACATACAGGATATTCCAACAGAATAATAAAGTATGGAATAACAACAGAATTCATCAGGCATGCGATAGACTGTACAGACAGGTTATTCCAACAGAATAATAAAGAATGGAATAACAACCCTTACGAGTATTGAAAGAAAATAACTCTCTTCATGAATACGAAAGAATAATACCCCTTACCTTAGAAGAAGGTTGGATACTGGAATTGTGACAACCCGAGAATTTGAAAATTTTTAAAATTTTAATTAATTGATTTAAGGTTCAAAATTAGAACCTAGATAGAAAATTAGTGTATGCGTTTAATATTTTTAAGAATGAATATTGAGGATTTCAAAATTTTGTGAAGGATTTAGGTAAATTATTCAGGATTAAGGAATATGTGAATATCTTCTGTGTATATGTGTACAATATGTGGTTAAGGGTTAAGGGTTGACCATATACACAATATCTGTAACAAACCCTAAGTATGTATTAAGAACGTCAACGTTTGGTTATAAAATCGTTATGAATTATATGAAATCCTAGAAATCGATTCTGGAAACCCTAATTTCAGTTCCAGAAATTCGAAACCCTAATTCAGAGTATGAAACCCTAAATTGGGAACTTAATGGTGTTAGTGTCAATAATTATAATATTAATTAGGGAAAATCTTAATTAATTAGCAAACAATATTTCCAAATTTATTAAACCCTAATTTCGGTATTAAAAACACTAATTTTATAATTAGGGAAAACCTAAGTGTTAATTAAATAGTTTTAATGTTAATTAGGAAATATTAATCCTAATTTTCAAGATATGAGTAATTAGAAAACCCTAATCTAATTACGAAATCTAATTTCTAATTTAAAAAAATATTTTTTATTAGAAACCCTATTTAGTGGTTTATAAACCCTAAAGACCACTTTGACCCTAATTGCTTAATTAGCGATTGTAATTAGGAAATGCTAATCCTAATTAGCAATATTTAAATTATGATTAAAATTTTTAATATAATTAGAAAATTCTAATTATAATTAAGAAATATTAATTTTCTATTTTGAAAACCTAATTTGGAAATTTTAGAAATTAAATTGCAAACCCTAAATTTTTCAAACCTTAAACCCTAAGGGTTTGGTCAAATGTCCAAAATGCCATTAAAATTAAATACAAAATGTCCAAAATACCCTTGGTTGCATTATTGAAGGTTGCTTGTGTATCTTGCCATATATTGGTTGCTCAACCACCCTAGATCAGCCACATGCTACAAATCTCAATCATTCCAACCAAAAATAATCAGATCATAGCAACATGACAACATTTATAAGATTAAAAGAGAGAAAAGGGCTTCTTGTATTTTCATTTTTCCCCAAACACTTATTCTCTATATTTCGGGAATGGGGAGTGAGAGAGAGTTAAAAATTGAGCTAAGATCAGTTCATAGCAAGATAATATCAGATCCAAGAGTCAGAATCAAGAATCAAAGTTAGAAAAAGGTAAGAACCCTAATTTTTAGAAATCATACGATCTGATGTTAGTTGTTGTACGTAATTTTTTGGTTAAAGTTGTGTATTAGGGTGTCTACAAGTGATCTGGGTTGATAGATCATTGATCTATAATACTTAGATGCATGAATCAAGCATTTTTAGAAATCTGGAAAAAAGTTCAAAAAGTGACCTGACAGTCGAATGCGAGGCTTTCTAGATCGGTCTTTGTTAATGTTTTGTGGTGTTTGATGTTATATATTTGTTCCTTGTTGTATGGTCTTTTATTTGAGCCTTGAATAAAGCTCAGATCACATTTAGATTGCAAGTAATGGTCAGTCAAAGTATGTTGACCATACACGAAAACTGGGTTCTGGGCAGCCCAGAAACCCAGAACCGGTCTGACAAGATATTTAGGGTCATTGATTTTGCTGCTGTTACGGGTTCTGGCCTTGTTGTTGTTATATGTATGTAGACTGACATTAAGGCTATACATCTAAGCCTTTATATTACCAAAATAATAAACCGAAACAGAAATAAGCATGGTCAAACTTCGTTGACCAATCAGCCTTAAGAACTTTCTTGAAAACCCAGAAAATTCAAGACCCGATTCCTGCTCACTCAGTTTGACCAGCTTCGATCTCTTTTATTTATTGATGCTAGAATTATATGGTGATATGGTGGTGTTCCTTGTTATCAGTACTACAAGTTAGACACTTTATGGAACATTAATAAGTCCTGGAACCGTAAGATAGAAGTGCTCAAAGTGAGACCCATGAACTGTTCTTCATTTCTGGGTAACCCATAAATGAAGAACAGGTCTGACAACGTTTTCTGAAGCTTGAATCTCTTTTATATGTTGTGTATTGGCCAAGATCGTGGTTGTTAGTTGTAGTTCTACACTTATACTACAATATTAATGCAACTTAGAAACCAAGAATTATCAAGCACCTACATCAATCACCGGTCAAACTAGGGACCTTGTTAACTGACTCAAGAGCATACTCAAGAACAACTATAGCGACGGGTCTGTCGCTATAAGGCCCTTTAACGACGCTTTCTATTTTATTTTAATTTCTGATTTTCTGAAAATTATTTAAAAATAGATATAAATAGATTTTAATTATTAAAAATACTAAATAAATTCTGAAAAATTATTTTAAAGTCCGAAAAATAGTTTTCAACTATTTTGAGTATATTTCATAAATATTTAATATTTTTTGAATACAAATGGTATTTAATTTATTTAATTATAATATTAAATAAATTATTTAAAAATGATTTTAATACATGAAAAATCATGAAAAATAATATTATGATAAAAGAAAATATTTTAAGTTATTTTCAATGACTTTTGATATTTTGTGATGAAATTCATTAACTAATTAATATTAATGATAATTAGTTTATTTAATAAATATATTAAATAAATTATGGAAAAATAGAATAAATGATTTAAAAATCATATAAAAATGATTTAAGTGTTATAAAAATATTTAAAGTTATAAAATATAACTTTTGATATTTTGTCATGAAAATATTAATATTTTAATATTAAAGCAATTATCGGATAATGAATTTTATTGTTTAAAATCATATAAAGGTGATTTTAAAGTATTAAAAATACTTTGTGATATTATAAATATATTATAATATTATGACATATATTTCATTAATATTTGATAATAAATAAATATTAATGTTAATAGAATATTGTGGTATTTAATTTATATAAATACGATATTAATGATTAAAAATTCATGATAACTGATAATAATTATTTAAAAATTATTACGAGCTTACGAAAAATATTTTGACTGATACTAAAATTATTTAAGTTTATTGTTAAGTGTTAAGTCAGAGTTTAATTGAACTTAGACTCGATAAAAGTCCGACTAGACCGTCGGGATGTTAGAATTTTGTCAAACTTAACTCAAACTATAAAAGTTTGACTTGAGGTCAAGGTTTATGTGTGTTATAGACTGATAGGGTTATGTGTTATTTGTTTAGGTTATTCTATGTATATATATATTATAGTATTATATTGTGATGATATTATTCTAATGTTGGAGATCTATATTACTAATATTAGGTCTTCAGATAAAGCGATATAAATTGTGTAGCGGTAATCAACGGTTCAGGCAAGTATATTTATACTTAACTCTACTAAGAGTTGTTTCATTCAGATAAGCTTATGGTTAATGATTGCTTGTTGTCATGAATTGTACTATGTACATATTTAATGTATAAGTCAGGTATGAAAGGCTGAGCACCATCATTACCAGTTGGTCCAGATATATTTGTTCATGTATAATACTTGTTCAGTCATAAATTTGTTCTGTTGGTTCATAATTATATTGTTGAATTATAGTCTGCTTATTATTCAGACTCTTTCAATCATGATATATCGTTATATTGTTAAACTTAAACTTCCTGGGAAATCCTTATGCTCACCCTTGCTATATCATGATAAAACATTGCAGATTAAATCGAATGCGTCGGATATAAGGAAAGGTTAAAGACAGTGCCAGATTAAAGTTAATGTGCGCGGTTAGTTTTGTAATAGTTGTATAATAATAATGTTACGTGTTAGACAAGTTATGTATTGTGTATTAAGTTAAGGTTACTCGACCATGGGGAATAATGTGTAATATATTGTAGAAACAATTTATGTTTATATCTTCTGCAAATATAGTAATAGTGATAGAATGATTGAACCAGATCCGCGGTGATTCGGGACCTCAGATTCGGGGCCCTCATAGGAATAGTGAGGTAGCAGACTTCTCTTCTTCTTTCTCTCTATAATTTATCTCTATAATAATTGCTCTATAGCTTTAGTAAATCGGTGAGAAATGAAGGAAGAATGAGCTTCTATTTATAGAAAAATATATTTTCGATAATTGCACATTTTGGGGCTCAAAATATTACAGTATAATACCTTCCACTTTTTCTTCATTTTTAATTTAGTCCTGTAAGTATTATCAAACTTGCACCACCTCCCCTAATAGTAAATCATGTGAATCAATAGTTCTAGACATGTAAAAATACGAATTACAGTATAGTACCTCCATCTATACCTCCATTTTTAACTTAGTCATGTAAGTATTATCAATCTTGCACCAACTCCCCTAATAGTAAATGAATGTGAATCAATAGTACACACATGTGAACACATAGTTATAAACATGCGAATTAATTGTAATTAATTACTCATTTATCCGATTAATTACTCGATTGATCAATATAACCTCCAAACATCCATTATTATCGAAATAGATATCAATTTCTACTAACACTAATAATCCCAACACAATGGAACTATCAATTTCATCTTTAATCAACACGAACTTATTCATCATTAATATTATAACTCATAATATTTAACAACTAGGTCGTTCCCAGGAAAGAGGGGGCTTTCCGATAAGGATTTTTCTTTATTGGCGCGCAATTAGGTGACCAAACCTCTCCTTGACATAACTTCTATACATTGTCAATAATGCAAGTAATATATGAATAACTTTGTCGTCTCAATTATTGATTTAATAGTATAACATATTATGCAGATGATACTGTGACAATAATTGAATCAATAATATGAGAGATGTGATGCATCAATTAATGTAGCAATAATTGAGTATAACTGAGTGACTTCTCACGTAAGTATCAATAATCAATATCGTGTGCTACTATGCAACTATGCATATTACTGTACTTTTACTACCGGGTAGTTAAATAGTTTAACGGTATAACTTTCGCCGTAATTTTTATAAAAAGATAATTTTGTCATTTTCTAACTATGATAATATTTCCGTTGTGGGCCACTAATGATTGTGTCGTCATACGAATATTCCCTGATAAAATGAATATTCCCCGACCAATCGAATATTATATAACCACTTGCTTTCTTTGCAAAATTTGTAAATATTACCAACAACTATAACATTATATCATATCTACGCCATAATATTCAAAAATATATTTCGAGAAAATTTAATCTTTATTTATAAAAGTTAGGGTCTTACAAAAGTGGCCATAGTCCCCTGCAAACTCGCACCGCAGTGCGACAAGTAACAATGGGACTCGCGCCGCAGCGTCGAGTCCGGTTTCTAGGCACTAATGTGTGACGTCGTAGCGCGGCACCAAGAGTAATAGCCGGCGCCGCAGCGCCAGCCTCATGAACTAGATAGTGAAAAATGTTTACATGTTGAGCATGAAGAGTAATTGATGAACACTTAACTAAGGATTTTAATGAAACATTGTTAAGACATTATTAAGCCTTAAGTATGATCACTTAGGGTTAAAGAAAGTCAGTTACCTATGAACGTAAGAATGACGTAACGGAAAGCCGGAACTAATAATAACAAATCTAGTACGTAATTAGATTGAGAAGAAGGGTAAGATTCTGTAGAAATCATGTATGTTTATTCATGACCTAATGTGTTATATGATGTTATCATCTACTATAGAGACTTAAAGACTTAAAGTGTACGTGTTATAAACTATAGCAGCCGCTAAAGGCAAGTACTCTAACCCTTGTTCCAGTTCGTTCTGGACAAGTCTTTGTGATTCATGTATTCTTCGCATGAGTTAATGTCTGATGAAGTCAATGCTAATTCCTTCAGCTAGACTTGCGATATGTTGGATTCTTTTAATCTTGCAAGTATGTGTAATGATTTACCAAACTAATATTTTTGTGGTTTTCAAAAGGAGACTGAGTATGCCAAATTGTTTTGTTGTCAAACGATAGGCACGTGAGGTTGTCACAATTTAAACGTATACACGTTTAATGAATGTAGTGTTGATCAATATAGAATACTATAGGCTGATCACCTAGACGTGCTCGTAAGTTATGTCGGACTTACAAGCTTAGTGCCAGGATGTCCTTTTCAAAGTACTTAGGAAATGCTCACGGTCTTGAACCGAAATTGATGTTTTATTGAATATTATTGTTGTAAAACGTTTTGAAAGAAAAGAAGTGCTATTTTGAATTACCGATAGTACTTCATAACTATTTTTTAGTTATTGAAGATATATGATTCATATGACTCAAGCATGCTATTTTACTAGAATTGTTGTACTTGCTGAGCTAGTTAGGCTCACTCTTGCTTGAACCATATCAATGCAGCTAAGACCGAATGGACCGATGGATCCGGCAAGGATAAAGGGAAGGCTATGGCAAACCCATAGATTACCTATGTAATAGTATAGGTTTTGTAATGATAGTATTTAATATTATGACAAGGGCAAATATAACGGTTAAACAAAACTGGGAAATATTAATATTATTTTGAATATATAGAAGTCATATTCGTTCTTTTGAGGCATTTCAATTGAATGATTGTGTGAACTGTAGCACCGTGTAGCACCATCTATCGGGTTGGAAGATACCCAGATCTGGGGGCGTCACAGGTTGGTATCAAAGCATTAGGTTATAAAACTTAAGGGGGGATTTAAACCTTAAGTCATAACCTTAAGAAAAGTCAAAGAATAAAATATATAAATTAACCTTATAAAAATGCATTATATATGTTATGTATTTTTATTATTCTACTGACGTGTACTAATTAAACTTTTTGTGTTGTTGCAGATGTTAGGAGAAAATAGAGATGTACAGGTTGTCAGTGAAGGGTCGGTGAATCAGATAGAGATCATACCGAACCCCGTAGCAATAAATCCTGAACTAGTAGTGGTTGAGTCTAGAGACTCGGAGAGTCTAGATCTAATGTCCGTGTTCGACGACATGTTAGAAGAAGAGGTGGAGGTGGTGTCCTTCAACCCTGTAACGATAGCAGTAGAGATGGCTCTGGGGGTGTCGATGATGTGACTCTTCATGTCAATTCTGGATAGAAACATCAACTACTATCAAGAGGTTAAGGAGCTGAAAACCGAGCTCCAGGCAGTTATAAAAGACAAGATAGATGTGGAGTCCATGTGGGAACAGGAGCATAATGAAAGGGTTTTGGCTAAGGACAAGGTCCATGAGCTGAAATAGGAGGTCTTTGAGCTCAGGGGGAGCTAAAGACCAAAAAGCAGAATATAGGGAGAATGTCCTATATCCATAGGAGTTCTCATGTAGATTTCCAGTTGAAAGTAGCTAGTTATCCCGTAGAGACATGGCAGACACGACATGTAGTGCCACCAAATCCGGGTATCTTCCAACCGGAAAGATGGTGCTATATTGTACAACTTTCATACATTCATTCAATTGAAAAATCTCAAAGAATGAACATAACTTCTATATATTTAAAGTAATATTTACATTTCCCAAGTTCTATACCTGTTACAAAGGTTCTTTGTCATAATATCAGTTAAATTACAATAATAGACCTATACTATTACAAGACAGCTTAGTAATCTACCTTAGCTTTTCCCTTATCCTTTTTCGATCCTTCGGGATGTTCAGTCTTAGCTGCATTCATATGGTTCAAGCAAGAGTGAGCATAACTAGCTCTGCAAGTATAACAATTTAATAACAACACGCTTGATACATACAAATCGTATATCTTCAATAACTGAACAGTAGTTATGAAGTACTATTGATAATTCAAAATAGCACTTGATCTTTTCTTTCAAAATGTTTTACAATAAAAATAGTATTTAGTAAAACATTCACTCCAGTAAGAGACCTCGAGTATTCATTATTTATTGGAAAAGGACAACCCGAAAGCAAGTCTGTAAGCCTGATATTACTTACGATCACTTATAGGTGATCAGCCTATTGTACTCTATGTTGATCAACACTACATCCATTAAACGTATGCACGTTTAAGCATTTGGAAACCTCACATGCCTGTCGTTTTACCGACAAAATATTTGTTTAACATTTTAGTCTTCTTTTGAAAACCATATCAAGTAGTTGACAAAAGATAGCAACATTTGATAATACATGAATAAATTATCAATACATCAAGTCTAGCCAAAGGAATTGGCTTCAACTTTATCATAACTCAATTCATGCGAAAGAATACATGAACCTCAAAAACTTGTTCAGATTGAACTGAGACCAGAGTTAGAATACTTGCCTTTAGAATCTGCTACGGTATTTTAATTTTATGTTCAAGTCGTTCAAGTCTCTACAATACATGATCACATAACTGCCTTACATTATGTCACATATAATCAAGTATGTATATAACTATATCATACCCTTCATTTCAATCTAATTGTGTATTAGATTCAGTTACTATTCATTCCAGTTTATCATTACTCTTCCATTTATATTCAACTAGGTTTTCTCAACCTTTACATTACATTCCTTAAGGTTTAACAAATTTTAGACAATGTTACGTTACATTCTTTAAGTTGTGTTTACTTTCTTTTCTTTTCTTTGTACTTAGAAACATTCATTACTATTTTTGTTCTGAGACTGACGCTGTGACACCATATTTATACCTACATCTCGCGCTGCGGCTCGAGCTCTTAATATCATTGTCCCAGACTTGGCGCTGCGGCGCGAGTCCTTAATTAATGTGCCGCTCTGCGGCGCCACTGTCCAGAGGTTGTTGGTACTGTTCATGGCGCTGCGGTGCCACAATATGTATTATAGTTCATGCTGAGGTGAACTCTTGCAGTGTGCTCGGTTACTGTCCAGCGCCGCGGCGCGGGTCTTTTTGCCTAGGGTTGGCGCCGCGACGCCAACTCTGTGCACCAGATACCAAATTCAGTTTGTGAATTTTATGAATTTCACGGACGCATAACTTCTATGTTATAAGTTCGAATTGGCTCATTCAAAAGCCTACGGTTCACAAATTACATAATCTATATGATCATTCAAGAATTTTATCTATTCGACTTCGTTTGCTAAAAATTCACCTATTGGTTCATTTTTAACGAAAACGATAAACGTTCGTGAACGTTCAACGCTCGTCTCTTTGTTCTAAGTCAGGAATCCGGTCATTTTCGAGTCCGCAACTTCTTAAATGCCAAATATCACTTGTCTCCATTGGAAAACAATGGTTCCGAGTTCAAACACAAAATTTAACTTCTATTCCGAGAATTTTACGAATTCGACAATTATCGTCCAATCGTGCAAATTCATGCAATTCTTCCTTCTTATGATTTGTTCAACATTACAAATGAACTTCATTCATCATGTGAACATCTCAACAAACGTAATACAACAACTTATATTCATTGTTGTATTTTAGACTTATTCTTCATGAGCTTATAACATGTCATTTATACACTACTTAAGATTTGATTATTCATGACTTATGACAATTAAGGTTTCTTAATCATCATACTTATATGTTCTTAACATATAACTTAATTTAGATATATATATATATATATATGATTCATATAATCATATAAGTTCGTAATTCACTTTTCTTACTAAACTCATCATAAGTTCATATTTTCATACTTAACATTCAAGGTTAACTTATAATAAGTTTATAACTTTTATAAGTTTAAATGACTTATTGCCAACATATGTGACTTAAGTTCATGACTTATACATTCTTCTTGCTTCTTATCATTCATGTTTCTTAATCCATCTTTTTCTTATCATCCTATCATGGTAGAGATATAAGATAATTGAGAAGAAGTCTTACTCTTTTGAAGTCTTGGTAAGGTAGATTTTTCTTCTTCTTTGCTTAAGGAATGACTTATGTGTAGCTTATTCTCTCTAACACTTAAGCACTTTAGAAGTCTTAGATTATTTGATCAACCAACAAATGACTTGTAAGCTTCCTCTATTTATAGAATTTCCAAGGTTAGGGTAGATTGGACA
Source organism: Panax japonicus (assembly GCA_020205505.1). Classification (NCBI taxonomy): domain Eukaryota; kingdom Viridiplantae; phylum Streptophyta; class Magnoliopsida; order Apiales; family Araliaceae; genus Panax; species Panax japonicus. Next base: position 59,381,844 of record CM035096.1, read on the forward strand.
TTAAATCATCCCACCTCCTTAAGCCACCTCCTTAATATTCATTACTTGTTAACCACTCTCTTATCTCATACTTGGCCATTACTTCAAAGTCTTGGTCAATACTCCTAAGTCTTGGTCATTACACTTACTTGATCACCACATTACTTGGTCACCACAATAACCATATCAATATGGCTTTCCCAATGGGTCATACAACCCATGGATTCTAGCTTGGGCTTACTTTAATTCACTCTTTGGGCTTTGCATTAACAACCACTAGTTGGTTCATTAATTAATAGTTGGGCTTCTCTCTTTAATTCACTTGGACTTGTATATAATTGTTAACCAATCATCCAATTCCGTTAACATTTCTTAATGCATATTGATGATGTATTATTTTGGTATTCTAATTCATATAGAATTTATATACGGTATTTCATCCCTCATACAAACTCGTATAATACGAATCATTTTCATTGCTTCGTACAATACCAAGTATCATACAATTATTACTTCTTCCCTAACACTTCGCTTTACTTAACATTTATAAATTTAGTCCACAAGCTGAATTATTACATTTTCCATAACTAGATTTTTATTACATAATCCATCTTACCTTGTTATTCCATCATTACGTATTTCTCGGAAACTCATAATTATATCATAAGCAAATACCGATGAATAGTGTTTTTTCGGAAAATTTCTTAGAAAACTTTTATTTTCGTCTTCGAAATTCAAACACTTTAATTCATCCACGTAGCTTAAATACTACGACATTCTAACATCAATAGGTTATACAATGACTACTATCTTGATAACACATGGAATATGATTTTATTATTATTTAATTTAATAAAATCATTTTACAATAAGATCCGAATTTCTCGGTCGTTACATTCTTCCCCCTTATAAAGATTCTGTCCCTAGAATCTCGTCTTACTTTAATCAAATAGATGAGGAAAATTTTTCTTCATCTTGTCTTCTAGTTTCCACGTTGCTTCTTCAACATCGTGGTTCTTCCATAATACCTTCACTGATGGTATTACCTTGTTCCTCAGAACTTGTTCCTTCCTATCAATGATCTGCATCGGCGAATCTTTATATGATAAGTCTTTCTCGATATGAATCGGCTCATACTCGATTACATGCTTATAGTCCGGCTTATATGGACGTAATATAGATACGTGAAACACATTATGTATTCGTTCTAGGTCTGGAGGTAATACTATAATATACGCTACCTCTCCCACCCGTTTTAATACTTCAAAAGGTCCTATAAACCTTGGACTTAACTTTCCTTTCTTTCCAAAGCATATCTTTCCTTTCTAGGGAGATACCTTTAGAAACACATACGGGCCCAGCTTAAACTCTCGATTTAGTCTATGTGAGTCCACATACTTCTTTTGTCTGTCCTGAGCTGTGACGAGACGCATCCGAATTAACTTTACCACATCCGATGTCTGCTACACCAATTCTGGTCCTAGCATCCGGCGTTCTCCCACCTCATCCCAACACAAAGGTGTTCTGCACTTCCTTCCATACAAAGCCTCATAGGGCGGCATGCCTATGCTTGCATGATAATTGTTGCTATATGCAAACTCTATTAGTGGTAGGTGATCATCCCAACTACCTTTGAAATCCATGACACAAGACCTCAACATGTCTTCTAACATCTGAATTGTCATTTCGCTCTGTCCAACAGTTTGTGGATGATAAGCCATGCTTAACCTCAGCTGTGTTCCCAACTGCTCTTGCAAACTCCTCCAAAAGTTCGATGTGAATCATGGATCACGATCTGACACAATCGATACAGGTACTCCATGTCTGGAAATGATTTCTTTCACATAAAGTTTAGCTAACTGGTCTAAGTTATACTTAAACCTAATTGTCAAAAAGTGAGCTGAGTTCATCAAACGGTCCACTATTACCCAAATTGAATTGTACCCTTTTTGTGTCATCGGAACCACCACAAAATCCATCGTGATATGCTCCCATTTCCATTCTGGAATCTCCAATGACTGTAATAAACCACTGGGTCGTTGATGTTCGGCCTTAACCCTTTGACAAGTTAAGCACCTACTCACAAACTCTACTATTTTACTCTTCATGTTTGGCCACCAAAAACTCTGTCGAAGGTCTTGATACATCTTAGTGCTACCAAGATGTATCGAGTACCTCGAACTATGAGCTTCTTGTAACACTTACTCCTTTAATTTCGTTTCATCCGGAACCCAAATTCTTCCATCAAATCTTAATAATCCCTCATTATCAAGACTATACTTACCATCTTCCTTCTCGGATAACCGCTTCTTCATTTGATTATACTCATCCGTCTTGAGTTGTACCTCCTTGACCCTTTCTACGATGGTAGATTGCATCTCCGTCAGAAAGAGTAACTGCCCCAAATCACTCAGAATCTTTACTTCTATTTCCATCCTAGCCATCTCTGTTATTAACTCATTTTAAGCCGTTAACATAGACAACTTTTCCTGACCCTTCATACTTAAGGCGTCGGACAACTACATTGGCTTTTCCAGGGTGATACAGGATTTCACAATCATAATCCTTTATCAACTCCAGCCATCTTCTCTGTCTCATATTCAACTCCTTCTGAGTGAGGATATACTTTAGACTTTTATGGTCCGTATATATCTCACATTTCCCCCATAAAGATAATATCTCCATATCTTTAGGGTAAATACTACCGCGGCCAGTTCCAGATCATGAGTTGGGTAAACTTTTTCATAATCCTTCAATTGTCGAGATGCATACGCGATGACTTTGCCATGCTGTATAAGCACACAACCAAGTCCTCTATGCGAAGCATCACTATACTCTACAAAATTTCCTGTGTCATCTAGCAATGACAAAACAGGAGCTTCACTTAATCTATTCTTCAGTTCTTGAAAACTGTCTTCACATTTATCCGTCCATACGTATTTCACCATATTCCTTGTTAAATTAGTCAAAGAAGTAGCCATCTTCGAAAAATCTTGGATAAATCTTGGATAGTACCCTGCTAACCCTTGGAAACTCCTCACCTCAGTCGGCATTTTCAATTGTTCCCAAATCATTACTACTTCTACCTTCGCTGGATCCACAGAAATCCCTTATTGGTCAATGACATGACCTAAAAACTGCACTTTTCTAACCAAAATTCACATTTGGTGAATTTCATATATAACTTCTCCTTCCTTAGTGTCTCCAACACTTATCTTAAGTCTTCGGCATGATCTTCTGGCGTCTTAGAATAGACTAGAATATCATCGATAAACACCACGATGAACATATCTAAATATAGTTTGAACACCCTGTTCATCATATCCATAAATGCAGCAGGTGCATTCGTCAGTCCAAATGACATCACCAGAAACTCATAATGACCATAACGAGTCCTGAATGCAGTCTTTGGTACATCTTCCTTCCTAACTTTCAACTAATGATACCACGTCCGTAAATCTATTTTAGAAAAATACTTTGCCCCTTTCAATTGTTCAAAGAGATCATCGATCCTGGGCAATGGGTATTTATTCTTTATCATTAACTTGTTCAACTCCCGATAGTCGATACAAAGCCTTAACGATCCGTCTTTCTTCTTGACAAACAACAGCGGTGCTCCCCAGAGTGAAACACTTGGTTGAATGTAATTTTTTTCCAATAGTTCCTGTAGCTGAACCATTAGTTCTTTCATTTCCACAAGCGCCATACGGTACGGTGCCCTTGAGACCGGTGCCGTTCCTGGCACAGTGTCTATCACAAATTTGATCTCCCTATCCGGCGGTAAACCCGATAACTCACTTGGAAATACATCCTTGAATTCGTTTACTATAGTTATTTGTTCCATGGTTGCTCTCATTCTCTGGGTATCAACAACATGGCATAGGTAACCTACACAACCCTTCCTTAAAAGTTTTCTCGTTTGCTGTCATCGTAAGGTAACACAAATGTCCCGGCAATTTACTACCGTAAAATACTACAGGAGGTTTCTTCAACATCCTGATGCTCACACATTTCTTTTGGCAATCTATAATTGCTCCATGATTAATCAACCAATCCATTCCGAGAATTACGTCGAATTCTCCTAACTTTATTGGTATTAAATCTACCGATAACTTACAACCACATACATCTACGCAACAACTCCTATCAATATCTTCAACAGGAATTATCTCTTCCTTTGCTACCTTAATGTTCAAAGGTATAGGCAATTTTTCGGGAAATAATTCTAGTCGCCTAGTAAAATCACATGATATAAACGAACAAGTAGCACCCGAATCAAATAACACGTATGCATTTATATTTTTGATTGAAATAATACCTGCAACTACATCCCCTGATGCCACCGCATCTTGGACCGTCATATTAAAGTGTGGGCCATTGATTTCCCCAGCTGAGCTGGACCACTAATAGCTAACTTCCTGCTATTAGTTCCCTAATTTCCTTCTATCCCCTTCTTCGGGCAGTTCTTTGCTATGTGGTCAGTTGATCCACATACAAAGCATCCGTGATTCTTCTTCGGATTGGGACAGTTAGGCGAAATGTGCCCTTCCTATCCTTAATTATATTAATACAGCCTTACCTTTGAGACAGACTCCTAAGTGAGTCTTCGTGCAGGTTTTATAGGCCTCCATCCTCCTCTTAGAGTCCCCTTGTTTTACTCCGGTATTCCCAAAGTTAAAGCCCTTTCTCTTATGACTGTCGCCACTTCCACTGGCTCCCTCGGTCTTGGTTCCTCCATCAACCTTGCCTTTGGTCTTCCTATCTTTGTTGTACTAGGCTAAGTGCCTCATTCCCACCTTCAGTAATTATTGCCTTTTCTAGTATAGGTTCCAAAGGAAGTACTTTGGAACACAGAGATTCGGCTATAGAGCTAGGGTTTCAAGCCCTGCTCGAACCTTCAAGCCTTTCTCACTTCAGTGTCCACTTGATGTGGAGCAAATCGTGCTAGTTCATTAAACTTGGCAGCATACTTGGGAACTATCATATCCCCTTGTCTCAATTCTAGAAACCTCATCTCCATCCTCCCTTGCATACTCGTGGGAAAATAGTTCTCGAGGAAAATCTTTTTGAACCTCTCCCACGTTAGGTTTCCTATATCGACCCTAGCCTGGTTTGCCTCCCACCAGAAGTTGGCCTCTCCCTTCATCAAATAGGTTGCAAAGGCAACCTTTTGTCCCTCCTCAATATTTTCTTTAACAAATTCTTTCTCAATTTCTTTTAACCAGTGTCTGGGCTTCTATAGGGTCCGTAGTTCCTTTGAACTCCGGCGGACCTAAACTTTTGAAATCCTTAAAAGTAGTAGCTCGTACTACTCCAGGAATCACGAGTACATTAGCCCCCGTTCTATTAAATGTAGCCATTAAAAAATTAACGAACTCCTGAATTGGATTAACCAGACCACCCTCCAGTTGGTGAAGCATTAGCGCCCTAATTTCTTTGTCTCCTTCTTGGCGGCATTTTGCTGTTAAGAAAACAACACATCATTATTACTTTATTCTTGTTGGTTTGTTATTATTTGTAATAAAACAACAACTCATACTCAATACTCAACATATTACATAAAAAGACTTATATTGATTCATAACTTGTAGTATAACACTACATTGTTTAAATTACTCAGCCTTAGCTGATTACATTACCATCCCGCAATTACTTTCCAAAAATTGGGATTTACAAAAGACTACCCTTTGTTATACAAAATAGGGTTTTACATCACTACTAGATACATAATATTTACATATCTATTCTACTCTAGCTATTGCTAGACTACATTTGTCAGTAGGGCATTCTCGAAATCCTTGCTGGCCAGACCGGCAATTACATATCTCTACTAATAGTGTGTCGGGTCTGCCCTGCTTCTATCTGATATCTAGCTACCTGCTACTGGAAATCTACGTGAGAACTCCTATGTATATAAGACATCCTCTCCAACTTTCTCTTTTTAGTCTTTAGCTCCTGCTTGAGCTAAAAGACTTCACATTTCAGCTCTCGGACCTTGTCCTTATCTAAAATTCTATCATCATGCTCCTCTTCCCACATTCCCTCCATGCTAGCCTTATCCTAGCGGACAGCTTGGAGTTCCTCTTTCAACTCCTTAACCTCTTTGCAGTAATGGACATTCCTATCCAATACCGACATAAACAATGCTTTCATTGATTCCCCCGTAGACATTTCCTTTGTAGGTGGAACCTGGTCCTCTGTTGGTGGAACCTGGTTAAAGGACATCACGTCCACCTCCTCCTCTAGCATACCATCAAATATAGACATGTAGTCTAAATCGTCTGAGTCTCCCGACTCGAATGGTCACCAACTCTGCTTCTACGGCTATGGGATTTGGTAGTATCTCTACCCGATTAACTGAATCCTCGCTTACTACATGAATATCTCTATACATATCATTTTCTCCTGACATCTACAATAAAACAATATTGTTTGATTAGAACACGTCAGTAAAATAATAAAAATACATAACATAATATAATGCATTTTTATAAGGTTACTTTCCATCTTTTACTTCTTTATTCTTTCGTAAGGTTATGACTTAAGGTTCTACTTTCCCCCTTAAGTTTTACTAGCCTAGGCTTTGATACCAACTTGTAGCACCCCCAAATTCCGGTTATCTTCCAACCCGACAGATGGTGCTATACTGTACAACATTCATACATTCATTCAATTGAAAAGTCTCAAAGAACGAACATAACTTCTATATATTTAAAGTAATATTTACATTTCCCAAGTTCTATACCCGTTATAAAGGTTCTTTGTCATAATATCAGTTAAATTACAAGAATAGACCTATACTATTACAAGACATCTTAGTAATCTGCCTTAGCTTTTCCCTTATCATTTTTCGATCCTTCGGGATGTTCAGTCTTAGCTGCATTCATATGGTTCAAGCAAGAGTGAGCATAACTAGCTCTGCAAGTATAACAATTTAATAACAACACGCTTGATACATACAAATCGTATATCTTCAATAACTGAACAATAGTAATGAAGACCTATTGATAATTCAAAATAGCACTTCATCTTTTCTTTCAAAATGTTTTACAATAACAACAGTATTTAGTAAAACATTCACTCCGGTCAGAGACCTCGAGTATTCATTCTTTATTGGAAAAGGATAACTTGAAAGCAAGTTTGTAAGCCTGATATTACTTACGAGCACTTCTAAGTGATCAGCCTATTGTACTCTATGTTGATCAACACTACATCCATTAAACGTATGCATATTTAAGCATTTGGCAACCTCACGTGCCTGTCGTTGTACCGCCAAAACATTTGTTTAACATTTTAGTCTTCTTTTAAAAACCATATCAAGTAGTTGACAAAAGATAGAAATATTTGATAATACATGAATAGATTATCAATACATCAAATCTAGCTAAAGGAATTGGTTTCAACTTTATCATATCTCAATTCATGCGAAAGAGTACATGAACCTCAAAAACTTGTTCAAATTGAACTGAGAAAAGAGTTAGAATACTTGCCTTTAGCGTCTGCTACGGTATTTTAACTTTATGTTCAAATCGTTCAAGTCTCTACGATACATGATCACATAATGCCTTACATTAGGTCACATATAATAAATTATGTATATGACTATATCATACCCTTTATTTCAATCTAATTGTGTATTAGATCCAGTTACTATTCGTTTCGGTTTATCATTACTCTTCCATTTATATTCGACTAGGTTATCTCAACCTTTACATTACATTCCTTAAGGTTTAACAAAGTTTAAACAAAGTTACGTTACATTCTGTGACAACCCGATATTTTCTATATAAATAAATCATAAATTTTGCGTATAATTTTTTTTATTTATTAAAATAAATATGGGGGATTATGTGACAAGGTAATGTGTAATTATAATTATATGTGTGATAAATAAAATTTATTTATTACATTAAGTATTGCAAATAAATAAATTTTTAGAATTATTGATTATTATCAATTATAATTTTTATACTAATTAATTCCTTATTGGAAATGCTTTTATTATTATTTTCTATGAAAGTATAGGTATATATTATTTAAATAATATATGAAATGATTTTAGAATAATTATAATGATTATTTCATTATATGTATTTTGTTCAAGAAATTAAGTTAATTATTTTATCTTAATTATTAAGGTTAAATATGAAGAATAAATCAGATATGGAATCCAAACCCTAATTTTGGATTATTGTCAAGGTATGAGAATAATAATATACTATTAATTATATTTTGATTTTTCAGTGCTATAAATATGTGTTGTATGTACGTGTTGATGATGATTGGTTAATTATGGTGTTTAATTTCAAAACACTAATATTAATTGGTTAAACCCTAATTTTACTGAGGAAAACCCTAATTTGAAAATCAATTATGGGTTTAAGACGGTTATTTAACTGTGTTATATGTTTTATGGTGTGTATTATATAATGATTTGATTAATTAGGTAAACCCTAATTAAAGTTCTAGAAACCCTAAATTATTAAAAACCCTAATTTTTAATTAGTAAGTTATAATTAAAATTTTATTGAACTTCAGTCTTAATTGTTCAAACCCTAGAAATTATTTGGGAAACTTTAAGGTTTAAAATCTAGTGATTAAAACCTAGATTCAAGTATCATGGACAAGAATACCCTTAATTACTTTGTTAAATTACTAAAATAGCATTTTTGAATTTATTTAATTGAGCTTGCTTGCAAATCTTCCCATAATTTGGGTTGTTTACCAACCCTAGATATCCCATGTGCCAAAATCATTTCATATCAGCCAATACATCAACCCATACATGCGTCATACACATTATATAAATAGATTTGGAGAGAGAAAAATCTCATTTGCCCACTTATTTTGCACAAACTCTCATACTAGAGCCTCTCTCTCTCTCTAAAACCTACGAATTATCCTTCATAAATCAGTCACAAAACAAGCTCCACGATCAGCCATAACAAATCAGAAGCCAGAAATCAAGATTAGTTCATAAAAGGTATAAACCCAAGCCCAAAAATCTGTCCAATTTTTGTTGTTAGATTTTATGTTTGATGTGTTAAATATGTTGTATACGGTGTCTAAGGATGATCTGGGTTGCTAGATGTTAGATCCATAACATCTAGATGCTCGGATTTGAAGATCTACAAATTTTGGAAATTTTTTAAACTAATCGTCTGACAACGAATGTCAGGTCGTCTAGATCTCTGTAAGTGTTTGATTTTTATGTTTTAAGTGTTTAAGCTTGTAGTGTGTCATGAGATCTGTCTTCTGGAATTCATAGGAGTTCCAGATCAGGCCTAGATTGATAGTTATTGTTGGTCAAAGGTCGTTGACCGACCATGACCGAACCATTTCTGGGCAACCCAGAAATGGGTTTTCAGTGTCTGACAAGTTATTGATGAGCCTTGATCTCGCTACTGGATGTTGTTTTGTTTTTTTTTTCTTGTAATCCATTTGTACTTGGGTATATGGACTTCAGGGAGTAAGCTTGTAGATCTCCTAAATATCTAATGGATCGAAGTCAGTGGAAGGTCAAACCAGGCCAGAAGATCACAAACTTAGTTTTCTGGGTAACCCAGAAAACTTAAGTGCGTGATTTCTGACAAGGTTTGACCAGCTTATATCTTTTGATTTTGTTGTTGTTTATTCGGTTTTATGTAATGGATCTCTAGACGTACATGTTATCTACATACAGCATGCATTGGTTCACACAAAACACACATGAATCAAATGTTATAGAAGGCCAAAAATGGACAGACAACCTGTTCTTCATTTCTGGGTAACCCAGAAATGAAGAACATGTCTGACAACTTGTTTGAGAGATCAGATCTCGTTGTTTATGCACGTTATGATGATATTTATTGTTGGATCGTGTAGTCTTGTATTTGTACTACATGATCTAGCAAACAACATACCCAGAAACACAACACACACTAAAATAAGCTTGGTCAAAGTAGGTCACTCGATAACTGTACTTGAATTTCTGGGTTTGGTCAAGAACATGAAGAACACCTATAGCGACGGTTCTGTCGCTATAGGTGGTCTTTAGCGACAGACAGTATTTTATTTTCCGAAAATTAATAAATAAATAGAAAAAAAAATAGTTTTTAATTATAAAAAATACAAAATAAATTATTAAAAAATATTTTAAATTTCGAAAAATTAGTTTTTAATTATTTTAAATATATTTCATAAATATTTTATATTTTTGGAATATTAAAAGTATTTAATTTATTTAATTATAATATTAAATAAATTATTTAAAAATGACTTTAATTCACGAAAAATCGTTAAAAATTATATTATGATATATGAAAATATTTTAGGTTATTTATAATAACTTTTAATATTATGTGATAATTTTCATTAATAATTAATATTATTGATAATTAATTTATTTGTTAAATGAATTTAATAATAAAATCAAAAATGATTTTATTATATTAAAAATCATTTTAAATAATAATAAGGTATTTAAGAATATTTTAAGTTATAAAATATAACTTTTAATATTTAATGGTTAAATTCATTAATTAATGATTATTAATGATATTAAAGTTATTTAATAATAATATTAAATAAATTAGTTTAAAAATGATTTTAATATTATAAAAACTCATTTTAAATGGAAATAAAGTGATTAAGGATATTTTAAGTTATAAAATATAAATTTTAATATTTAAAGGATAATTTAATTAATAATTTAATATTAATGATATTTATTTAATGATTAATGATATTAAATTTATTTAATAATTATATTAAATAAATATTTTTAAAATGGTTTTATTAATTTAAAAATTATTTAAAAAGGGTATAAGTGAATTAAAAATATTTTAAGTTATAATTAATGACATTTAATATTTAGATAATAGTTCATTAATATTTAAATATTAATGGTAATTATTTAATGATGATTTTAAATGTTTTAAAAATCATTTAAGGGTAATATTAATACGTTAAGAATATTTTGAGTTATTATACATAACTTTAATATTTTAGCAATGGTTTCATTAATAGTTCAATATTGATTAAATGTTAATGATAATAGAATTGTTTGATATTTAAATCATTTAATAATGATTCTGATATTTCAAAAATTATGGTAAATGATAATAATTATTTAATAATTATTATAAGGCTATGAAAAATAGTGCGACTGATGTTTAAGTTAACTATTTGGATATTGAACTCGGGGATAGAGTCTTAGACTCAATATTTACCCGATAAAGCTATCGGTAGACTGACATATTTCAGAAATTGATCTAGACTTAGATAATTTAGTTAGTTAACTGTTTATTTGTGATTCAATGGTTGTTAAGGTTATGGGACTATGTGATTAGGAATGTGCTGACTGCAATAGGTAGTGTTATGTGTTACGTTATGTTATACTAATCAGTAAAATGATCTGATTAACGATAGGTGATCTCATAAAAGATAAAACTAAGTTGAGATTAGTAAGCAACGCATCAGGCAAGTATCCTAACTTTGCATTTTCTTTATGCAATGGACAGAAGTGAAAAGTTCAGAATTATTATTATTAATGTATATATTGCTAAACCTATATTATATACACCCATTGATTATCAACATGTTAGTATATGATAATTCAGTTACATATTTTGTTCGTTAATTTCTAGAAATGATTATACAAGTGTCCCCACTTGGATAATCATTGTATTTAATCACATGTTGATACACCTTTGATATATTTATATGTTGAATTATATATTATTGTTGAACAAGATAAGACCTTTGTTATGAAAACCCGACAGGTATGAACATCCCGATAATGGGAACGATCACCCTCCGTGCCCGTAAGTCATGACGGTTTACAGATAATTTTTGTTTAAACCTTTTCGAAAATGAAAACAATGTTCGTAGTATGTCACAGAAACCCCATGTATAGTCAATACGTATTTTCAAAAATTTAAAAGAGGGTTGTTATGCCATTATTATCGGTACAGATTACTTCACAACTATTGATTGGTTATAGACAAATATTATAAAGAAAACATTTTAATTCTTTTAGCTTATATATATATATATATATATATATACTTGTTGGGCACTCAAATGCTCATCCTTGCTTAATTTAAATGTTTTCAGCTAAGTATGAACAACCCGAAGGATCTGCCAAGAACAAGGGGAAGGGGAGAGTTGCTGAATGACTTTTTATGCTATCTTCTGTAATAGTTTAACACTACTAGAAAAACAAGAACACGTGACTGGAATTTTGTGACAGTTTTTAAAAACAATCACAAAAGATAGTAATTTATGATGGACTTTTTAAGCAATCACAAAATAATAGTATATATGATGACTCTTAGTGATGACTAATCTTGCCATCAATGTATTATAATTGTGATGGCCATGTCAATCACACCAATTTTTCACGTAAAATAAATTTTCTTTTTTGACGCACTAAAGTCATCACTTATAGATATACCCTTTTAGTGATTGCATTTAAGTTATCACTAATATTTTAATATAAGAAATAATCAAAATAATATTTTATGACGGTCGTGACAATCATTAAAAAGATAGATTTTTGTGACGACATTTATTTGCAATTACAAAAAGAAGGTATTTTGTGATGAAATTTTCAAGCCATCTTAAAAAAATAAAATATTTGATGTCTCTTAGTGATGACTAATTTTACCATCATTATAGAGTATTTGCAACTGCCATTGCAATCACCAAATCTTATGTGGAAGTAATTTTGCTTAATAAGTCAACTCACATATGTTTCCTTTTATATTTTGTTTTGAAATTATAATCATGATATGGACTTTGGTGTAGTGGTAATACTCGTTATTTAGTTTGCAAATGGGAGAGGGCTCGAATCCTACAAGTATCATTTGATACAATTAATATAGTGACAAAAATTATACGTAGATTCACGTTCTTACATTTGATCCCTAATCTTATTTTTTTTGTGATGACTTTGTCAATCACAATAGATTATATGTTACTGTGATTATATTAATCATCACAAAAGCACTAAGCATTTGCGTGATTGCCAAAATCATCACGTAAAACCTTTCATGATGGGCGTATACAAGACGACCATTGTGATGCTTAAAGCCATCACGTAAACCTTTCGTGATGGTTTTCCTACTTTTTGTAATGGATTTTGGCCATCACAAATGACCATTTTTTAGTAGTGTAACTTTATTAGAAAATGGATGATAAATATTATTATTATCATGTAATGAATGTTAAAGGTTTCGTACTTGGGATTTGGGAAACTATGATAATATGTAAATTAAATTTGATAAGTCTATATTATTGTTATTATCATTAGTATTATTCCGTTCATAGAAATGGTATCGTGAAGTACCGAGTTCGGGTTTCAAGTATCCGGATTCGGGGACCTCACATCATTGGTATCAGAGCTATAGGGTTAGAAACCTTAGGTGGGATAGACCTTAAGCAATAACTTTAGAACATAAGAAAACTGTTGAAAATATAAATAACTCATATAGAGTTTAAAATAGATGAATCAGATAAATTCATCGTCAAACAAACTAAAAGATAACTTATATAAAACCTTTATGTGTTATGTGTATATATTATATGCTAATCAAGATAATTGATGTGTGTAGATGTCAGGTGAAAAAGGATTAGGATACCCACGGATCGTAAAGAAGGAACTAATATCGAAGCCAATAGCGGAAATATAAGCTCACAATGAAACCAACTCGGACGAGGTGGTTATCGTGGAAAACATAGTACCAGAACCGAAAATAGTGGATTTGACAGATAGTGATTCAGACCCTAAAGCTGAAGCTGATCAAGCATCAATGGAGGTGCAGGATTTGAGGAACAAGGTTTTTTTCTAGAAGGGTTGTGGGAGATAGAAATGCTGCTTAATAGTCAGTTGCGTCAAGCGTTAATAGAATCAATGGAAGAGCAGGATAAGCTTAAACTCAAAATTAATCAGATGGGAGCCTCAAGCAACACTTCGTGTGCAGCTTCGAGAGATACGGGAAAAAGGAAGGTAGAAGACCGTGATTTAGGAAAACCTGGTAAGAAGAAATGGAAAAAAATATGTTATCTTTGTGGTTATGAAGGGCATACCACTCTGTATTGTCCTGACTATAAACGGGGAGCATGTTTTGTTTGTGGAAAAGAAGATCATCAAGCGAGAAGCTGTCCAAGAAAGAAGGCTTAGTAAATAGGTAGTGTAGGTTCTGTTGTGTAGACATGTTTAATATAATATGTGTGCTTATTATGTCTGTGTAATATATTATTCTAAAATTTTGTACAAGTGGTGAAGTAAATCCCGACTTTTGCAGTCACAAAAGGGATAACTGATGTTTAAAGCACTATGTGCTGTGTTATGTAAAGTATTTTGAAATCAATAAATGAATATGAATCAAAGTTTTAGTTATGAAACAAGTTTAATACATTAAACTGATATGATAAGGTTTAAAATGTAAGTTAATTTATGGTTTTACTTAACCAGATAATGCCTGCCAAGACGTCAAACTCGAAATCAGAAGGCAGAAGAGTCTGTCAACAACGTTGAAGGACAACAACAAGCGGACCCAATGCAGTAGTTCGCAAATATGGTAGCTTTGGCTATGCAACAAGGGAACCAGCAGATAATCACTTGGCAAATTTCAAAGACTTTAAAGTTGTAGGACCGCCAGAATTTAAAGGTACGACTAACCTTGTAGAAGCCTAAACTTGGGTTAAGGAAATTGAGAAGGCGTTTGTAATAGCTAGGGTAGCTAAGGGGTAAAAGACCTCTTTTGCCACCTACATGATGAAGGGTGAGGCAAATTTCTGGTGGGAAGCGAATCAGGTGAGGGCAGGAGCAGGTGTGGTAACATGGGATAGATTTAAGACTTTATTTTTCGAGAATTATTTTTCAGCTAGTATGCAGTCTAGAATGGAGGTAAAATTTCTGGAGTTGAAACAAGGGGATATGTCGGTGGCGGAATATGCCGCGAAATTCAATGAGTTAGCTAGGTTTGCTCCGCATGAAGTTGATACGGAGGCTAGAAAGGCGAGGAGATTTGAGCTGGGATTAAAACCCTGGCTCTATAATAAGGTGGCAGTGTTGCAGATTCCAACATTTGTAGCACTCATGGAGAAGGCAATACTTGCTGAGGAAGAGAGTGAGGCTATGAGCCTCTACAACAAGGAGAGGAAAAACAAGGGTACGGTCGAGGGAGCTGAAAAGGTGAGAATTAATAGTGGAAGCAGGAGTGTTGATGGAAAAAGGAAGGAAAACTACTTTGGAAACGTGCAGGTGAAGCAAGAGGGAGTGAAAAGGAAGGCGGTTCAGTGCAAGATTTGTGGAAAGAACCACTCTGGAGAGTGTTTGAAAGGGAAATTTGTCTGCTACAAATGCGGGCAGGAGGGCCATATCTCTCCTAACTGCCCAAATCCTAGAATGAACAGTTGTTGTTTTATTTGAGGATCAATGGAGCATAGGGTGAAGGATTGTCCGAACAGGAGGGTGGAGGCAGGAAAGGAGAATACTGGTAAGGGTAGTGGAACGTTAGCAATCACGGGACCGACATCATCGAACAAACCAACAAAGTCAACATCAAGGGTCTTCAACATGACGGTTCAAGACACGGTGGCAGCTGGCAATGCAGTTCCAGGTAATATTCAAATAACTTTTAATTGCATATTTATAAATTTTCTATTTATAGTAAATTATTTTATAAAGAAATTTGAAGAAGGAATTTGAGTTCTCTTAGAAATCAAATTTTCGTTTAATCAGAAAGACAAGTTTTATGTGATTAGTTAAAGATCAGTTCGATCAAAGATGATCGAGATATACTTGTGAAGATTTTGTATGCTTTGTATGTTATGGTATGTATAGGTCTTAAGTGGTGATTCCGGGGACGAAATCTTTATAAGGGAGGGTGAATGTGACAACCCGATATTTTCTATATAAATAAATCATAAATTTTGCGTATAAATTTTATTTATTTATTTATTAAAATAAATATAGGGGATTATGTGACAAGGTAATTTGTAATTATAATTATATGTGTGATAAATAAATTTTATTTATTACATTAAGTATTTCAAATAAATAAATTTTTAGAATTATTGATTATTATCAATTATAATTTTTATACTAATTAATTTCTTATTGAAAATGCTTTTATTATTATTTTCTATGAAAGTATAGGTATATATTATTTAAATAATATATGAAATGATTTTAGAATAATTATAATGATTATTTCATTATATGTATTTTGTTCAAGATATTAAGTTAATTATTTTACCTTAATTATTAAGGTTAAATATGAAGAATAAATCAGATATGGAATCCAAACCCTAATTTTGGATTATTGTCAAGGTATGAGAATAATAATATACTATTAATTATATTTTGATTTTTCAGTGCTATAAATATGTGTTTTATGTACGTGTTGATGATGATTGGTTAATTATGGTGTTTAATTTCAAAACACTAATATTAATTAGTTAAACCCTAATTTTACTGAGGAAAACCCTAATTTGAAAATCAATTGTGGGTTTAAGACGGTTATTTAACTATGTTATATGTTTTATGCTGTGTATTATATAACAATTTGATTAATTAGGTAAACCCTAATTAAAGTTATAGAAACCCTAAATTATTAAAAAACCCTAATTTTTAATTAGTAAGTTATAATTAAAATTTTATTGAACTTCAGTTTTAATTGTTCAAACCCTAGAAATTATTTGGGAAACCTTAAGATTTAAAATCTAGTGATTAAAACCTAGATTCAAGTACCATGGACAAGAATACCCTTAATTACTTTGTTAAATTACTAAAATAGCATTTTTGGATTTATTTAATTGAGCTTGCTTGTAAATCTTGCCATAATTTGGGTTGTTTACCAACCCTAGATATCCCATGTGCCAAAATCATTTCATATCAGCCAATACATGCATCATACACATTATATAAATAGATTTGGAGAGAGAAAAATCTCATTTGCCCATTTATTTTGCACAAACTCTCATACTAGAGCCTCTCTCTCTAAAACCTACGAATTATCCTTCATAAATCAGTCACAAAACATGCCCCACGATCAGCCATAACAAATCAGAAGCCAGAAATCAAGATTAGTTCATAAAAGGTATAAACCCAAGCCCAAAAATCTGTCCAATTTTTGTTGTTAGATTTTATGTTTGATGTGTTAAATATGTTGTATACGGTGTCTAAGGATGATCTGGGTTGCTAGATGTTAGATCCATAACATCTAGATGCTCGGATTTGAAGATCTACAAATTTTGGAAATTTTTTAAACAATCGTCTGACAACGAATGTCAGGTCGTCTAGATCTCTGTAAGTGTTTGATTTTTATGTTTTAAGTGTTTAAGCTTGTAGTGTGTCATGAGATCTGTCTTCTAAAATTCATAGAAGGTCCAGATCAGGCCTAGATTGATAGTTATTGTTGGTCAAAGGTCGTTATCCGACCATGACCGAACCATTTATGGGCAACCCAGAAATGGGTTTTCAGTGTCTGACAAGTTATTGATGAGCCTTGATCTCGCTACCGGATGTTGTTTTGTTTTTTTTCTTGTAATCCATTTGTACTTGGGTATATGGACTTCAAGAGTAAGCTTGTAGATCTCCTAAATATCTAATGGATCGAAGTCAGTGGAAGGTCAAACCAGGTCAGAAGATCACGAACTTAGTTTTCTGGGTAACCCAGAAAACTTAAGTGCGTGATTTCTGACAAGGTTTGACCAGCTTATATCTTTTGATTTTTTTTGTTGTTTATTCGATTTTATGTAATGGATCTCTAGACGTACATGTTATCTACATACAACATGCATTGGTTCACACAAAACACACATGAATCAAATGTTATAGAAGGCAAAAAATGGACAGACAACCTGTTCTTCATTTCTGGGTAACCCAGAAATGAAGAACATGTCTGACAGCTTGTTTGAGAGATCAGATCTCGTTGTTTATGCACGTTATGATGATATTTATTGTTGGATCGTGTAGTCTTGTATTTGTACTACTATGATCTAGCAAACAACAGACCCAGAAACACAACACACACTAAAATAAGCTTGGTCAAAGTAGGTCACTCGATAATTGTACTTTAATTTCTGGGTTTGGCCAAGAACATGAAGAACACCTATAGCGACGGTTCTGTCGCTATAGGTGGTCTTTAGCTACAGACAGTATTTTATTTTCCGAAAATTAATAAATAAATAGAAAAAAAATAGTTTTTAATTATTAAAAATACAAATAAATTATTAAAAATTATTTTAAATTCCGAAAATTAGTTTTTAATTATTTTAAATATATTTCTTAAATATTTTATATTTTTGGAATATTAAAAGTATTTAATTTATTTAATTATAATAATAAATAAATTATTTAAAAATGATTTTAATTCATAAAAAATCATTAAAAATTATATTATGATATATGAAAATATTTTAGGTTATTTTTAATAACTTTTAATATTATGTGATAATTTTCATTAATAAATTAATATTAATGATAATTAATTTATTTGTTAAATGAATTTAATAATTAAATTAAAAATGTTTTTATTATATTAAAAATCATTTTAAATAATAATAAGGTATTTAAGAATATTTTAATTTATAAAATATAACTTTTAATATTTAATGGTTAAATTCATTAATTAATGATTATTAATGATATTAAATTTATTTAATAATAATATTAAATAAATTAGTTTAAAAATAATTTTAATATTATAAAAAATCATTTTAAATGGAAATAAAGTGATTAAGGATATTTTAAGTTATGAAATATAACTTTTAATATTTAAAGGATAATTTCATTAATAATTTAATATTAATGATATTTATTTAATGATTAATGATATTAAATTTATTTAATAATTATAATAAATAAATAATTTAAAAATGGTTTTATTAATTTAATTTTTTTTTAAAAAGGGTATAAATGAATTAAAAATATTTTAAGTTATAATTAATGACTTTTATTATTTAGATAATAGTTCATTAATATTTAAATATTAATGGTAATTATTTAACGATGATTTTAAATGTTTTAAAAATCATTTAAGGGTAATATTAATACGTTAAGAATATTTTGAGTTATTATACATAACTTTAATATTTTGGCAATGGTTTCATTAATAGTTTTATATTGATTAAATGTTAATGATAATAGAATTGTTTGATATTTAAATCATTTAATAATGATTTTGATATTTTAAAAATTATGGTAAATGGTAATAATTATTTAATAATTATTATAAGGCTATGAAAAATAGTGCGACTGATGTTTAAGTTAACTATTTGGATATTGAACTTGGGGATAGAGTCTTAGACTCAATATTTACCCGATAAAGCTGTCGGTGGACTGACATGTTTCAGAAATTGATCTGGATTTAGATAATTTAGTTAGTTAACTGTTTATTTGTGATTCAATGGTTGTTAAGGTTATGGAACTATGTGATTATGAATGTGTTGACTGCAATAGGCAATGTTATGTGTTACATTATGTTATACTAATCAATAAATTGATCTAATTAATGATAGGTGATCTCATAAAAGATAAAACTAAGTTGATATTAGTAAGCAGCGCATCAGGCAAGTATCCTAAATTTGCGTTTTTTTTATGCAATGGACAGAAGTGAGAAGTTTAGAATTATTATTATTAATGTACAGATTGTTAAACCTATATTATATACACCCATTGATTATCAACATGTTAGTATATGATAATTCAGTTATATATTTTGTTCGTTAATTTCTAGAAATGATTATACAAGTGTCCCCAATTGGATAATCATTGTATTTAATCACATGTTGATACACATTTGATATATTTATATGTTGAATTATATATTATTGTTGAACAAGATAAAACCTTTGTTATGAAAACCCGACAGGTATGAACATCCCAATAATGGGAAAATTTTCCCAATATTGAAAAGAAGTCTTACTCTTTTGAAGTCTTGGTAAGGTAGCTTTTTCTTCTTCTTGAATATGGAATGACTTATGTGTAGCTTATTCTCTCTAACACTAAAGCACTTTAGAAGTGTTGGATTATTTGATCAACCAACAAATGACTTGTAAGCTTCCTCTATTTATAGACTTTCCAAGGTTAAGGTAGATTGGTCATTAAATCATCCCACCTCCTTAAGCCACCTCCTTACTATTCATTACTTGTTAACCACTCTCTTATCTCATAATTGGCCATTACTTCAAAGTCTTGGTCAATACTCCTAAGTTTTGGTCATTACACTTACTTGATCACCACATTACTTGGTCACCACAATAACCATATCAATATGGTTTGCCCCATGGGTCATACAACCCATTGATTCTAGCTTGGGCTTACTTTAATTCACTCTTTGGGCTTTGCATTAATAACCACTACTTAGTTCATTAATTAATAGTTGGGTTTCTCTCTTTAATTCACATGGACTTGTATATAATTGTTAACCAATCTTCCAAGTCCATTAACATTTCTTAATACATATTGATGATGTATTAATTTCGTATTCTAATTCATATAGAATTTATATTCGGTATTTCATCCCTCATACAAACTCGTATAATACTTCGTATAATACTCGTTTTCATTGCTTCGTACAATACCAAGTATCATACAATTATTACTTATTAATTAACACTTCGCTTTACTTAACATTTACAAATTAAGTCCACAAGAGAATTATTACATTTTCCATAATTAGATTTTTATTACATAATCCATCTTACCTTGTTATTCCATCATTATGTATTTCTCATAAAATCATAATTATATCCCGAGCAAATACCGATGAATAGTGTTTTTTGGAAAATTTCTCAAAAAACTTTTATTTTCGTCTTGGATATTCAAACACTTTAATTCATCCACATAGCTCAAATACTACGACATTCTAACATCAATAGGTTATATAATGACAACCATCTTGATAACAAATGAAATATGCTTTTATTTTTATTTTATTTAATAAAATCATTTTATAATAAGATCCAAATTTCTCGGTTGTTACACGATATACTATCAGCCGTGATATTATTGTCGGTCTTTCCAAGGCGGATTTTGAGAATGCCTTAAGGCAGATGTGATCTAGTAGTGGCTAGAGTAGGTTAAATATATAAATATTTTGTATCTAGTAGTTACGTAAAACCCTCATTTGCATAACAAAGGTTAGTCTTTTGTAAATCCTAATTTTTGGAAATTAATTGCGAGAAAGTAATGTAATCACCTTAGGCTATATAATGTAACCGATGTAGTGTTATACTGCGATAAATTAATATAAAGTTTTTTTTCGAAACATGTTGAGTAATGAATGTTTGTGTTATTGTTTAAAATTGAATAATAATTAACTAACACGAATAGAATAATAACGAAATATGTTGTTTATTGTAACAACAAAATGCCGCCAAGAAGAGTACTACGTAACCAAGGTATGAACACAAACCAACAGGAGGGAGGTCCGGTTAACCCCATGTACGAGTTCGTAAATCTATTAACAGTAGCAATTAATAGAACTGGGGATAACATCCCCGTAAATCTTGGTGTAGTACGAGCTACTACGTTTAAGGTTTTCAAGAGTGTGGGTCCGCCAATGTTCAAAGGAACTACGGACCCTATCGAAGCCCAAACGTGGGTCAAAGAAATAGTGAAGGCATTTGTGATAGCAAATGTCAACGAGGCCCAGAAAGTTGCCTTTGCAACCTACATGATGAAGGGAGAGGCCAATCAAGCTAGGGCCGGGATAGAGTTTCTAAAGTGGGCAAGGTTCAAAGAAATATTTTTGAGAACTACTTTTCCACGACCATGAAGGGAATGATGGAGATGCGATTTTTGGAATTGAAGTAAAGGGACATGATGGTTCCCCAATACGCCGTAAACTGGAAAGGTTCGCTCCACATCAAGTGGACATCAAGGTTAGGAAGGCGCGGAAGTTTGAGCAGGTCTTGAAACCCTGGCTTTATAACCGTATATCCGTGTTCAAAATTACTTCCTTTGGAATCATTTTAGAGAATGAAATAATTGCCGAAGGTGGTAGCAAGGCGTTGAGCCAATACCAAAAGGATAAGAAAAACAAGGGGAAGGTGGATGGGGGAGTGAAGGTTGAAGGTGCCAACGAGAGTGTCGAAGGGTATAAGAGGAAGGTAATTAGCTCTGGGAATACTAGAGTAAAACAAGGAGACCCGAAAAGGAGGATGTAGGCCTGCAAAACCCATGAGAAGACTCACTAGGAGTCTGTCTCAAAGGTAAGGCCATGTGTTATAACTGTGGACAGGAGGGGCATATTGTGCCTAACTTTTCGAGTCCGAAGAAGAACCACAGATGCTTTGTGTGTGGATCAACTGATCACATGGCAAAGAATTGCCCAAAGAAAGGGACGGATGGGAATAAGGGTGCCAATAGTGGTAAGTTAACTATTGGGGGTTCAACGCAGCCGGTTAGGCCGATGGCCCGTACATTTAATATGATCGTCCAAGATGTGATGGCCTCGGGGGACATAGTAGCAATTATTATTCCATTCAACAACCTAAATGCATCCCTGTTCGTTTATCGCATGTGATTTTTCTAGACGATTAGGATTACTTCCCGAAAAGTTGCCAATACCTTTAAACATTAAGGTAGCAAACGAAGAGATAATTCCTATTGAAGATATTCATATGAGTTGTTGCATAGATATATGAGGTTGTAAATTATCGGTAGATCTGATACCGATAAATTTAGGAGAATTCGACGTAATTCT
The DNA here is from genome assembly GCA_020205505.1 of Panax japonicus. Classification (NCBI taxonomy): domain Eukaryota; kingdom Viridiplantae; phylum Streptophyta; class Magnoliopsida; order Apiales; family Araliaceae; genus Panax; species Panax japonicus. The sequence goes on from CM035096.1 coordinate 59,404,526, forward strand.
CAGAATGGTTTGGTTGATAAATGATGGGGCAATTATAGATTGTCAAAAGAAATGCGTAAATATTAGAATGTTAAAACAACCTCAATTAGTATTTTACGGTAATAAATCGCCGGGACGTTCGTGTAGTCTTACCATGACATAAACTAGGAAATTATTGAGGAAGGGGTGTGTAGGATATTTGTGTCATGTGGTTGATGCCCAGATGATGGGAGCAACCATGGAACAAATACCGGTAGTGAGTGAATTCGTAGATGTATTTCCAAGTGAATTATCGGGTCTTCCACCGGCTAGGGAGACCGAATTCGTAATAGATATTGTGCCAAGAGCGGCACCAGTTTCCAGGGCACCGTATTGTATGGCGCCAGTGGAGATGAAGGAGTTAATGGTGCAGTTGCAAGAACTGTTAGACAAAAAGTACATACAACCGAGTGTTTCGCCGTGGGGAGTGCCGGTATTGTTTGTCAAGAAGAAGGACAGATCGTTAAGATCGTGTATCGACTACCGAGAGTTGAACAAGTTGACAATAAAGAATAAGTATCCATTTCCCAGGATCAATGATATTTTTGATCAGTTGAAAGGGGCAAAGTAATTTTCTAAAACAAATTTGCAGACGGGGTATCATCAGCTAAAAGTTAGGAATGAAGACGTACCGAAGACAACATTCAGGATTTGTTATTGACATTACGAGTTCCTGGTGATGTCATTTGGGTTGACTAATGTACCAGTTGCATTTATGGATATGATGACCAGAGTGTTCAAACAATATTTAGACAAGTTCGTTGTGGTGTTTATCGGTGATATTCTAGTCTATTCTAAGATGCCAGAAGATCATGTTGAACACATAAGGGTAGTTTTGGAGACATTAAGGAAGGAGAAGTTATATGTTATGTTCACTAAGTGTGAATTTTGGTTAGATAGGGTACAATTTTTAGGTCATGTCATTGACCACGAAGGGATTTCAGTTGATCAAGCAAAGGTGGAAACTGTGATGAATTGGGAACAAACAAAAATGCCGACTGAGGTACGGAGTTTCTTAGGATTAGCATGTTACTATCAGAGATTTATTCAGGATTTTTCAAAGATAGCTACTCCATTAACTAATTTAACAAGAAAGACGGTGAAGTACGCGTGGACGGAGAAGTGCGAAGATAGTTTTCAAGAACTAAAGAAAAGATTTAGTGAAGCGCTGATTTTGTCTTTACCCGATGACACAGGACATTTCGTAGTATATAGCGATGCTTCGCATAGATGACTTGGTTGCATGCTCATGCAGCATGGCAAGGTCATTGTGTATGCATCTAGGCAATTGAAGGATTATGAGAAAGTTTACCCTACTCATGATCTGAAACTAGCCGCGGTAGTGTTTGCCTTAAAGATATGGCGACATTATCTTTACGGTGAAAAGTGTGAGATATATACGGACCACAAGAGTCTAAAATATATCTTCACATAGAAGGAGTTGAATATGAGTTAGAGGAGATGACTGGAGTTGATAAAGGATTACTACTGTGAACTCCTGTATCACCTTGGAAAAGCTAATGTAGTGGTTGATGCCTTAAATAGAAAAGGTCAGGAGAAGTTGTCTATGTTAACGGCTAAGACTGAGTTAATAACAGAGATTGCTAGGATGGAAATAGAGGTGAAACTGTCGAGTGAAGCGGATCAGAGACTATTTGCGACGGAGATCCAATCTACCATCGTAGAGAGAATCAAGGAAGTACAACTCAAAATTGATGAGTGTGACCAGATGAAGAAGCAGTTGACCAATGATAAAGAAATTAAGTTTAGTCTTGATAATGAGGGATTATTATGATTTTAAGGAAAAAATTTGGTTCCAAATGAGACGGAATTAAAGGAGAAAGTATTACAAAAGGATCACAGTACGAGGTAATCGATTCATCCTGGTAGCACTAAGATGTATCAAGAACTTCGACAAAGTTTTTGGTGGCCGAACATGAAGAGAGAAATAGCCAAGTATGTGAGTAGGTGTTTAACTTGTCAGAAAGTTAAGGCCGAACATCAATGACCAAGTGGCTTGTTACAGTCATTGGAGATTCCGGAGTGGAAGTGGGAACATATCACGATGGACTTTGTGGTGGGACTTTCGACTACTCAGAAGGGGTATGATGCGATTTTGGTAATAGTGGACCGGTTGACGAAGTCGGCTCACTTTTTGTCAATTCGAGTTAAGTATAATCTAGATCAATTAGCTAAACTTTATGTTAAGGAAATTATTTCCAGACATGGAGCAAAATTTTCGATTATGTCAAATCGTGACCCATAATTCACATCGAACTTTTGGAGAAGTCTTCAAGAGCAGTTGGGGACGCAGTAGAACATGAGTACGACATATCATCCATAAACCGATGGATAGAGCGAGAGGACAATTCAGACGTTAGAAGATATGTTAAGATCTTGCGTCATGGATTTCAGGGGTAGTTGGGATGATCATCTACCATTAGTAGTGTTTGTGTATAACAACAATTATCATGCAAGCATAGGTATGTCGTCGTAAGCTTTGTATGGAAGGAAATGCAGAACACCATTGTCCTGGGATGAGGTGGGAGAACGCAGAATGCTAGGACCAGAATTGGTGCAGCAAATAACGAAAGTAGTGAAGTTGATACGTATGTGTCTTGTAGCAGCTCAAGACAGAAAGAAGAAATATGCATACTTATATTGAGAGAATAGGTAATTTGTGTTAGGCTCGTATATCTTTCTAAAGGTATCTCCCTGGAAAGGAAAGATACGCTTTGAAAGAAGGGAAAACTAAGCCCAAGATTTATATAACCTTTTAAGGTATTAAAACGAGTACGTGAGGTAGCATATATGATAGGATTACCTCCAGACCTAGAGCGAATACATAACATATTTCACGTTTTAGTGCTATGTCTTTACAAACCGGATTATAAACACGTGATAGAATTTGAGCCTATTCAAATCGAGAAGGGCTTAACATACGAAGAGATGTCGATTCAAATCATTGATAAAAAAGAGCAAGTTCTTCGAAACAAGGTTATATCAGTCAGTAAAGGTATTATGGAAGAACCATGATACTGAAGAAGTAGCATCAGAATTGGAAGAGAAAATAATGGAGTATTACCATCATTTGTTTGTGTAGTGTAAGGTGAGATTCTGGGGACAAAATCTTTATAAGGGGGGAAGAATGTAACGACTGAGAAATTCTGATCCTTTTTAAAATACTTGAAAGAATTAAATAAGGAATAAAATAATATTATTTGTTATTATTATGTGTTAATCAGATACATATAGTTTTATAACCTAGAAACGACGGAACATCGTAGTATTTGAACCACGTGAAGGAATTAAAGTGTTTGAATTTCCAAGAAAAAAATAAAAGTTTTTTGAGAAAGTTTTCAAAAAACACTATTCACCGTTTACCTGCTCGGGAATTATTTTTGAACTTCCGAGAAATAAGTAACGTTATAATATCAATGTGAGATGGATTATGTAATAATAATCTAAGTATGGAAAACGTAATATTTTGCATGCGGACTTAGTTCGTGAACGTTAGGAAAATCATGTATTAATAATCGTATATAATGATCGTATGATAGGTATGTATTGTTCGAGGTAGTATAGGAGAGTATGATATGAAATATTATACAAGTATATGGGAATGATGGTAATTTGTATATTATGATTTAGTATACGAGTTAGAGTACGAGATTTATACATATAATATATGTTATAAGACTTTTAGTTAAATAGAATGAACTAATAGTATTGTGTAGTAATAGAAGAGTTCAATATAAATTTGATGTGCAAGCCCAAGTGTTTGATAATTAAAAGTCCAAGCTAATGTAAAGAAAGTCCAATAGGAATAAGCTAAACTAATTGATGCAAGCCCAATGTCATGATCCATTGGATAATTAAGATCCATGGAGCAACCAAGGTTAATTTGGGTTAAACTTGATGATCAAGTACTTTATGTGATGATCAAGCTTTGGATATGTTATGTGATTAGCAAGGAAGTTGAGTAATGAGCAAGTTTACTTAGTGGTTAAGTAGATGAATAGTAAGGAGGTTATTTTAAGGAGGATGGATGACATAAAGACCATTATGCCATAACTTTGTCAAGCCTATAAATAGAGGAAGTTTGCTAGACATTTGTTCATTATTTAAAACAATAACAACTTCCAAATATAAAGCAACTTATTGGTTAGAGAGAATAAGCACATATAAGTCACGACAACCTTTGTTAGATTTTCAAAGAACAGAAGTACAAGTTCTTCAAGGGTAAGACTCTTGTCTATTACATCTTCATCTCTATCATTGTAGGGTGATAAGAGAAGTGTAACATAATAAGCATGTATGCTAAGAACATCTAAGAATTAAGTAAGCAATAGACTTATGCCGAATAAAGTTATGAATAAGTAACTTGAACCTAAATAAGTTATTAACTTATGATGAACTTGTCATATGTGTGACGCCTCCAAAATAGGTATACATCACCCATCTTGAGTCGCCAGATACATTGTACATAAATCAAATACAAACTTAAATATATAATTGTCGTGCAAAATACTACAAAACATAGCTGAGTAGTTTAAACAAGAATATTGCCTTCTAGACAATATCTAATCTCAAATAGAGTCCTCATTATATTTATAGTCACTCTATTTCACAGAATAGTGAGGACTACTAAAACAATAATCTGGACCGTCAATTCGTTCCCCGAATTATCCCAGCTATATTCTCATTTCCTGAAGAGAACAGTGAAAGAAAGGGTGAGCTCAACTAGCCTAGTAAGAAATATTATGACTAAGATAATGCAGAATTTTGAAACCCCCAAATTATGGTACTTCATTACCTCATGATTTGGTGTTCACGTAATCAAAACATTCATATCTAACTACCCAATCATAATAAATTATATAGTAAAAACCTGCTCATACGGGATTACTTTAATAAAAAAATTATCTCCCAATTTCTCTAACCTTAAATACAATCATTCAAGTGTGGAAATAAAATTATTACATCACATCATTATTAAAAGTCCTATCATCATAACGATTTATGCAAAATTACAAGTCTTCATCACTTGTACATTTTTCTCTTTCTTTTTCTAGTTGTAGGTTTATCTACCTTCTCAACAATAGCTGAAATAAATATATAAATATGCAAGAGTGAGCAAACAAAGCTCACTTAAAATAAGAATAAATATCTTTACATCATTTGCCAAATAATAGGCTCAATAGAACTAAATGATAGGTTCTATTAACATTTCAACATTTGCTAATTCATAGGCTCAATAGAATTGAATGATAGGTTCTATTAACATTTCAACATTTGCCAATTCATAGGCTCAATAGAACTGAATGATTTGTTCTATTAACATTCTTAAATATACTACTAAGGGTCAAATGACCATGAACCATGTCCACAGTTATAAGTAATCTTTTAACTTTAACTTTAACAGTCATATGACTATAAGGACTCCACGTACTTTGGGGGATCAATCCTTCGTACAATGTATTGTGCACAACCATTTCAACGCTAAGCGTAAACCCCTAAACATAGGGTTGTTCATCTCAGTATTTAGAGTACAAGTTCGCACCAAAGAAAGTTTGGTTTAGATAAGCTTTCAAGGGTAATTGAAGTTTAATGATCATTAACTAGGGAACTAGTTGAATCAACGATGCTTGATAATACAACAGTTGTTTAATAACAACATAACTTAGAATATTTGAGAATCATAAATGAGCCGATTCTACATATCTAACTCATGCTTGAAATAACTATAGAGCATAAGTATTCAATAGAATGAATAAAATGGTTAAACTTTGCTTGAACAGTAAAATAAGTTAAGGTTCGAGTCTTATAATATTAGAATGATATTCCTGAATCTACATTTAACTGATAGCAATCAGGAAACTAAAAACTTGCCCAACAATGTATTATCTCATTTAAGGAATTAAAACAGTTCAATAATAGAGACGAGAGTTCAAAAACTACGCTCATTATACAATAATAGAAGTTAAGAAACTTGTTTAATTGTAAAAAGTTAGAATGAATCAATATAATAATAGAACTAACTCAAAGAAAATGTAAAGTTAGAAAATTTGCACAATGTAATAAATGAACTAGCTCAACAAAAGTGTAGAGTTAGAAAACTTGCCTTGAGTGGAAACTATAAAATTAAACTCACGATCACCTACACATAATTTTAGAACCACAATACCTATTAGACATGCTACCATATCATAATATGTTCATTACCATTCACATTTCAGAAACTCTAAGTGTTTTACTTTGCAACACTTGTTTAATTTTCATTATGTATACTAAATTACCACATAATGCGTTCTTGATTTACTAATCACTTTTAATATTTTGAATTCATAATCCACATAACACAACTCTATTTCACCTTGTTGTTACATGTTGGACACATTACCATAACCTTTAGCTAAGCCACAAAGAACGACCAAAGTCTGCAAAATAAACAGACTTCAGTGTCTGAAAATGGCCACTCGCACGGCCGCACGAGTTTCAGATAGGGATGTCGCGCGCCCGCTGCTGTGATAACCCAGGATTTCGAATAATCCAAATTTTGCGAATAATTTTTTTTATTAATATTAATATTAATTATCAATTTTGTGACAAGTATCTGTGATACAAGTCTCGAGAAAGTCAATTTGTGTATTGACTAATAAATTTAGAGTAGAGGTTTGCTTAATAACTTTAGAAAACCCTAACCCTAATTTTTAGATAAGGATTCGATAGAAAATACAATTAAAATAATTGTATTGTTGATGATGTGTTTGGACTGTATAGAAATATTGACCAATGGTTGACTGGATGGGGTTTATAATTAATAAACCTTAATAAGGGATTTAAAACCCTAATCTTAAATTTTAAAAATAAATTGTACAGTTAAAAACCCTAATTGTACGTTAAGGAACCCTAATTTAAAATCTGGGATTTCCTAAATCCTAATTATGCAACTCTAATTTTATTGGCAAGCCTAATGTGTTTAATTAAACTTAAATGTGATTAGAAACCCTAATTATAATTTAGAAAATTTATTTTTCTAATTAAAACCCTAATTCGTGGGTTATAAACCATAATGACCATTTTGACTCTAATTGCTAAATTAAGGCAATTTTAATTAGGAATATTAATCCTAATTAGCAAGATTGAATTTTATGATTAGGAAATATTAATATATTTATTGAATACTAATTATAATTTTGGAATATTAATTTTCTATTTTGAAAACCGAAATTCAAAAATCTTGGAAATTAAATTGCTAATCTAAAGGGTTTAAACCCTAAACCCTAATGTGTTCAAACCCTAATCCAAACCCTAAACCCTAAGTGTTTGTGTATTAGGACAAGAATGCCATTAATTGTATTTTAGAAATGACCAAAATGCCCTTTAGTGTAAATTAGTGAGCTAGCTTGCAAATCTTGGCAAATTTGTGTTAGGTTACCAACTACATTGACTTCTGTGACTGAAATCTCAGCAAAATCCAGCCAAATTCGTTCAACACATCAGATCTAACAACTAAGGTCATTATTTAAGAGATTTAGAGAGAGAAAGTGCACAAAAACTTAGCTAATTTCTATGTTGCTCTCACCAACTCCCATTCTCTCTCAAACCCACGAAAAATAGAAGTGTATCAGTCCCAAATACCTTCCACAGATCAACCATAAACAAATTGGAGGATTAAGATCAAGAATCAAAGCTTGAAGGTATAACCGAAAATTACAATTTGATCTTTGTTGCTTAAGAAATTTTTGTGTTTAAGTGTTTATTATTGTGTTATAAGATATTTTTAGTTGACCTATGATGATCCATGATGGATCCATAGCATCAAATGGCTTTAAAAGTGTTAATTGTTCAAATCTGTCCATGAACAAGTTTTATGGTCTGACAAGCTAATGTCAGGAGCCACAGATCTTTGTTCGTTTGTTGTTTTTGTTATTATAAAGTTTTAATTTGTATCCTGTTATGTTGTCTTTAAGCTGCAAGTGGTAGCACAGCAATTTGATATCTAGATTTCATGTTATTCTTGGTCAAACAACGTTGACTGAGCATGACCGGGACTTTCTGGGCAAGCCCAGAAAGTTTATGCAATGTCTGACAACCTTTTGAAGCCTACTGATCTGTCACACGTTAGTTATTATAATATTTTTGTTATATGCATATTGTAGCCTAGTATATGGACTATACTTTTATGTCTTTAGATCTCATAAACAACCAACATATTGGTTGTAATCGATGGTCAAAGTAGGTCACTTAGGCCACGGATGGGAATTTCTGGAAATTTCCAGAAATTTATGAACTTAGTTTTTGACCAGATTTGACCGGAGCATATCTTGTTAATCTGTTGTTGTTGGACTCAGATATTGTTATGTCCATTGTTCCTTGACATAAGGACTACATTTATGAACCATCAAACTACAAAAATATTGGTCAGAACCTAGATTAATTTGGACTAAAAAGTAGGTAGTTGAACTGCATGGGTTTCTAGGAAAACCCAGAAACCGTCTGATAACAATTTTGGAGGCTTTGATCTCCTTGTTGTGATGTAATATGACCCAGATGGTGATTGATTATTATAGTATTGCATTTCTACTACAATATCAATGTTTCAGTTAGCCCAGAGTTTGCAAGAATTGAGAATCACAAGTGGTCAAACGTGGACCGTCGAGAACTGACCTGACAATCTCAAGAACAACAAAGGCAACAGTTTTGTGTCGCTAAAGGTTTTAGCGACGGTTGTTAATTATTTTATTTTCTGATTTTTTGAAAAATAATTTAAAATTAGAAATAAATTCTAAAAATTACCAAAAATAGTTTTAAAATTTATTTTAAATTATGAAAAATAATTTCTGACCAATTAGAATATTTTTCATTAATATTTATAATTGTTTGAATATTAATGATATTTAATTTATTTAATTAGTATATTAAATAAATTAGAGAAAATGATTTAATATTATGAAAAATCATTTTAAATAAGAATAATGTATTTAAAAATATTTTGAGTTATAAAATGCAACTTTTAATATTTTTGGAGAATTTTCATTAACAATTTAATATTAATGATATTAGATTTATTTGATTATTAAATTAAATAAATAAGGATAAAAATAATTTTAATGATTTAAAAATCATTTTAATTGAGAATAAAGTGTTAGAAAATATTTTAAATTATAAAATATTATTTTCAATATTTTTGGAGAATTTTCATTAATAAATTAATATTAATGATGTTTGATTTATTTAATTATTATATTAAATAAATGAATTAAAAATGATTTTATTGATTTAAAAATCATTTAAAACTGAGAAAAATGGTTTAAAAATATTTTAAGTTATAATTAATGACTTTTAATATTTGGATAATAATTTCATTAATATTCATATATTAATGGTGATGATTTAAAAATGATTTTAATTTTTTTAAAAATCATTTAAGTAGAATATTGATGATTTAAAAATATTTTAAGTTATTGATGATAACTTTAATATTTTGTAATGTATGTTATTAACATTATGATATTATTAAATATTAATAATGGTAAGATTATATGATAATTAAATCATTTAAAAATAATTCTGATATTTGAAAATTATTATAAATTATAATAATTGCTTGATAATTATTAAAAGCTTCCGAAAAATATTATTAATGATAATTGACTTATCTAAATTAATATTGAAGCTTAGAGACCAAGTGTAATTGACAGATAACTGTGTTAATTGTCGGATAAGGTGACCAGAACACCGAGAAGGGACTGAAGTCTAACCGGACTGAATTAGTTTGACTTGTTTAATGTTTATATAGGTTATAAACACTAATGTGGCTATGTGGTAATGTGTCTAGGAGAAGTTTGACTGTGAATTACAGTGTTGTGTGTTATGTGAATTATTATGCTAATTGTTAGACCGATATTATTGGTTATAGGTCTTTCGAAAGCAGATAAGTATTTTGTGTAGCTGTAATCAGCGGAAGAGGCAAGTTTCCTAACTCAACCTTGAGTTATATTTTATTCAATTATTATAGTGGTTAATTATTGCTAATTACACCACATCCAGGGAAGTTATTGTTGATTATTCGCAGTTAGTGCATGCTTAATAATTCAAATTGAATTACTAATTCAGAAATATATATTCGTAGAATTACTGTTGTTGAATATTCAAATCTGTAGAAGTTAGAATTGATAGTATAAATAATTCCTGTTTACTGTCAAATTGTGTTGATAAATGTCTTAGCTAATTATTCTGGCTAGACAAACATTTGTTAGAACGTGATAAATTCAAGAAAATAATTCAATTGTTATTGGTAGAATCGATGCCAATTATTTCGGCAAGATCGATAAGTAAATAGAATTTGAAATCACAGTATTTCGTTGTAAAATCAAAATCTTGATTCTAAAACTGAGAAGAACAACCTTTTATATAAAGGGAACATGTTATCTTGATTCGACCTTCGCGCGCGTTTTAAGTATTATGCATAATATAGGGTATAATAAGCTGATCACTTGTTATACTTGCTGAGGGTATGATTTAATCTTTATGGTTATCTGATACACCTGAGTATATATCAAAGTAAATCTTCGATATCTACCCGAGAAAATAAGTTCAAGATCTTGTGTGATCACTCCGTATTAAATCTGGAAAACATTCAACTTTGCTATTTCGTAGAATTGATTCTTGATTATTCATTAGAATATCGTAGAATCTTTGAAAGCGTTGTACTCTTTCATTATTGAATTATTGTGTTGTATAGAATACGAGAAGACTTGTTATTGAATAACGAATTGTTCAGCTATTTCAAAGTTCCCCGAACTTTGGTTTCATTCTATCAAAATAGATAGTCTGTTGTTTTGAATTATTATACATTTATTGTATGTCTTAACTTGCAGGGCAAATTAGTTGCTTACCATTGCTAAATAAAACCTTTCAGCTAGGGACGAAGTTGCAAAAGGTGCTTGCGAAGAAGAATAAGGGCAAAGGCATCGTAATAAATTAGTTTTATGAACAGTATTATTTATTTTGTTGTATTATAAACCCTTTTTGTATATCTAAAGGGTATGTTTGTAAAGTTAAGGTTAGAAAACTTGGGTGATGTATTATTAAACTCTGATAAAAACTTATAAAAGTTACTATCTATATATATTATGGGTAGTTAAATGTTATTTATATTGTGGATCGTGAACACCAAACTCGGAGGTCAGATAACCCAGATTTGGGGGTGTAACACGCGCGACAGTTGTGCGCCCGTGCTTATGGGTTGCGCGCCCGTGCGACTTGCAGAACCCAGTTTTGACATAACAGAGTCACGACACATTTTATTAAGTCAACTAACACGAATTTAACCCATCAAAAAGTGATACTAACACATAAAATAAATATACAACTATCATATACTATCACTTCAAACAATTTAACAACTACTAACACTATTTTAATTTCTCAATTTTCATGTTTTTCACATAAAACTCCAATTTTTGATATTCATCCCAAAAATTATCACTATGAATTCATTATTTGGCCAAATCACTCTATTCCAATTACGTTATGATTGTATCTCATTGAACTAACATAAACAAAACTCAATTAACATTTTAGCATGCAATTTGACCCTCAAAATTGGTACTTACCTAAGTCATATGAACAATACATACAAGCATACAGTGTCAATTATTTTCTTCTACTGTCAAACGAATTTAGCATGCAATTATTGTTTAAACATACTTTCTACTCATCATAAACATGTATAACCACAAGTAATCCATTGTAAAGCAACAATTCAATAAACTTGCAATTCACAAAATCTAAAATAGTTTCCGTAGAACATATATATATATATATATATATATATATATATATATATATATATATATATATATATAATATAGAGTTAACATACCTTCAAAATGCTTATAGACAATCGTTGATAAACACTGGAATTGCTGTGAATTTTTTTAAGACTTTCTCAATTCTCTCTACTGCCTCTAGACTAGCAAAGTTAGAATGAAGCTTTGATAGCCAGTATGCGTAATAACCAAAATAAAAAACTGATATGGCCATAACACATATATTAAATATATCGGTTACCAACATAAATGTATATAATATTAATATATTATATTTATTATTTTATTTATTTATTTTATTTAATTTAAATAAACTAGAAATCTCAAAAGCCATAAGGCTTGTTTTGCAAAATCATTAAATATTAAAGAATTTATATATTAAGCCTTGTTTGTTAAAACTAAATTAAACTACTTTAATTTATTTTAATAACTCCTTACAATATAGTTATTTGTCACACTATATTTATTCAAGCTTTCATATTTATTTTAATTAATGCAAATAACAATTAATTAATTAAATCCTTTAATCACATAACACAATAGAAATAATTAATCATTTAAATTGAAATATCAATATAATAATCATTTCCTTAATCCATCAATTATTTATTTAATAAATAATTAACTAAACAAAATTAAATCAATTGAACAAATATTTATTCAACGATAATCACATCCATTAAATATTTATATAAATCAATAAAAATTTAAAATTACATTTAAAATTCCGGAATGTTACAAGAATAAATTATCTATAGTCTTCAACAGTATAACAACTAATAGAATATAATAGACAACTGTAGCGTAATAAGAAATCCATTAAAAGAGTCAAGTAGAGCATAAAATCAACTATCTTCTATGATTTAAAAAGTTTTTCATCAACTTTATCGCTGAGACTCAACTTAATAAATAAAATCAAATCATCCCTGCACCACAGCCAAGGATATTCATGTAATCATCAATGGTCATGATTATACCGAATAATCTATAGTCATAATTATACAAACAACTGTCCATCAATGAACTACATGCCAATGTGGACTTTCACCACATCATTCGTCACATTACGGTCATGATTGTACCAAATAATCATTGGTCATAATCATACCTTGTCCATCTCTGCACGTAAGTCAAAGATGACTTTCATCACAATATAAGCATGAGGATGATGACAATGACATAACATTTCAATAAAACAAGTTCAAGGATAAATTTAAAGATTTATAATTTAATTTATCCAAAAATCAATAATGTCCAAATTGTCAACATGATACTGACTTTGTAGAGTAAAACTCAATAATAATATTCATGTACCAAAAATAATTGGAACAGAAAAGAAATATATTTTTCGGGTAAATGGTACCCTATGAATAGTATTTCGGGAATAGTATCTCGTGAATAGTACCCCGATATGAAAAGTACCCCAAATAGCCCTAGTGAATAATAGTTTGGTGAATAGTAATTTGGATGAATAGTAACCCATAAATAGTAACTCGTGAATAGAACTCCGACACGAAAAGTGCCCCGAATACCCGATTGAATATTACTAGAGTGAATAGTAACTGGGTGAATAGTAACCTGTGATATTTCATGACGAGTACAAAAGAAATGATATCTCATACGAGTATAATAGAATATACAAAACTACAAATGGATTTTCACCCGCCATGCGGTAATCCACGTAGACATATCATTTCCACAATTTAATAAGGAAAGAATACAAAGGATCATTCACCATGCATGTGGTAGTCCACACAGACAGGATATTCTAACAGAATAATAAAGAATGGAATAACAAAAAAATTCACCAGGCATGCGACTAGACCGCACAGACAGGTTATTCCAACATAATAATAAAAAATAGAACCAGGTCATACGTAATCAGCACAGACAGGATATTCCAACAGAATAATAAAGAATGGAATAAAAATAGAATTCACCAGGCATTCGATAGACCGTACAGACAGGTTATTCCAAAAGAATAATAAAGATGGAATAACAGAAGAATTTCACCATGTATGTGGTACTTCGCAAAGACAGGTTATTCCAACATAATAATAAAAAATGAAATAATAGAAGAATTTCACCATTAATGTAGTAATTCGCATAGACAAGTTATTCCAACATAATAATAAAGAATGGAATAATAGAAGCTTCTCTTCGTGAATACTGAAAGAAATAATACCCCTTACCTCAAAAGAAGACTGGATACTGGAATAGTAAGGTAGCAGACTTCTCTTCTTTTTTCTCTCTATAATTTCTCTTTATAATAATTGCTCTATAGCTTTAGTGAATTTGTGAGAAATGAAGGAAGAATTAGCTTCTATTTATAGGAAAATATAGTTTCGATAATTGCACGTTTTGGGGCTCAAACTATTACAGTATAATACCTTCCTCTTTTTCTTCATTTTTAATTTAGTCCTGCAAGTATTATCAAACTTGCACCACCTCCCCTAATTGTAAATCATGTGAATCAATAGTAAATCACGTGACTCAATAGTTCTAAACATGTGAAAAAAAACAAGTACAGTATATTACATTCATCTATACCTCAATTTTTAATTTAGTCATACAAGTATTATCAATCTTGCACCAATTTCGCTAATAGTAAATCACGTGAATCAATAGTGCGCACATGTGAACACATAGTTATAAGTATGTGAATTAATAGCAATTACTTACTCATTTATCCAGTTAATTATCCGATTGGTCAATATAACCTACAAACATCAATTATTATCGAAATAATTGTTGATTTTCACTAACACAAATAATTCTAACACAATGGAACTATCAATTTCATCTTTAATCAACACGAACTTATTCATCATTAATATTATAATTCAAAATATTTAACAACCAGGTCGTTCCCAGAAAAGAGGGGGCTTTCCGATAAGGATTTCTCCTTATTGGCACACAATTAGGTGACCAAATCTCTCCTTGACAGAACTTCTAGACATTGTCAATATTGCAAATAATAATATGAATAACTTTTTCATCTCAATTATTGATTTAATAATATAACATATTATACAGATGATACTGTGACAATAATTGAATCAACAATATGAGAGATATGATACATCAATTACTATAGCAATAATTGAGTATAACTTAGTGACTTATTACGTAAGCATCAATAATCAATAATGTGTACTACTATGCAACTACGCGTATTACTGTACTTTTACTACCGGGTAGTTCAACAGTTTTAAAGGTAAAACCTTCGCCGTTATTTATATAAAATGATAATCCGTCATTTTCTAACTACGACAATACTTCAGTTGTGGGTTTTCCACCAATGATTGTGCCATCGTACTGATATTCCCAGACAAAAACAATATTCCCTGACCAAACGAATATTTTATAACAACTTGCTTACTTTGCAAAACAAATCCCATATCACCTTTAACTTTAACCTTTGATCAATTTAACTATTTACCAAAATAGAAAAATTGAATACTTTTATTTCATAAAACTCGGGATCTCACAATCTCCTCTCCTTATGAAATTTCGCCCTCGAAATTTACGTACGCACCTGGTATGCAGAAGAGATGAGGATATCTTGACATCATTTTAGATTCTAACTCTTGAGGTATATCCTTTGAGTGTTGAATACGATCCTTCTTATCCAAGATTTTAACAAGGTATCTCATCATACATTAAATCTTCTGTTATCTCGTCTAGTTCTAATTCCATAATGTGGTTTGGGTCGTCCACATAATTACGTAACATTGATACGTGAAAAATGTTATGACCACGCGACATACTTGGCAGTAAAACGAGTCTATATGCCACAGTTCTTACTCGATCAAGGATTTCAAATGGGTCAATTAAATCGAGGGATTGAGATTTCCTCTCTTCATCACCTCTTGCTTCTATAATAACGCCCTCTTGAACATTCTTCTTTACATTCATCTGATTCGGGTGTGTAGCTTGAGCGGCTTTAACTTTATCGATTAAAGTAAATTCTACTCGTATATTCATTATCTTTACTTGGGTCCCTAGAGTCTTTAACTATATCTTCATCATTTGTAAGTAATACGAAATAGGTTTTTTTTTGTTAACAACATCGCACTCATAAACACATACGATCTTCTACTCAACGCGTTAGCTACCACGTTTATTCTTCCATAATGATATTGAATGGTATAGTCATAATTTTCAACAAGCTCAAACCAACGTCTTTGGCGCATTATACATTCATTTTGGTTGAAGAAATATTTAAGGGTTGAAGAAATGGGTTTTGTACATGAGTTAATACAAAATTTGGCCATGAAGTCTTCAAGAATACGTTACGAAATTTATTAACAATAAAAATATCATTAAAAACTGTGACTCTCATCCAAGAATTGGATAGTACGTCACATTGATACCTTATCAACTTGCCACCTGTTATTCAACGTCCCCTACGGAAAGTTTTGGCTTCGGTGCATTCCACACAAAGAAGTCATCAGCGAAAGGCTTAGGGCTCTTTACTTAAGTCTTGATATGACAATGATTAACTTTAGTGGTTTGGTTGCTTGACTTCGCATAACAGGTTTGTTAGGAATATGAAAGCTAACAACCTTACAAAAAATATGATGAGTAGTTAACCAATCGATTCCTAAAATCGCATCAAAGGCCAGTATTTTTAAAGAGATAAGATCAACAGGTAACGTGAAAGTGTCAATTTGAATCAAACAAGACTTATAAATAGTGGAGGTAATGAAGGTTTCTCCTAACTGAGTTTCAACAGATAAGTCAAAGTCTAATCTCTCTAGAGTCAAATTTAAACGTTGATCACATGCAAGAGAGATAAAAGAATGGGTAGAATCGGTATCTAATAATGTATAGACTTCGCAATAATTTACAATTAACTAACCTATGCTAACTTCGTTCGGGTTTCTCACTTTTTGAGAAGTCACCAAAAATGCTCTTCTCAAAACCACTGACTTTGTTTTGTTTGTATCCGCCTTTGGTGCCATCGTCCCAGCTGAACTTGACTTTAGTGCACGATAAAATCGGGCTAGGTGACCTTTTTTCCACTACTAAAAAATAACTTGGAAGGTTGTGAACAGTTTAGACTCATGTGTCCCTCGTCTCCGCATCTATAGCTTCTAATTGGAGGTCGTTCTCCTTCCCTAAAAACGGTTATTGGTGTTGTTGCCGACGTCTTCCCATCATCGTTAAATCTTCTCTTCTTGAATTTTCCACTTCTATTATCTTAGCCATGATTACAACCGAAGTGGTTACCATTCTAGGTTATTGGTTCCGATGGTCGTTGCCACCAGTACGATTATTCGCATAACAGGTTTGTTAGGAATATGAAAGCTAACAACCTTACAAAAAATATGATGAGTAGTTAACTAATCGATTCCTAAAATCGCATCAAAGGCCAGTATTTTTAAAGAGATAAGATCAACAGGTAACGTGAAAGTGTCAATTTGAATCAAACAAGACTTATAAATAGTGGAGGTAACGAAGGTTTCTCCTAACTGAGTTTCAATAGATAAGTCAAAGTCTAATCTCTCTAGAGTCAAATTTAAATGTTGATCAGCATGCAAGAGAGATAAAAGAATGGGTAGAATCGGTATCTAATAAGGTATAGACTTCGCAATAATTTACAATTAACTAACCTATGCTAACTTCGTTCGGGTTTCTCACTTTTTGAGAAGTCACCAAAAATGCTCTTCTCGAAACCACTGACTTTGTTTTGTTTGTATCCGCCTTTGGTGCCATCGTCCCAGCTGAACTTGACTTTAGTGCACGATAAAATCGGGCTAGGTGACCTTTTTTCCACTTACTAAAAAATAACTTGGAAGGTTGTGAACAGTTTAGACTCATGTGTCCCTCGTCTCCGCATCTATAGCTTCTAATTGGTGGTCGTTCTCCTTCCCTAAAAACGGTTATTGGTGTTGTTGCCGACGTCTTCCCATCATCGTTAAATCTTCTCTTCTTGAATTTTCCACTTCTATTATCTTGGCCATGATTACAACCGATGTGGTTACCATTCTAGGTTATTGGTTCCGATGGTCGTTGCCACCAGTACGATTATTATCATTTTGTTATTTACCTGAGGATTATTATCTGCCTGTTGTACATTATCCTCGGTATTGATCGTTGGTGACTCAATGGTCTTATGTGCTTCATTGCTTATCTCGACATTTTCAGATGCCATTATCAAAAACTACCATAAAACAAGGGTTATTTAACATATCACATGTTATCCCTATACTCTAACCGACCAATTAAATACCAAATAAATGTATGGAGGTCATACTAGCGAAGGAATTCCCCGTCTCTCCCCCTCCTAGTTCCTGTCTCATATATCAGCCATGGATCATATCCCTAAGCTTTGATACCAACTGTGACGCCCCCAAAACAGGTATACATCACCCATCTTGAGTCGTCAGATACATGGTACATAAATCAAATACAAACTTAGTTATACAACTGTCGTGCAAAATAGGACAAAATATTGTTGAGAGTTTAAACAAGAATATTGCCTTCTAGACAATATCCACTCTCAAATAGAGTCCTCATTATATTTATTGTCACACTATTTCACAGAATAGTGAGGACTACTAAAACAATCATCTAGACCTTCAATTCGTTCCCCGAATCATCCCAGCTATATTCTCATATATCCTGAAGAGAACAATGAAAGAAAGGGTGAGCTCAACTAGCCTGGTAAGAAATATTATGACTAAGATAATGCAGAATAAATTATCCTTAGCCTTCAACAGTATAACAACTGATAGAATATAATATACAACAAGTTTTAGATCAACACCTGCAGCGGAATAAGCAATCCATTAGAAGAGTCAAGTATAACATAAAATCTACTATCTTCTATGATTTAAAAAGTTTTTCATAAACTTTATCGCTGAGACTCAGCTTAATAAATAAAATCAAATAATCCCTGCACCACGGCCAAGGATATTCAAGTAATCATCAATGGTCATGATTATACCGAATAATCCCTGGTCATAATCATACAAACAACTGTCCATCAATGAACTACAGGCCAATGAGGACTTTCAGCACATCATTCGTCACATTACGGTCATGATTATACCGAATAATCTCTTGTCATAATCATACCAAGTCCATCTCTGCACGTAAGACAAAGATGACTTTCATCACAATATAAGCATAAGGATGATGATAATGACATAATATCTCAATAAAACAAGTTTAAGGATAAATTTTAAAGATTTATAATTTAATTTATCGAAAAATCAATAACGTCCAAATTATCAACATGATACTACTTTGTAGAGTAAAATTCAAGAATAATATTAATGTACCAAAAATAATTTGGACAAAAAAGAAATATCGAAAAATCAATAACTGTCCAAATTATCAACATGATACTGCTTTGTAGAGTAAAATTCAAGAATAATATTAATGTACCAAAAATAATTTGGACATAAAAGAAATATATTTTTTAGGTAAATGGTACCCCGTGAATAGTACCCTATGAATAGTACTTCAGGAATAGTATCTTATGAATCATGTGACTCAATAGTTCTAAACATGTGAAAACTAATAATTACAGTATAGTACCTTCATCTATACCTCCATTTTTAATTTTGTCATGCAAGTATTATCAATCTTGCACCAATTCCCCTAATAGTAAATCATGTAAATCAATAGTACACACATATGAACACATAGTTATAAGCATGTGAATTAATAGCAATTAATTGCTCATTTATTCAGTTAATTACCCGATTGGTCAATATAACCTCTAGACATCAATTATTATCGAAATAAATGTCAATTTTCACTAACACTAATAATTTTAACACAATAAAACTATCAATTTCATATTTAATCAACACCAACTTATTAATCATTAATATTATAATTAAAAATATTTAACAACCAGGTCGTTCCCAGGAAAGAGGGGGCTTTCTGAAAAGGATTTCTCCTTATTGGCGCACAATTAGGTGACCTAACCTCTCCTTGACATAATATCTAGACATTGTCAATATTGCAAATAATAATATGAATAACTTTGTCGTCTCAATTATTGATTTAATAATATAACATATTATACAGATGATACCGTGACAATAATTGAATCAATAATATGAGAGATATGATGCATCAATTACTGTACCAATAATTGAGTCTAACTGAGTGACTTCTTACGTAAGCATCAAAAATCAATACCGTGTGCTACTATACAACCACGCGTATTACTGTACTTTTAATATCGGGTAGTTCAACAGTTTTAACGGTAAAACTTTCGCCGTTATTTTTATAAAATGAGAATTCTGTCATTTTCTAACTACGACGATACTTTCATTGTGGGGTCCACCAATGATTGTGTCGCCGTACGAATATTTCTCGACAAAAAGAATATTCCCCGACCAAACGAATGTTTTATAATAACTTACTTACTTTGCAAAAAAATTCAAATATCACCCTTAACTTTAACCTTTTATCAATTTAACTATTTACCAAAATAGAAAAATTGAATACTTTTATTTCATAAAATTTGGGATCTCACAATATGATTGTCATATGAATTTAGTATATTGGATAAGATGTGAGAACATTGAGTAAATGACTTAAACCAATTATAAGTCATAAGAAATGAAAATTGTAGTTTATAAGTGGATTAAGTCATGAACTTATGAAGAATAAGTAAAAGCCAAACTTGAAAATATATAGGTTAAAATGACCATTTGATGGTTAGAATCCATTTAGAACCATGATCATATCATTAGTAATGAAGTTTCTCCGGAATTCACACGATTGGACGATAATCGTCGAATTCGTAAAATTCTCGGAATGGAAGTCATATTTTGTATTTGAACTCAGAAATGTTGGTTTTTGATGGAGACAAGTTGTATTTGGTGTTATAGAGTTGCAGGACTCAAAAATGGCCGGGTTCCAACTTAGGATGAAGAAACGAGCATTGAGCGTTCATTAACATTTATCGTTTTCGTTAAAAATGGACTAATAGGTGAAAGTTTAGCAAACGAAGTCGAATAGATAAAATTCTTATATGAACACATAGAGTATGTAATTTGTGAATCGTTGGCTCTTGAACGAGCCAATTCGGACTTATAACGAAGAAGTTACGAGTCCATGAATCTCATAAGTTTAAAAAATCTATCAAAAATTTATGTGGCTCAGAGTCCACGCTGTAGCGCCCCCAAATTCGAGTAGCTTCCAACCCGACAGATGGTGCTATACTATCCAAACATTCATACATTCATTCAATTGAAAAGTCTCAAAAACGACCATAACTTCTATATATTTAAAGTAATATTTGCATTTTCCAGGTTCTATACCCATTACAAAGGTTCTTTGTCATAATATCGTTTACATTACAACATTAGACCTATACTATTACAAGACAGCTTAGTAATCTGCCTTAGCTTTTCCTTTATCCTTTTTCGATCCTTTGGGACGTTCAGTCTTAGCTGCATTCATATGGTTCAAGTAAGAGTGAGCATAACTAGCTCAGCAAGTATAACAATTCAATAACAACATTCTTGACACTTACGAATCATATATATTTAATAACTAACAATAGTTATGAAGTACTATTGATAATTCAAAACAGCACTTCGTCTTTCTTTCAAAATGTTTTACAATAATAACAATATTTAGTAAAACATTAACTCCGGTGAAAGACCTCGAGTATTCATTCTTTATTGGAAAAGGACAACCTGTAACTAAATTTATATGCCCGATATTACTTACGAGCACTTCTAGGTGATCAGCCTATTGTACTCTATGTTGATCAACACTACATCCATTAAACATATGCACGTTTAAGCATTTGGCAACCTCATGTGCCTGTTTTTTAACCAACAAAACATTTGTTTAACATTTAAGTCTTCTTTTGAAAACCATATCAAGTAGTTGACAAAGGATAACAACATTTGATAATAAACGAATAGATTATCAATATCAAGTCGAGCCAAAGAAATTGGCTTTAACTTTAATATACTTCAATTCATTCGAAAGAATACATGAACTTCAAAAACTTGTTCAGATTGAATTGAGACAAGAGTTAGAATACTTGCCTTTAGCGTTTGCTATGGTATATGAACTTTATGTTCAAGTCTTTTAAGTCTCTACAATACATGATCACACAATGCCTTACATTATGTAACATATAATCAAGTATGTATAGGACTATATCATACCTTCATCTCAATCTAATTGTGTATTAGATTCAGTTATTATCCATTCTGATTTATCATTATCCTTGCATTTATATTCGACTAGGTTATCTCAACCTTTATACAACATCGTTAAGGTTTAACAAAGTTTAAATAATGCTACATTGCATCCCATAAGTTGTGTTTACTTTTAAATTAATTATCTTTCTTTTCTTTATACTTACAAACATTCATTACCATCCTTGTTCTGAGACAAGCGCTGCGGCGCGAGTCCTTACTTAATGGGTAGCGCTGCGGCGCCACACTCCAGAAGATTTTCTTACTGTACATGGCGCTGCGGTGCCATAAATGGTACTATGGTTCGCGCTGCGGTGAACTCTTGCAGTGTGCTCGGACACTGTTACGCACTGTGCCGCGACCAGTTTGGCTTAGGGTTGTCGCCGCGGCGCCAACTCTGTGCACCAGAAAAAGATTCAGTCTTTAAATTTTGTGAACTTCCCAGACGCATAACTTCTTTGCTATAAGTCCGAATTGGCTCGTTCGAAAGCCTACGGTTTAAATATTATGTAATCTATGCATTCATGCAAGAATTTTATCTATATGACTTTATCTGCTAAAAATTCATCTATTGGTTCATTTTTAACAAAAACGATAAACGTTCGTGAACGTTCAACGCTCGTTTCTTCGTTCTAAGTCGGAATCCGGTCATTTTTGAGTCCACAACTCTTAAATGTCAAATATGACTTGTCTCCATTGGAAAACAATAGTTCCGAGTTCAAACACAAATTTTGACTTCTATTCCGAGAATTTTACGAATTCAACGATTATCGTCCAATCGTGCAATTTCCGACAAACCTTCATTCTTATGATTTGTTCAACATTACAAATGAATTCCATTCCTTATATGAACATCTCAACATACTTATTACAACAAATTATATTTATTATTGGATTTTTGACTTATTCTTCATGAGCTTATAATTTTATTCCATTATAAACTACTTAAGATTTAATTGTTCATGACTTATGACAATTAAAGTTTCTTAATCATCATACCTTAAATATTCTTAACATATAACTTTACTTATGTATACATGATACATATGATCATACAAGTTTTTTACATCCATATTACTCCTCTTAATAAACTCATTATAAGTTCATAATTTTCATATTGACATTAAGGGTTAACTTATAATATGTTTAAACTTTTATACATTCAAATGACTTATTACCAACTTATGTGGCTTAAGTTCATTGATTACTCATTCTTCTTACTTCTTAACATCCATGATCCTTAATCCAAACTTTACTTATCAAACTTTTGAATTCTTGGTAAGGTAGCTTTCTTCTTCTTCTTTCTTATTGAAGTCACTTATTGTAGCTTATTCTCTCTAACACTTAAGCACTTTGTAATATGTTGGATTATTTGAACAAGTGTTAAATGGCTAACAAGCCTTCTCTATTTATAGAAGTTGCGAAGCTAGGGTAGTTTAGTCATTAAATCCTCCCACCTCCTTTAAGCCACCTCCTTACTATTCATTACTTGTTAATCACAACTCTTATCCTATGCTTGGCCATTACTTCTATTACTTGGTCACCACATTAACTTGGTCACCATACTTACCACATTAATATGGTTTGCCCCATGGGTCATTACATCTCATGGATTCTAGCTTGGGCTTGGACCAACTTAATCTTTGGGCATTGCATTAATAAACACTAATTGGTTCATTAATTAATACTTGGGCCTCTCCCTTTAATTCACTTGGACTTGTATTAATTCCAATCAACCTTTCCAAGTTCATTAACATTACTTAATACATATAGTTTATGTATTATTTTCGTATTCTAATTCATATAGAATTTATATACTATACTTCATCCTTCATACAAACTCATATAATACTCGTTTTCATTACTTTGTACAATACCTAAGTATCATACAATTATTACTTATTCATTACTACTTCGCTATCCTTAACGTGTATAAATTAAGTCTGCAAGCGAAATATTACATTTTCTATAACTAGCTTTTTATTACATATTCCATCTTACCTTGTCATTCTATCATTACGTATTTCTCAGAAATTCAAAAATAAATCCCGAGTGACTACCGATGAATAGTGTTTTTCAGAAAATCTCTCGGAAAAATTTTATTTTCGTCTTGGAAATTCAAACACTTTAATTCATTCTCATAGCTCAAATACTACGACATTCTAACATCAATAGGTTATACAATGACAACCATCTTGATAACACATAGAATAGAATATTATAATTATTTAATTTAATAAAATCATTTTACAATAAAATCTAAATTTCTCGGTCGTTACATTCTTCCCCCCTTATAAAGATTCTGTCCCCAGAATCTCGTGTCGCTTTAACCAAATAAATGGGGAAAATTTTTCTTCATCTTTTCTTCTAATTCCCACGTTGCTTCTTCAGCATCGTGGTTCTTCCATACTACCTTTACTGATTGTATTACCTTGTTCCTTTCTATCAATGATCCGCATCGGCGACTCTTCATATGTTAAGTCTTTGTCGATATGAATCGGCTCATACTCGATTACATGCTTATATTCTGGCTTATATAGACGTAATACCGATACGTGAAACACATTATGTATTCGTTCTAGGTCTAAAGGTAATACTATCACATAAGCTACCTCTCCCACCCGTTTTAATACTTCAAAAGGTCCTATAAACCTTGGACTTAACTTTCCTTTCTTTCCAAAGCGTATCTTTCCTTTCCAGGGAGATACATTTAGAAACACATACGAACCCACCTCAAACTCTCAACTTAGTCTATATGAGTCCGCATACTTCTTCTGTCTGTCCTGAGTCGTGTCGAGACGTATCCGAATTAACTTCACCACATCCGCTGTCTGCTGCACCAATTCTGGTCTTAGCATCCGGCGTTCTCCCACCTCATCCCAACACAACGGTGTTCTGCATTTTCTTCCATACAAAGCTTCATACGGCGGCATACCTATGCTTGCATGATAACTTTTGTTATACGCAAAATCTACTAGTGGTAGGTGATCATCCCAACTACCCTTGAAATCTATGACGCAAGACCTCAACATGACTTCTAACGTCTGAATTATTCTCTCGCTCTGCCCATTGGTTTTTGGATGATAAGATGTGCTTAACTTCAGCTGCGTTCCCAACAGTTCTTGCAAACTCCTCTAAAAGTTTGATGTGAATCGCGGATCACAATCTGACACAATCGATACCGGTACTCTATGTCTAGAAATGATTTCCTTAACATAAAGTTTAGCTAACTATTCTAAGTTATATTTGACCCTGATTGGCAAAAAGTGAGCCGACTTTGTCAACCGGTCCACTATTACCCAAATCGAATCGTACCCTTTATTCGTCATCGGAAGTCCCACCACGAAGTCCATCGTGATATGCTCCCACTTCCATTCTAGAATCTCCAATGACTGTAATAGGCCACTAGGTCATTGATGTTCGACCTTAACTTTTTGACAAGTTAACCACCTACTCATATACTCTGTTATTTCTCTCTTCATGTTTGGCCACCAAAAACTCTGTCGAAGGTCTTGATACATTTTAATGCTACCAGGATATATCGAGTACCTCAAACTATGAACTTCTTGTAACACTTGCTCCTTTAATTCCGTATCATTCGGTACCCAAATTCTTCCTTCAAATCTTAATAATCCCTCATTATAAAGACTATACTTAGTATCTTCCTTCTCGGATAATCGCTTCTTAATTTGGTTACACTCGTCCGTCTTGAGTTGTACCTCCTTGACTCTGTCTATGATGGTAGATAGCATCTTCGTCATAAAGAATATCTGCCTCAAATCACTCGACATCTTCACTCTATTTCCATCCTAGCCATCTCTGTTATTAACTCATTTTGAGCTGTTAACATAGACATCTTTTCCCGACCCTTCCTACTTAAGGCGTCGGCAACAACATTGGCCTTTCCAGGGTGATACAGGATTTCACAATCACAATTTTTTATCAATTCTAGCCATCTTCTCTGTCTCATATTTAACTCCTTCTGAGTGAAGATATACTTTAGACTTTTATGGTCCGTATATATCTCACATTTTTTCCCATAAAGATAATGTCTCCATATCTTTAGGGCAAACACTACCACAACCAGTTCTAGATTATGAGTAGGATAAAGTTTCTCATAATCTTTCAACTGCTGTGATGTATACGCAATGACTTTGACATGCTTCAAAAGCACATAACCAAGTCCTCTATGCGAAGCATTACTATACACTACAAAATTTCCTGTGTCACTAGGCAATGACAAAATAGGCGCTTCACTTAATCTTTTCTTCAGTTCTTGAAAATTGTCTTCACATTTATCTGTCCATACGTATTTCACCATCTTCGTTGTAAAATTAGTCAACAGGGTAGCTATCTTTGAAAAATCTTGGATAAATCTTCGATAGCACCCTGCTAACCCTAGGAAACTCTGCACCTCAGTCGGCGTTTTTTGTTGTTCCCAATTCATTACTGCTTCCACCTTCGCTGGATCCAATGAAATCCCGTCTTAGTCAATGACATGACCTTAAAATTGCACCTTTTCCAGCCAAAATTCATATTTGCTGAATTTCTCATATAACTCCTCCTTCCTTAGTGTCTCCAACACTAATCTTCTGACGTCTTAGAATAGACGAGAATATCATCGATAAACACAACGACAAACCGGTCCAAATATGGTTTGAACACTCTGTTCATCATATCCATAAATGTAGCTGGTGCATTCGTCAAACCGAATGACATCACCAAAAACTTGTAATGACCATAATGAGTCCTGAATGTTGTCTTTGGTACATCTTCCTTCCTGACCTTTAACTGGTGATACCCCATCCGTAAATCTATTTTAGAAAAATACTTTGCCCCTTTCAATTGATCAAAGAGATCATCGATCCTAGGCAGTGGGTATTTATTCATTATCGTTAACTTGTTCAACTCCCGATAGTCGATAAAAAGTCTTAACGATCCATCTTTCTTCTTGACTAACAAATCCGGTGCTCCCCACGGAGAAACACTTGGTTGAATGTACTTTCTGTCCAATAGTTCCTGTAACTGAACCATTAGTTCTTTCATTTCCATAGGCCCCATACGTTATGGTGCCCTTGAGACTGGTACCGCTCCTAGCACAATGTCTATCACAAATTCGATCTCCCGATCCGGCGGTAAACCCGATAACTCACTTGGAAATACATCCCTGAGCTCGGTTACTATAGGTATTTGTTCCATGGTTGCTCCCACTCTCTGGGTATCAAAAACATGGCATAGATAACCTACACATCTCTTTCTTAAAAGTTTTCTAGTTTGTGTCATCGTAAGGCAACACGAACGTCTCGGCGATTTATTACTGTAAAATACTACAGGAAGTTATTTTAACGTCTTGATACTCACACATTTCTTTTGGCAATCTATAATTGCTCCATGGTTAATCAACTAATCCATTTCGAGAATTACGTCGAATTCTCCTAACTTTATCGGTATTAAATATACCGATAAGTTACAACCACGTACATCTACGCAACAACTCCTATAAATATCTTCAACAGGAATTATCTCTTCATTTTTTACCTTAATTTTCAAAGGTATAGGCAATTTTTTGGGAAATAATTCAAGTCGTCTAGCAAAATCACATTCTATAAACGAACAAGTAGCACCCGAATCAAAAAGCACGTATGCATTTATGTTATTAATCGGAATAATACCTGCAACTACATCCCCTGATGCCACTGCATCCTGGACCGTCATATTAAAAGTACGGGCCATTGATTTCCCCGGCTGAGCTGGACCACTAATAGCTAACTTACCGCTATTAGTTCCCTTATTTCCTTCTGTCCCCTTCTTCGGGAAGTTCTTCGCCATGTGGTCAGTTGTTCCACATATAAAACATCCGTGATTTTTCTTCGGATTTGGACAGTTAGGCGAAATGTGCCCATCCTATCCACAATTATAACAAACCGCCTTTCCTTTGACACAGACTCCTAAGTGAGTCTTCCCGCATGTTTTATAGACCTTCATCCTCCTCTTAGCATCCCCTTGTTTACTCCGGTATTCCCAGAGGTAAAGTCCTTCCTCTTTTGACCGTTGCCACTTCCACTGGCTCCCTCGGTCTTGGTTTCTCCATCAACCTTGCCCTTGTTTTTCTTATCCTTGTGGTACTGGCTGAGAGCCACATTCCCACATTCGGCAATTATTGCCTTTTCTAATATTGTTCCAAAGGAAGTACTTTGGAACACATAGATTCGGCTATAGAGCCAGGGTTTCAAGCCCTGCTCTAATCTTCTAGCCTTTCTCACTTTAGTGTCCATTTGATGTAGAGCAAATCATGCCAGTTCATTAAACTTGGCAGCATGCTGGGGAACTGTCATATCCCCTTGTCTTAATTCAAGAAACCTCATTTCCATCCTCCCTTGCACACTCGTGGGAAAATAGTTCTCGAAGAAAATCTCCTTGAACCTCTCCCACGTTAGGTTTCCTATGTCGGCCCTAGCCTGGTTTGCCTCCCACCAGAAGTTGGCCTCTCCTTTCATCAAATTGGTTACAAAGGCAACCTTTTGACCCTCCTCAACATTTGCTATTAAAAATGCTTTCTCGATTTCTTTTACCCAAGTTTGAGCTTCTATGAGGTTCGTAGTTCCATTGAACTCTGGCAGACCTACAATTTTAAAATTCTTAAAAGTTGTAGCTCATACTACTCCAGGAATCACGGGTACATTAGCCCCCGTTCTATTAAATGCAGTCGTTAAGAGATTAATGAACTCGTGCATTAGATTAACTGGACCACCCTCCAGTTGGTTAACATTAGGGCCTTGATTTCGTTGTCTCCTTCTTGGCGGCATTTTTCTGTTAAGAAAACAACACATCATTATTACTTTATTCTTGTTGGTTTGTTATTATTTGTAATAAAACAACAACTCATATTCATTACTCAATATGTTCTATAAAAAGACTTATATTGATTCATAACTGATAGTGCAACACTACATTGTTTACATTACTCAGCCTTAGCTGATTACATTACCATCCCGCAATTACTTTCCAAAAATTGGGATTTACAAAAGACAATTCTTTGTTATACAAAAGAGGGTTTTACGTCACTACTAGATACATAATATTTACATATCTAATCTACTCTAGCTATTACTAGATTACATCTGACGTAGGGCATTATCAAAATCTTTGATGGCCAGACCGACAATAACATCTCTATTGATAGTGTGTCGGGTATGTCCTACTTCTATCTGATACCCAGTTACCTGCTGCTGGAAATCTACATGCGAACTCCTATGTATATAGGACATCCTCTCCAACTTCCGCTGTTTAGTCTTTAGCTCTTGCTTGAGCTCAAAGACTTCACATTTCAGCTGTCGGACCTTGTCCTTAGCTAGAACTCTATCATCATGATCCTCTTCCTACATTCCCTCCATGCTAGACTTGTCATCACGGACAACTTGGAGTTCCTCTTTCAACTCCTTAACCTCTTGGCAGTTGTAGCTGCCCCGAATCCGGGCCCCGAATCGCCGCGGACTCGGTAAACTATTTCTATCACTATTTGCGGAAGATATAAACATAAATTATTTATACAATACATTACACACTATTCCCCAAGGTCGAGTAACCTTAACTTATACACAATTCATAAACTATTTATCACACAACAATATTTATCAAAGTATACTATTACAAACTAGCCGCACATTTTATCCCAAACCGGACTTGGCATTATCTTTTCCTATATCCGAACGCATTCGCCTTATCTGCAATGTTTTATCATGATATAGCAAGGGTGAGCATGAAAGTTGCCCAACAAGTTTATATACAACAATATAACGATATATCATGATTGAAGAGTATGAATAATAAGCTGGCTATAATTCATCAATATAGTTGAGAATTATTACGAATAAAATTTTTACTGAACAAGTTTTAAACATGAACAAACATTTCTGAACCAACTGGTAATGAAGGTGATCAGCCTTTCATACCTGACTTATACATGCAAGATGTACAGAGTAAAATTTTCATGGCAATCAGCAATGATTAACCATAAGCTTGAATAAAATACTCTTAGTGGAGTTTAGTAAAAAGAAACTTGCCTGAACCGTTGATTACCGCAACGCAACTTATAACGCTTTACCCGAAGACCTAATATTAGTAATATAGATCTCCAATATTAGAATAATATCATTACAGTATAATAATGTTATATTTATACACATAATAACCTAAACACATAGCACATAACCCTATCAGTCTTTACAACACATAAGACTTAGTATCAGGTCAAACTATTTTAGTCTGACTTGAAACCGACACAATTCTATCATCCCGACGGTCTAGTCGGACAAAAAATTGAGTTTAAATTCAATTAAACTCTGTCTAACCACTTAAGAATTATCCCAGATAATTTTCTTAGCAGTCAAAATAATTTTTAAAGACTTATAAAATTTTTTTAAATAATTATTACCATTTATGACCATTTTTCAATTATTAAAACCGTATTTAAATAAATTAAATACCACATAATTCCTTAATCATTAATATTCATTTAATATAAAATATTAATAAAAATCATTACATAATATTATAATATAATTATAATACATCAAAGTATTTTTAATACCTTAAAATCATAATTATATGATTGTCCAACACTTAAATCCATTATCCGATAATTGCTATTAATATTAAAATATTAATATTTTCATGCCAAAATATCAAAAGTTATAATTTATAACATAAAATATTTTTATAACACTTAAATCAATTTAAATGATTTTTAAAACATTAATTTTATTTTTCCATAATTTATTTAATATATCTATTAAATAAACTAATTATCATTAATATTGATTAATTAATGAATTTCATCCCAAAATATTAAAATTCATAAAAAATAACTTAAAATATTTTCTTATACCATAATATTATTTTTCATGATTTTTCATGAATTAAAATTATTTTTAAATAATTTATCTAATATTGTAATTAAATAAATAAATAACATTTATATTCCAAAAATATTAAATATTTTCAAAATATACTTAAAATAGTTAAAAACTATTTTTCAGAATTTATTATGTATTTTTAATAATTAAAAACCATTTTTTCTAATTTTTAATCATTTTCTGGAAAATAATAAATAAATTGTCGCTAAAGGGCCCTATAGCGACAGAACCGTCGCTATAGGTGTTCTTGATGCCTGCCCAGATCTTCATCGCCAGTGTTCAAGTTGGTAGGTTTGACCAGCTATAACTCTTGGATCCTAACGTATCTGGGTTTGATTAGGTGTTCAAATTATAGTATTGATGCAATACTACAACCCTAAACAAACAACATGGCAATTCCATACCAAAACAGAGAGATCTGGTTCCTTAAAAAACTTGTCAGGCCTGTTCTTCAGTTTATGGGTTACCTAGAAATGAAGAACAGCCCTGGGTACCTTCCTTGTGATCCTTGTAACTTGTAATCTGGGCTTGTTTTGTGTAAATTAAATATTTTATATTAAAGTGAGTAAATCAGGCTTCATTTATATAACAACATATCATCCGTTTATCATCACACCAAGAAGATCAAGACTGGTCAAAGTCTGACAAAAATTTCGGACATGAAGATTCTGGGTTGCCCAGATTGTTCTTCAGAGGGATTGGTCAACTATAATTTGACCGGATACAATCATCGATTATGTTATTGATCTAAGTTATCTAAAGGTTTTAATACACACTACTCAGGTCAGGATACAAGATTCAAATCATAAATTAGCTAAACAACTAAACACGTGCAAGATCTGATCCTTCAAAATGATTGTCAGACGAGATCTGGGTTTCTGGGTTACCCAGAAACCAGATTCCGTGAACGGTCAACCCTGTTTGACCAATAATAACTTGCGTTTACGATACGATCTAACCATGTTTCAAGTTGTAGATCCAAGACCATATAACATACTACAGAAACCAAACTTTAAAACACCAAACACATTAACACGTACGAATCTATGAGCCCTGACATTGGCTTGTCAGACAACAAAATTAGAGTTCTTGACCATTTTATTAAAACCTGATTTCGTACATCTAGAGGTTATAGATCCATGATCTATCAACCCAGATCACTAAAGGACAACCTATAACATATTTCTAACCAATCATTAACAACATGTAACATCAAATCGTAAGATTTAAAAAAATTAGGGTCCTTACCATTTCTAGCTTTGATTTTTGAATCTGACCTTGTTGATCTGATCTTGACAAGTTAAGGACTGATACTAACTTATCTTATCACACTCTCTCACTCTAAATTTCGAGTTGAAGAGAGAAATTGGCTTGGAAAAAAATGAAAATGAAAGTATACATTTTCTCTCTCTCAATCTATATAAATGGCATGATTAAATGTATTTGCTAGATATGTTAGCTGGTTGCTGAGATTATTAAGTCAATGGGTGGTTAGAGTAGTTCAACAACTCAGTATACAACAATATTTACAAGCCACCTATTTAGGAATGTGTCAAAAGGGCATTATAGTCATTTTGATTTAATTTTTAATGGCATTCTTGTAATTGGCCAAACCCTTAGGTTTAGGGTTTGTTTATAGTTTAGGGTTTGGAGCATTTAGGGTTTAGGTTGTAACCCTTAACTTCCAAATTGAATTTCTACAATTTCCAATTTAGGTTTTTCGAAAATAGAAAAATAATATTTTAACTTATAATTAGTATTTACTAATTATATTATAATTTCGTAATCATACTTTAAATCTTGCTAATTAGGATTAATAATTCCTAATTATAATTGCTAATTACGCAATTAGGGTCAAAATCACGGATTAGGGTTTATAAACCACTAATTAAGGTTTCTAATAGAAAAATAAATTTTCTAAAATAGAAATAAAATTTTCGTAATTAGATTAGGATTTTCTAATTACCTAATCTTGAAAATTAGAATTAATATATCCTAATTAACATTAAAAGTATTAAATTAACACTTTCGTTTTCCCTAATTATAAAATCAGGGTTTCAAATAAAAAAATTAGGGTTTTCTAAATTTGAAATTAGGGTTTGCTAATAATTAAGCTTTTACCTAATTAGTAGTATAATTAATACCACATAAGCATTATAATTACCATTTCTATTCCCAGATTAGGGCTTCAATTTATCAAAATCTGAAACTAGGATTTTCAGATCAAGTATTAGGGTTTTCTAATAATCAAATCGGGTTCCCAATAATTCATTAGGGTTTTCCCTAATTAATAACGTTTAACCATATACATATCATTGCATTCCCAATATAAGGTTTTTAATATCCGAATTAGGGTTTCAGACTCCCAGAACTGAAACTAGGGTTTCCAGAACTGGTTTCTAGGGTTTCTTATTAGACGTTATGGTTTTCTAACTGAACGTTAAAGTTCTTAATATATACTTAGGGTTTGACACATATATAATTCATCTGGTCAACCCTTGACCCTTAACCACATTCAGTACACATACCTAACCCTATTCACAGAATTTAATCACATAAATCCTTAATCCTGAATAATTCACCTAAATCCTTCATAGAATTTTGAAATCATCAAAATTCAATCTCAATTACATCAAACGCATACACTTATTTTCTGTCTAGATCTATTATTTGACCTTAAATCAATCATTTAAGATTTTAATAAATTGCCCAAATTCTCGGGTTGTCACATTCACCCCTCCTTCTAAGAATTTCATCCCCGAAATTCACCTTACACCTTACACCGTGCACCTTACACCAATCATACATATCACATGTTACCCAATACACCACTCACAAGAGTAAAAGTTTTTAAATTGTGCTGAGGGGTCATATAGACCATGAACACATAGTTTTAACGGTATTTATACCGGAAAACAAAACATTACTTGGTCTGTTTACAATCACAAAGAAGGTAAACTACCATTACTAGTACTTTAGGTGATTAGCCTATCGTACTCGTACGTCATGCACAACGTATTAAATCATTTTTAGCGAATATTTACGCTACTAGATTGGATTATTTATCCAAACTGTAGCAGCCCCGAATCCGGGCCCCGAATCGCCGTAAATCCGGTATACTATTTCTATAACCATTTGCGGAAAATATAAACATAAATTGTTTATACATTACATTACACACTTATCCCCAAGGTTGAGTAACCTTAACTTAAACATCATTCAAAAAAATATCTATTACAAAACAATATTTATCAAAATATATTATTACAAACTAGTCGCACTTTATATCCCAAGCTGAACTTGGCCTTAATCTTTTTCCTGTATCCGAACACGTTCGCCTTATCTGCAATGTTTTATCATGATATAGCAAGGGTGAGCATGAAAGCTGCCCAGCAAGTTTAAATACAACAATATAACAATATATCATGATTGAAGAGTATGAATAATAAGTTCGCTATAATTCATCAAAATAATTGAGAACTAGCACGAACAAACTTTTGACTGAACAAGTTTTAAACATGAACAAACATTTCTGAACCAACTGGTAATGAAGGTGATCAGCCTTTCATACCTGACTTATACATGCAAGATGTACAGAGTACAAATTTCATGGCAATCAGCAATGATTAACTATAAGCTTGAAGAACTACTCTTATTAGAGTTAAGTAAAAGAAAACTTGCCTGAACCGTTGATTACCGCAACGCAATTTATGACGCTTTACCCAAAGACCTAATATTAGTAATATAGATCTCCAATATTATAATAATATCATCACAGTATAATACTGCTATATTTATATACACATAATAACCTAAAAACATTACCACATAACCCTTTCAGTCTATAACACACATAAGACTAGGTATCAAGTCAAATTATTGCAGTCTGAGTTGAACCCGACACAATTCTATCATCCCGACGGTCTAATCGGACTTTTATCGAGTTTAAGTTCAATTAAACTCTGTCTAACCACTTAACCATTATCACAAATAATTTCTTATCAGACAAAACATTTTTCCTAGGCTCGTAATAATTTTCGGACCATTTATCAACATTTTTCAATCCTTAAAACCGTATTTAAATGAATTAAATACCACAAAATTCCTTAATTTTTAATATTCATTTAATATAAAATATTAATGAAAATCATAACATAATATTATAATATAATTATAATATATCAAAGTATTTTTAATACCTTAAAATCATAACTATATGATTTTTAAACCATTAAATCCATTATCCGATAATTAATATTAATATTAAAATATTAATATTTTCATGCCAAAATATCAAAAGTTATATTTTATAACTTAAAATATTTTTATAACACTTAAATCATTTTTATATAATTTATAAAGTATTAATTCCATTTTTCCTTAATTTATTTAATATATCTATTAAATAAACTAATTATCATTAATATTGATTAATTAATGAAATTCATCCCAAAATATTAAAAGTCATCAAAAATAACTTAAAATATTTTCTTATACCATAAAATAATTTTTCATTATTTTTCATGAATTAAAATTATTTTTAAATAATTTATTTAATACAATAAATAAATAAATAAATACCATTTATATTCCAAAAATATTAAATATTTTTGAAATATACTCAAAATAGTTAAAAACTATTTTTCAGACTTTAAAATAATTTTTCAGAATTTATTTTGTATTTTTAATAATTAAAAACCATTTTTTTCTATTTATTTAATTATTTTCCTGAAAAAAGAAAATAACTGTCCCTAAAAGGTCCTATAGCGACAAAACCGTCGCTATAGATGTTCTTGAGTGTTCTTGACATTTTACCGGTTGGGTGGTTTGACCAGCTTTTAAGCTATGATCCTAAAGTTTTCTTGGCTGGAAATTGTTCTAATCATGTAGTATAAGTGTAATACTACAACTAAAATCAAACTTCATGGCCATAACACTTTACAACTGAGAGATCTAAGCTCTCAAACTACCTGTCAGGCGTGTTCTTCATTTTCTATGTTACCTAGAAATGAAGAACAACCAAGGTTCCTACTTTGATCCTCCGGATCTAGGCCTTCCAGGTATGATTAATGTAATATTAATGTTTCATTGTGTATTAATCATGTCACTGTACAAGTAAATAACCTCAGATCATCTTAACAACAACAGATCTAAGCTATCAAGTCCGGTCAAACTACCTGTCAGGAAAGTGTTCTTGAGAAATCTGGGTTTTCCAGATTTCGTCCAAGGCAGTAAGTCAACGCCAGTTTGACCGTGATTATCTTTTATTCCGGTTATGATCTAAGTGATATAGTGGTTTTAATATATAGTATACATGA
This sequence comes from Panax japonicus, assembly GCA_020205505.1. Lineage (NCBI taxonomy): Eukaryota > Viridiplantae > Streptophyta > Magnoliopsida > Apiales > Araliaceae > Panax > Panax japonicus. The sequence continues at coordinate 59,440,807 of CM035096.1, forward strand.
CCAGTTACAAAGATCAAACAATAAAAATACCAAAACACCTAACATCAGCAAGATCATAGCCTTCAAAATTGTCTGTCAGGCTTTTCTGGGTTTCTGGGAATTTTCTAGGCTGCCCAGAACGTAAATCCGTGATCGGTCAACGTGCTTTGACCGTTCATAATTAGAGATCTAGACTTTCTATGACCTTATTTCCAGGTTCTGATTACAGTCCTCATGTAATAGCACAGAAACAAAACATAAAATACACAAAAACGTTAACACATAAAGATCTAAGGCCTCTGACATTCGACTATCAGGCCATTTTTTTAAACTTTTTCCAGATTTGCAAAAATGTTAGATTCGTGCATCTAAGTGTTATAGATCCATGATCTATCAACCCAGATCACTTAATAACACCATATTACATAACTTTAACAAATCAATTTCATCAGTTAGCAAAGAATCATAGGATTTCTAGATTTTGGGATTTTATACCTTTTGAGCTTTGATTCATGCACTGATTATTTGATCTGTTTTTGGTACATGTGGGGCTTGAATTGAGACTGAAATCATACTAAAATTTCTTGGGTTTGAGAGAGAATGGGAGTTGGTGAGAGCAAAAATGAGATTGGCTAAGTTTTTGTGCACTTTCTCTCTCCAAATCCATTTATAGAATGCTTGATTCAATGAATAACATGTTGTAGCTGCTGATTTCTGGACACATGGCTAGTGCTAGGGTTAGGGTTAGTCAGTAACCATCTTAGGTTTAGATCTACATTCCAACCCTTAAATAATACACAAAGGGCATTTAAGTCTTTTTCCATTTAATTTAATGGCATTCTTGTAATTGGCTAAACCCTTAGGGTTTAGGGTTTGGAAATTTTAGGATTTAGGGTTTGGAGCATTTAGGGTTTAGGTTTTAACCCTTAATTTTGTAATTTAATTTCTATATTTCCGAATTTCGGTTTTCAAAATAGAAAATCATTTCAAAATTATAATTATGATTTACTAATTATATTAAAATTCCTTAATCATACTTTAAATCTTACTAATTAAGATTAGTATTTCCTAATTAAAATCGCTAATTTAGCAATTAGGGTCAAAATGGTCATTAGGGTTTATAAACCACTAATTAAGGTTTCTAATAGAAAAATTAATTTTCTAATTTAGAAATTAAATCTCGTAATTAGATTAGAGTTCTCTAATTACTCATAAATTGAAATAATTAGGATTAGGGTTTCCTAATTAACATTGCTAATTTTAGGAGTTAAATTCATAATTGAGCATTAGGGTTTCTGACAGAACTATTAGGGTTCCAAAAATTTGAAATTAGGGTTTGTTAATTAATTAACCTTTACCCTAATTAGTACTTAATTAATAGTACTAAAGCATTAAAATTCTCCGTTATATACCCAGATTAGGGTTTCATTTTATTTGAATCTGAAATTAGGGTTTTCAGATCTAGTATTAGGGTTTTCAAATAATCAATTAAGATTTTAAATAATTCATTACGGTTTTCCCTAATTAATTTAATATTAATGAAGTTTAACCTTGTTCATAACATTGCATTCCCAATCAAGGGTTTTCAATATCCGATTTAGGATTTCGGACTCCCGGATCTGAAACTAGGGTTTCCAGAATCGATTTCTAGGGTTTCTTAACAGACGTTAGAGTTTTCTAACTGAACGCTGTCGTTCTTAATATATACTTAGGGTTTATCACAGATGTAATTTATCTGGTCAACCCATGACCCTTAACCACATTCTGAACACATACATAACCATAAACACAAAACATATTCACATAAATCCTTAATCCTGAATAATTCACCTATATCCTTCACAGAATTTTGAAACACTCAAAATTTCTTCCTAATAACATCAAACGCATACACTTATTTTCTGTCTAGGTCTAATAGTTGAACTTAAATCAATCATTTAAGATTTTAATAAATTGTCCAAATTCTCGGGTTGTCACACAAACATTATCGTTCACCTCAGTCTTATCATAGGATTCCGCACCAAAACAATTTGGTTCAGGGAATTTCTTTTAATAAACACTTGGAGTTTTTATAACCTTAGTCTAGCTGAATCAAATAGCACAGACTCATATCAATAATTCATTTCAATAGAATTATTTAGGTGTAGCCAAACTCCGTTGGCAAAATTAAAATTTTTGAAAACATTTTTGAAAATGACGTCATGATGCCGCACTATATTTACAGTCTGTTGAGGATTCCGTCATTTGGTGATTTTGTCATGCTACATCATACCATAGTGGAATAGTGACTTTAGGTCTAATTCACACTAAGTAATACTGCATTGATGACTCCATCATTTTTATCATCTCTGCACCAGGTTACATGGTACATAAGTGATAAATAAAAACAATTTTTGATATTTCAAATCATTTGCGTCTAACTGAAATAAGTAGCATAGAATCTACTTTAAACCGTTTCAAAAATGATTATGAGTCTACATTTTTTTTAAAAGGCACATAGTGCGTATTTAGCTTGATGTCAAAAATTTCGAAGTTTAGCATAGCTAGGAGTTTAGGAAAATCTAAGTCTCCACTAATGATTATTTGCTGAATAATCAATCTGTTCCTATAATCCTTAACACTCCATTCACACACAACTATACTCAATTCATAAAACCACACTTATGAGTTCATAACCTGGCCACAATTATATGAGTTTACGAACTTACCCTAGTCTGACCTTTGGCGTCCGTTCGCTAAGAGGCTCATAAATATTTCATATAACTATGAGTCAAGAATGTCACATAAGTATGAGTTCTAAGAACTCGTACTTAATCCTATATTCTCTACCTATGACCTATTTATCTATATATAATAACTAGCGTGACACACCATTTCAATTATTACCAATGCCACCAACTAAGTAGTTTTTACACCAAGTACAATTCCCCGTCCATACAAGGAATCATACAACTCAGTTGCTGACACGAGTCCTCATTGAAATCCCCACCTAATCTTAACCCCCTTTTTCAATACGAATTTAATTCGTATTCATAATCCATAACTCTTTTATGAGTTTTCATAGTACCATTTCACAGTACAACTTTCACACAGCATCTTGCTGTAAACTTTTCAATCATTAGATTGATTCATTTCCCATATCATAACCTGTATCAGATCACGGGGTGATCTTATCGTATATATTACGATTCAATTCCATGCACTATGATCGTTTTGTTTTACGATCTCCTATTCCTGTACTTTCAGTCTTTTAGACTCGATCTATTCACCAATAATGTTCAACTTTATTATCAGAGTTAGGGAACTCTGTGTCTTTACACTCGCCGAGATTCATCTTTGAATCTCACCGACCAACTAACTCTATGTGATTTAGATCTTATCCTAATCACTGCGGTTATTGGTCTCAGGTATTCCTACCTAAGCTTTATAACCAACAGCTTTGATACCAACTGTAGCAGCCCCGAATCCGGGCCCCGAATCGCCGCGAATCCGGTATACTATTTCTATAACTATTTGCGGAAGATATAAACATAAATTGTTTATACATTACATTACACACTTATCCCCAAGGTCGAGTAACCTTAACTTAAACACCATTCAAAAAAATATCTATTACACAACAATATTTATCAAAATATATTATTACAAACTAGTCGCACTTTATATCCCAAGCTGAACTTGGCCTTAATATTTTTCATGTATCCGAACACGTTCGCCTTATCTGCAATGTGTTATCATGATATAGCAAGGGTGAGCATGAAAGTTGTCCAGCAAGTTTAAATATAACAATATATCATGATTGAAGAGTATGAATAATAAGTTGGCTATAATTCATCAATATAATTGAGAACTAGCACGAACAAACTTTTGACTGAACAAGTTTTAAACATGAACAAACATTTCTGAACCAACTGGTAATGAAGGTGATCAGCCATTCATACCTGACTTATACATGTAAGATGTACAGAGTATAAATTTCATGGCAATCAGCAATGATTAACCATAAGCTTGAAGAACTACTCTTATTAGAGTTAAGTAAAAGAAAACTTGCCTGAACTGTTGATTACCGCAACGCAATTTATAACCCTTTACCCGAAGACCTAATATTAGTAATATAGATCTCCAATATTAGAATAATATCATCAGAGTATAATACTGCTATATTTATACACACAGAATAACCTAAACACATTACCACATAACCCTTCCAGTCTATAACACACATACGACTAGGTATCAAGTCAAACTATTGCTGTCTGAGTTGAACCCGACACAATTCTATCATCCCGACGGTCTAGTCGGACTTTTATCGAGTTTAAGTTCAATTAAACTCTGTCTAACCACTTAACCATTATCACAGATAATTTCTTATCAGACAAAACATTTTTCCTAGGCTCGTAATAATTTTCGGACCATTTATCAACATTTTTCAATCCTTAAAACCGTATTTAAATGAATTAAATACCACAAAATTCCTTAATCATTAATATTCATTTAATATAAAATATTAATGAAAATCATAACATAATATTATAATATAATTATAATATATCAAAGTATTTTTAATACCTTAAAATCATAATTATATGATTTTTAAACCATTAAATCCATTATCCGATAATTAATATTAATATTAAAATATTAATATTTTCATGCCAAAATATCAAAAGTTATATTTTATAACTTAAAATATTTTTATAACACTTAAATCATTTTTATATAATTTATAAAGCATTAATTCCATTTTTCCTTAATTTATTTAATATATCTATTAAATAAACTAATTATCATTAATATTGATTAATTAATGAAATTCATCCCAAAATATTAAAAGTCATCAAAAATAACTTAAAATATTTTCTTATACCATAAAATAATTTTTCATTATTTTTCATGAATTAAAATTATTTTTAAATAATTTATTTAATACAATAATTAAATAAATAAATACCATTTACATTCCAAAAATATTAAATATTTTCGAAATATACTCAAAATAGTTAAAAACTATTTTTCAGACTTTAAAATAATTTTTCAGAATTTATTTTGTATTTTTAATAATTAAAAACCATTTTTTTCTATTTATTTAATTATTTTCCGGAAAAAAGAAAATAACTGTCGCTAAAGGGCCCTATAGCGACAAAACCGTTGCTATAGGTGTTCTTGGTGTTCTTGAGTGTTCTTGATAGTTTACCGGTTTGGTGGTTTGACTAGCTTTTAAGCTATGATCCTAAAGTTTTCTGGGCTGGAAATTGTTCTAATCATGTAGTATAAGTGTAATACTACAACTAAAATCAAACTTCATGGCCATAACACTTTACAACTGAGAGATCTAAGCTCTCAAACTACCTTTCAGGCGTGTTCTTCATTTTCTGGGTTACCCAGAAATGAAGAACAGGCAAGGTTCCTACTTTGATCCTCCGGATCTAGGCCTTCCAGGTATGATTAATGTAATATTAATGTTTCATTGTGTATTAATCATGTCACTGTACAAGTAAATAACCTCAGATCATCTTAACAACAACAGATCTAAGCTATCAAGTCCGGTCAAACTACCTGTCAGGAAAGTTTTCTTGAGAAACCTGGGTTTTCCAGATTTCGTCCAAGGCAGTAAGTCAACGCCAGTTTGACCGCGATTATATTTTATTTCGGTTATGATCTAAGTGATATAGTGGTTTTAATATATAGTATACATGACCAGTTACAAAGATCAAGCAACAAAAATACCAAAACACCTAACATCAGTAAGATCATAGCCTTCAAAATTGTCTGTCAGGCTTTTCTGGGTTTCTGGGAATTTTCTGGGTTGCCCAGAACGCAAATCTGTGATCGGTCAACGTGCTTTGACCGTTCATAACTAGAGATCTAGACTTTCTATGACCCTATTTCCAGGTTCTGATTACAGTCCTCATGTAATAGCACAGAAATAAAACATAAAATACACAAAAACGTTAACACATAAAGATCTAAGGCCTTTGACATTCGACTGTCAGGCCATTTTTTCAAACTTTTTCCAGATTTGCAAAAATGATAGATTCGTGCATCTAAGTGTTATAGATCCATGATCTATCAACCCAGATCACTTAATAACACCATATTACATAACTTTAATAAATCAATTTCATCAGTTAACAAAGAATCATAGGATTTCTAGATTTTGGGATTTTATACCTTTTGAGCTTTGATTCATGCACTGATTATTTGATCTGTTTTTGGTACATGTGGGGCTTGAATTGAGACTGAAATCATACTAAAATTTCGTGGGTTTGAGAGAGAATGAGAGTTGGTGAGAGCAAAAATGAGATTGGCTAAGTTTTTGTGCACTTTCTCTCTCCAAAACCATTTATAGAATGCTTGATTCAATGAATAACATGTTGTAGCTGCTGATTTTTGGACACATGGCTAGTGCTAGGGTTAGGGTTAGTCACCAACCATCTTAGGTTTAGATCTACACTCCAATCCTTAAATAATACACAAAGGGCATTTAAGTCTTTTTCCAATTAATTTAATGGCATTCTTGTAATTGGCCAAACTCTAAGGGTTTAGGGTTTGGAAATTTTAGGGTTTAGAGTTTGGAGCATTTAGGGTTTAGGTTTTAACCCTTAACTTTGTAATTTAATTTCTACATTTTCGAATTTCGGTTTTCAAAATTATAATTAGGATTTACTAATTATATTAAAATTCCTTAATGATACTTTAAATCTTACTAATTAGGATTAGTATTTCCTAATTAAAATCGCTAATTTAGCAATTAGGGTCAAAATGGTCATTAGGGTTTATAATCCACTAATTAAGGTTTTTAATAGAAAAATTAATTTTCTAATTTAGAAAATAAATCTCGTAATTATATTAGAGTTTTCTAATTACTCATAAATTGAAATAATTAGGATTAGGGTTTCCTAATTAACATTGCTAATTTTAGCAATAAAGTTCACAATTGAGCATTAGGATTTCTGACGGAACTATTAGGGTTCTAAAAATTGGAAATTAAGGTTTGTTAATTAATTAATCTTACCCTAATAAGTACTTAATTAATAGCACTAAAGCATTAAAATTCTCCGTTATATACCCAGATTAGGGTTTCATTTTATCAGAATTTGAAATTAGGGTTTTCAGATCTGGTATTAGGGTTTTCAAATAATCAATTAAGATTTTAAATAATTCATTAGGGTTTTCCCTAATTAATTTAATATTAATAACGTTTAACCTTGTACATAACATTGCATTCCCAATCTAGGGTTTTTAATATCCGATTTAGGATTTCGGACTCCCGGATCTGAAACTAGGGTTTCCAGAACCGATTTCTAGGGTTTCTTAACAGACGTTAGAGTTTTCTAACTGAACGCTGTCGTTCTTAATATATATATAGGGTTTATCACAGATGTAATTTATCTGGTCAACCCATGACCCTTAACCACATTCTGAACACATACATAACCATAAACACAAAACATATTCACATAAATCCTTAATCCTGAATAATTCACCTATATCCTTTAAAGAATTTTGAAACCCTCAAAATTTTTTCCCAATAACATCAAACGCATAAACTTATTTTCTGTCTAGGTCTAATATTTGACCTTAAATCAATCATTTAAGATTTTAATAAATTGTCCAAATTCTCGGGTTGTCACACAAACATTATCGTTCACCTCAGTCTTATCATAGGATGTCGCACCAAAATAATTTGGTTCGAGAAATTTCTTTCAATAAACACTTGGAGTTTTTATAACATTAGTCTAGCTGAATCAAATAGCATAGACTCATATCAATAATTCATTTCAATCGAATTATTTAGGTGTAGCCAAACCCCGTTGGCAAATTAAAATTTTTGAATTTTTTTGAGAATGACGTCATGATGTCGCACTGTATTTACAGTCCGTTGAGGATTCCGTCATTTGGTGATTTTGTCATGCTACATCATACCATAGTGGAATAGTGACTTTAGGTCTAATTCAAACTAAGTAATACTGCATTGATGAATCCATCATTTTTATCATCTCTGCACCAGGTTACATTGTACATAAGTGATAAATAAAAACAATTTTTGATATTTCAAATCATTTGCGTCTAGCTGAAATAAGTAGCATAGACTCTACTTTAAACCGTTTCAAAAATGATTATTAGTCTACATTTTTTTTAAAAGGCACAAAGTGCGTATTTAGCTTGATGTCAAAAATTTGAAGTTTAGCATAGCTAGGAGTTTAGGAAAACCTAAGTCTCAACTAATGATCATTTACTTAATAATCTATCTGTTCCTATAATCCTTAATACTCCATTCACACACAACTATACCCAATTCATAAAACCACACTTATGAGTTCATAACCTGGCCACAATTATATGAGTTTACGAACTTACCCTAGTCTGACCTTTGTCGTCCGTTCGCTAAGAGGCTCATAAATATTTCATATAACTATGAGTCAAGAATGTCACATAAGTATGAGTTCTAAGAACTCGTACTTAATCCTATATTCTCTTCCTATGACCTATTTATCTATATATAATAACTAGCGTGACACAACATTTCAATTATTACCAATGCCACCAACTAAATAGTTTTTACACCAAGTACAATTCCCCGCCCATACAAGGAATCATACAACTCAGTTGCTGACACGAGTCCTCATTGAAATCCCCACCTAATCTTAACCCCCTTTTTCCATACGAATTTCATTTAATCCGTATCCATTATCCATAACTCTTTCCTGAGTTTTCATAGTACCATTTCATAGTACAACTTACACACAGCATCTTGCTGTAAACTTTTCAATCATAAGATTGATTCTTTCTGGCTGTCATAACCTTATCATATCACGGGGTGATCTTATCGTTTATATTAAGAGTCAATTCCATTCACTATGATCGTTTTGTTTTACGTTCTTCTATCCCTTCACTACTGTTCACCACTATAACCAGAGTTAGGGAACACTGTGTCTTTACACTCGCCGAGATTCGTCTTTGAATCTTATCGACACACTAACTCGATTTGAGTTAGTACTTAATCCTAATCACTGCGGTTATTGGTCTCATGTATTACTACCTAAGCTTCATAACCAACAGCTGTGATACCAACTGTAGCTGCCCCGAATCCGGGCCCCGAATCGCCGCGAACTCGGTACAATATTTCTATCACTTTTTACGGATGATATAAACATAAATTATTTATACAATACATTACACACTATTCCCCAAGGTTGAGTAACCTTAACTTATACACAATTCATAAACAATTTATCACACAACAATATTTATCAAAGTATACTATTACAAACTAGCCGCACATTTTATCCCAAACCGGACTTGACATTATCTTTTCCTGTATCCGAACGCATTCGCCTTATCTGCAATGTTTTATCATGATATAGCAAGGGTGAGCATGAAAGTTGACCAGCAAGTTTATATACAACAATATAACGATATATCATGATTGAAGAGTATGAATAATAAGCTGGCTATAATTCATCAATATAGTTGAGAATTATCACGAACAAAATTTTGACTGAACAAGTTTTAAACATGAACAAACATTTCTGAACCAACTGGTAATGAAGGTTATCAGACTTTCATACCTGACTTATACATGCAAGATGTACAGAGTACAATTTTCATGGCAATCAGCAATGATTAACCATAAGCTTGAATAAAATACTCTTAGTAGAGTTTAGTAAAAAGAAATTTGCCTGAACCGTTGATTAACACAACGCAACTTATAACGCTTTACCTGAAAACCTAATATTAGTAATATAGATCTCCAATATTAGAATAATATCATCACAGTATAATACTGTTATATTTATACACATAATAACCTAAACACATAGCATATAACCCTATCAGTCTTTACAGCACATAAGACTTAGTATCAGGTCAAACTATTTCAGTCTGACTTGAAACCGACACAATTCTATCATCCCGACGGTGTAGTCGGTCAAAAAATTGAGTTTAAATTCAATTAAACTCTGTCTAACCACTTAACAATTATCCTAGATAATTTTCTTAGAAGTCAAAATAATTTTTAAAGACTTATAAAAAAAAATTCAGATAATTATTACCATTTATCACCATTTTTTAATTATTAAAACCGTATTTAAATAAATTAAATACCACATAATTCCTTAATCATTAATATTCATTTAATATAAAATATTAATGAAAATCATTACATAATATTATAATATAATTATAATATATCGAAGTATTTTTAATACCTTAAAATCATAATTATATGATTGTCCAACACTTAAATTCATTATCCGATAATTGCTATTAATATTAAAATATTAATATTTTCATGCCAAAATATCAAAAGTTATAATTTATAACTTAAAATATTTTTAAAACACTTAAATCATTTTTAAATGATTTTTAAAACATTAATTCTATTTTCCATAATTTATTTAATATATCTATTAAATAAACTAATTATCATTAATATTGATTAATTAATGAATTTTATCCCAAAATATTAAAAGTCATCAAAAATAACTTAAAATATTTTCTTATACCATAATATTATTTTTCATGATTTTTCATTAATTAAAATTATTTTTAAATAATTTATCTAATATTGTAATTAAATAAATAAATAACATTTATATTCCAAAAATATTAAATATTTTCGAAATATACTTAAAATAGTTAAAACTATTTTTCAGAATTTATTATGTATTTTTAATAATTAAAAACTATTTTTTCTAATTTTTAATCATTTTCCGAAAAATAATAAATAAACTGTCACTAAAGGGCCCTATAGCGACAAAACCGTCGCTATAGGTCTTCATCGCCAGTGTTCAAGTTGGTAGGTTTGACCGGCTATAACTCTTGGATCCTAACGTATCTGGGTTTGATTAGGTGTTCAAATTATAGTATTGATGCAATACTACAACCGTAAACAAACAACATGGCAATTCCATACCAAAACAGAGAGATCTGGTTCCTTAAAAAACTTGTCAGGCCTGTTTTTCATTTTCTGGGTTACTCAGAAATGAAGAACAACCCTGGGTACTTTCCTTGTGATCCTTGTAACTTGTAATCTGGGCTTGTTTTGTGTAAATTAAATATTTTAATTGTAGTGAGTAAATCAGACTTCATTTATTTAACAACATATCATCCGTTTATCATCACACCAAGAAGATCAAGACTGGTCAAAGTCTGACAAAAATTTCGGACATGAAGATTCTGGGTTGCCCAGATTGTTCTTCAGAGGGATTGGCCAACTATAGTTTGACCGGATACAATCATCGATTATGTTATTGATCTAAGTTATCTAAAGGTTTTAATACACACTACTCATTTCAGGATACAAGATTCAAATCATAACTTAGCCAAACAACTAAACACGTGCAAGATCCGATCCTTCAAAATGATTGTCAGACGAGATCTGGGTTTCTGGTTACCCAGAAACCAGATTCCGTGAACGGTCAACCCTGTTTGACCAATAATAACTTGCGTTTACGATACGATCTTGACCATGTTTCAAGTTGTAGATCCAAAACCATATAACATACTACAGAAACCAAACTTTAAAACACAAAACACATTAACACGTACGGATCTATGAGCCCTGACATTGGCTTGTCAGACAACAAAATTAGGGTTCTTGACCATTTTTTTAAAACCTGATTTCGTACATCTAGAGGTTATAGATCCATGATCTATCAACCCAGATCACTAAAGGACACCCTATAACATATTTCTAACCAATCATTAACAACATGTAACATCAAATCGTAAGATTTAAAAAAATTAGGGTCCTTACCATTTCTAGCTTTGATTTTTGAATCTGACCTTGTTGATCTGATCTTGACAAGTTAAGGACTGATACTAACTTATCTTATCACACTCTCCCACTCTAAATTTCGAAGTTGAAGAGAGAGATTGGCTTGGAAAAAAAATGAAAATGAAAGTATACATTTTCTCTCTCTCAATCTATATAAATGTCATGATTCAATGTATTCGCTAGATATGTTAGCTGGTTGCTGAGATTATTAAGTCAATGGGTGGTTAGAGTTTTTCAACAACTCAATATACAACAATATTTACAAGCCACCTATTTAGGAATGTGTCAAAAGGGTATTATAGTCATTTTGATTTAATTTTTAATGGCATTCTTGCAATTGGCCAAACCCTTAGGATTTAGGGTTTGTTTAGGGTTTAGGGTTTGGAGCATTTAGCATTTAGGTTTTAACCCTTAACTTCCAAATTGAATTTCTACAATTTCCAATTTAGGTTTTTCGAAAATAGAAAATTATTATTTTAACTTATAATTAGTATTTACTAATTATATTATAATTTCTTAATCATACTTTAAATCTTGCTAATTAGGATTAATAATTCCTAATTATAATTGTTAATTACACAATTAGGGTCAAAATCACGGATTAGGGTTTATAAACCACTAATTAAGGTTTCTAATAGAAAAATAAATTTCCTAAAATAGAAATTAAATTTTCGTAATTAGATTAGGATTTTCTAATTACTTAATCTTGAAAATTAGAATTAATATATCCTAATTAACATTAAAATTATTAAATTAACACTTTTATTTTCTCTAATTATAAAATTAGGGTTTCAAATAAAAAAATTAGGGTTTTCTAAATTTGAAATTAGGGTTTGCTTATAATTAAGCTTTTCCGTAATTTGTAGTATAATTAATACCACATAAGCATTATAATTATCCTTTCTATTCCCAGATTAGGGCTTTAATTTATCACAATCTGAAACTAGGATTTTCAGATCAAGTATTAGGGTTTTCTAATAATCAAATCGGGTTCCCAATAATTCATTAGTGTTTTCCCTAATTAATAACGTTTAACCTTATACATATCATTGCATTCCCAATCTAGGGTTTTTAATATCCAAATTAGGGTTTCGGACTCCCAGAACTGAAATTAGGGTTTCCAGAACTGGGTTCTAGGGTTTCTTATTAGAAGTTATGGTTTTCTAACTGAACGTTAAAGTTCTTAATATATACTTAGGGTTTGACACATATGTAATTCATCTGGTCAACCCTTGACCCTTAACCACATTCAGTACACATACCTTACCCTATTCACAGAATTTAATCACATAAATCCTTAATCCTGAATAATTCACATATATCCTTCATAGAATTTTGAAATCATCAAAATTCAATCTCAATTACATCAAACGCATACACTTATTTTCTGTCTAGATCTATTATTTGACCTTAAATCAATCATTTAAGATTTTAATAAATTGCCAAAATTCTCGGGTTGTCACAGAAGTAATGGACATTCCTATTCAATACTGACATAATCAGTGCCTTCATCGATTCCCCCGTAGACAATTCCTCTGTAGGTTAAACCTGGTCCTCTGTGGGTGGAACCTGGTCAAAGGACATCACGTCCACCTCCTCCTCTAGCATACCATCAAATATAGACATGTAGTCTAAATCGTCCGAATCTCCATAATCGATTGTCACCACCTTTGGTTCTACTGCTACAGGATTTGGTAGTATCTCTACCCGATTAACTGAATCCTCGCTCACTACATGTATATCTCTATACATATCATTTTCTCCTGACATCTACAATAAAACAATATAGTTTGATTAGTACATGTGAATAAAATAATAGAAACACATAACATAATATAATTCATTTTTATAGGGTTACTTTCCATCATTTACTTCTTTATTATTTCTTAGGGTTATGACTTAAGGTTCTACTTTCCCCCTTAAGTTTTATAACCTAGGCTTTGATACCAACTTGTAGCGCCCCCAAATCCGGGTAGCTTCCAACTCAACAGATGGTGCTATACTTTCCAAACATTCATTCATTAATTCATTGAAAAGTCTCAAGAACGACCATAACTTCTATATATTTAAAGTAATAATTACATTTCCCAGGTTCTATACCCATTACAAAGGTTCTTTGTCATAATATCGTTTACATTACAACAATAGACCTATACTATTACAAGACAGCTTAGTAATCTGCCTTAGCTTTTCCTTTTTCCTTTTTCGATTCTTTGGGACGTTCAGTCTTAGCTGCATTCATATGGTTCAAGCAAGAGTGAGCATAACTAGCTCAACAAGTATAACAATTCAATAACAACATGCTTGACACATACGAATTGTATATATTCAATAACTGAACAATAGTTATGAAGTACTATTGATAATTCAAAATAGCACTTCGTCTTTCTTTCAAAATGTTTTACAATAATAACAATATTTAGTAAAACATTAACTCCAGTCAAAGACCTCGAGTATTCATTCTTTATTGGAAAAGGACAACCCGAAACTAAATCCGTAAGCCCGATATTACTTACGAGCACTTCTAGGTGATCAGCCTATTGTACACTATGTTGATCAACACTACATCCATTAAATATATACACGTTTAAGCATTTGGCAACCTCACGTGCCTGTTGTTTTACCGACAAAACATTTGTTTAACATTTTAGTCTTCTTTTGAAAACCATATCAAGTAGTTGACAAAGGATAACCACATTTGATAATAAACGAATAGATTATCAATATCAAGTCTAGCCAAAGAAATTGGATTTAACTTCAATATACTTCAATTCATGCGAAAGAATACATGAACTTCAAAAACTTGTTCAGATTGAACTGAGACAAGAGTTAGAATACTTGCCTTTAGCGTCTGCTATGGTATATTAACTTTATGTTCAAGTCTTTCAAGTCTCTACAATACATGATCACATAATGCCTTATATTAGGTCACATATAATCAAGTATGTATATGACTATATCATACCTTCATCTCAATCTAATTGTGTATTAGATTCAGTTATTATCTATTACGGTTTATCATTATCCTTGCATTTATATTCGACTAGGTTATCTCAACCTTTATACAACATCCTTAAGGTTTAACAAAGTTTAAATAATGCTACATTACATCCTTTAAGTTGTGTTCACTTTTAAATTAATTATCTTTGTTTTCTTTGTACTTACAAACATTCATTACCATCCTTGTTCTAAGACTGGCGCTGCGGCGCGAGTCCATACTTAATTGGCCGCGCTGCGGCGTCACACTCCAAAAGATTTTCGTACTGTACATGGCGCTGCGGCACCATAAATTGTACTATGGTTCGTTCTGCGGTGAACTCTTGCAGTGTGCTCGGACACTGTTACGCGCTGCGGTGAACTCTTAGGGTTGACGCCGCGACGCCAACTTCTATGCACCAGAAAAAAATTAAGTCTTTGAATTTTGTGAACTTCCCGCACGCATAACTTCTTCGTTATAAGTCCGAATTGGCTCGTTCGAAAGCCTACGATTCACAAATTACGTAATCTATGCGTTCATTCAAGAATTTTATCTATTTGACTTTGTTTGCTAAAAATTCATCTATTGGTTCATTTTTAACTAAAACAATAAATGTTCGTGAAGTTCAACGCTTGTTTCTTCGTTATATGTCGGAATTCGGTCATTTTTTAGTCCACAACTCTTAAATGCCAAATATGACTTGTCTCCATTGGAAAACAATGATTCCGACTTCAAACACAAAATTTGACCTCTATTCCGAGAATTTTACGAATTCAATGATTATCGTCCAATCGTGCAATTTCCGACAAACCATCATTCTTATGATTCGTTCAACATTACAAATGAATTCCATTCCTTATATGAATATCTCAACATACGTATTACAACAACCTATATTTATTGTTGGATTTTTGACTTATTCTTCATGAGCTTATAATTTTATTCCATTATAAACTACTAAAGATTTAATTGTTCATGACTTATGACAATTAAAGTTTCTTAATCATCATACCTTATATGTTCTTAACATATAACTTTACTTATGTATACATGATACATATGATCATACAAGTTCTATTAAATCCATATTACTCTTCTTAATAAACTTATTATAAGTTCATAATTTTCATATTGACATTCAAGGTTAACTTATAATAAGTTTATAACTTTTATACGTTCAAATGACTTATTATCAACTTATGTGGCTTAAGTTCATTGATTACTCATTCTTCTTACTTCTTAACATCCATGATCCTTAATCCATACTTTACTTATCAAACTATAATGGTAGAGATAGAAGATATTTGGAGAAGAAGTCTTATTTTTGAATTCTTGGTAAGGTAGCTTTCTTCTTCTTCTTTCTTATGGAAGTCACTTATTGTAGCTTATTCTCTCTAACATTAATTAATACATATAGTTTATGTGACGCCCCCAAATTCGGGTACTTTTTACCTCAGATCTAGTACATCATTTCTACAACTAATGCGAAAGATATAAACATAAATTGCTTATATAATAAACCTTTACACATCATTCCCAAGGTCTACAACCTTAACTTAATACATTCCTTCAATATCTTAGAAGATTTACAATGCTATTTTGTCAGAAAATTTAATAGATCTAAGTGCAACATAATTTAATCTTGCACTTTGACTTTGCTTTCTGTCTTTATTCGAGCTTTCATCTAAATCTAAATTTTTTATCATGATATAGCAAGGGTTAGCAACAAATTTTCCCATAAAGTTTTAAATACAATGAAGATATATCATGATTGAAAAGAATGAATAAGCTTTCAAGTTTTCAACAATATAATAATTATAAAATAACATGAATTAAGTTTCAATAATTGCATGACTGAATCAATAATGTTTGAAGGTCAACAATGACCATAAATAATTTAACTGAACCTTATGGTAATGAAGGTGATCAGCCTTTCATACCTGATGAACATATGCAACTTGCACTACGTGCGAATCAATAATCAGTATAGACGTGAATAATCAATAATGATTATGCACTAACATGCTTTGAACATACAACTCAAGTTTGAGTTAGGAAAACTTGCCTGATTCGTTGACTACTGCTACACAATTTAAGTTAACTTCTTTTGTAAAACCTATCGTTGATAAGATTGGTCTTTTAATCATCATATCATACTTTGTATCATGATACAATTACATTATCAATTCAATTATCTAACACTTAATCACATAATTAAATATTAGATAAAACCTTACAACATTAGCATTATTATCATCCTTTGATAATTCTTTAATCACTATATCATATCTATTATTATTTAACACTCGTTTTTTCATTTCATAAGTTATTCTTTAACATCTAATAAGTTAAATACTAATCCAGCAGCCTGGATTCTAAATCTAGCAACCAAATTGCCAATCCAGCCGGCTGCATTCTAAATCCAACAACCTAAACTGCAGTCCAACTAACTGGATTCCAAATCTAACAACTAGATTGCAATCCAACAAGCCTAGATTCACCAATCCATCAATCCAGCAAGCTGGATTCTAAATCCTTCAATTCAGTAAGCTTCTTTTCAATCCAGCAAGCTTGATTCCATATCCTTTTCACGAAAATACCAAATCAGTTTATTATTTTTCTATCTTTTGTCCAAACACATATACATATATTTCATACACAAAAAGTATTTTTCCATAATTTTCTAATTTCTTTTGGTATTTTTTAAAAATCATTTTTAGTCAATTCCTTAAGAAATTAGCCCCATCACGCTTAACTCCAGAAATTCCCATCTTTTGACATAATCTTATGCATGTTAATGTGACACTCCAGTTTAAATTTCGTGGCGATCGGAGTTATAGAACTCCGGTTATAGCCATTTTCGTCGAAAAATCACAGAAATTGAAATGGTCATAACTTGGTAATTTTAAGTCGGAATAAGCTCGTTTTGGGACAGTAGGTACTTTGTACCATATATTTTCATGTCCCAAAAGACTGAAAGTTTTCTCACAAACCAAGTTGCCGAAACAGCCACTGGAAAATCTTGGCAGCAGCTATTTGGCGTTTTATAGTTTTGGAGTCCTTTGGTAAAACTTAAATAAAATGAGATCTATAACTCCAATTAACGATCCGTCAATTTTATTGGATTCGTATCTTTCCGATATACAATTTTCATCTATCACAATCCATATTTGGACATGTTAAGCTCCCGGAAATTAGCCCAGAAGTGGCTGGTCAAAACAGTGGTGGTTCTAACAGTTTTTCTTAGCTTTGAGTAGTTTGGGATAAATTCCATAACTTTCTCATTTTTCAACCTAATTGAGTGATTCCAAAAGGGTTTTATCCTTAATAAATATATCTAGCATCCCAAGAAAATAAATCACAAATATCCATCATAGATTTCAAAAATCAAAAGCTAGATCACACTTTCAAATTTATGTTTTTCAAAAAATTCTATTTTCTTACCTTTTTTTTCCAAATCTTTCCATATATACTCATGTAAATCCATAACTCAAACAAATAAAATTCTAGATCTAACATTTATTCATGGATCTAGCCACATAAAACTTAAACTCCAAAGATCCATCATAAAAATACAAATAGCATACAAAATCAAATATTGATTTTACCTTGTTTTTATTTTCTTCCTTTTTCTTTCTTCTTCTTTCTTCTTCCTTCATCCATGGATGAAATTTCTCTCTCCTCTTCTCTCTTCTTCCTTCCATTAATGGCAGCCCTCCCTTTCCTTTTCTCTCTCTCCCCCTTTCTTATGTTGGTAAAAAATGAAATGGAATAGATATTAACTTAGAGATTAATATTTTTTTTCTTTTGATTGTAGCAAAATTTTATAGATATATTTTATATATCTATCTATTATTACCCCCACTCTAGCTTTCTCTCTCCTTAATCATTACAATGTTACTTACAAGATTATCCCAAAAGTGTGGCTCCATACTAAAGATGACACCTAGCCAATCTTGTATATATCTTTAGAAAATGTGGAGCATGAAATGATGATACACATCCCCCCTTTTCTCTCTTTATCATGGCCGGCCATGTGGCCATATTATCCTCCTAAAAATTGATTTCTTTTTAATTCTTATTTAGCATACCAAATGTCCAATATGCCCCTCCTTAATTGGGCTTAAAGTTGGGCCACCAATTCCATCTTTTGGGCTTTTTAAATTTATTGATTGGGCCAACTCTTGGGCCACTATATTTAATCTCTTTGGACTTTTAATTTATTTACTTTGAGCCATAACAAAATCTTGTCCTATACATATTATATTGGGCTAGATTAAATAATTTAATCACCCTTAAATCATTTAGTCACAAGTCCATTACTTAAATAAATAATTGGGCTACAAATTAATACCATCTCCTTAGTCCATTAAATCTTAATTCACTCGAACTCTAAATAAATTATTGGGCTATGACATTATTATAAGTTACTTAAATAAATAATTGGGCTACAAATTAATACCATCTCCTTAGTCCATTAAATCTTAATTCACTCGAACTCTAAATAAATTATTGGGCTATGACATTATTATAGTCCAATACTTTTAATTCTATTTTACCCTAATCATTTAATTAGGGTTTTTATTTCCCACACTTGAAAATAAATTCCTTACTTATGCCTTTTTAATTTCATAACCCAATTAGACTTGGTTATAAAATTAATTATTTGAAATACATATAAAATAAATCACTTAATGTTAGTATATATATATATATATACACACACACACACACACTAATATTCTACCATTTTATAACTTCTTAGGTTATTTAATTAACACAACTAATATATATATATATATATATATATATTAGGTTACATAACTTAATTCTTACTCACTTTTATATACAAAATAAATGTATTCACATTATATAATATATATTTATTTAATCACACACATAATTCTCATAATCATAACATATTTTACTTCTCACACTAATTTTGACTTTTCTCCATAAAAAGTCAATTGTTTACTTTGACCAAAAGTCAACCTTTACATATTTTTGTGTTTACTGTCAATTCTAACTAAACTTGACATTCCAGACGCAACCAAGTAGTCCTGTGCTTCATAATTCTATATCTAACTCAAATTTTGAGTTTTAAATTACTCCATTCCTATTGCCAATCGTATTAACTAACAACTTTATACTATATTAAATTCTTATTTGCCAGTCAAGGCCAACGTTCAAGATATGTTAATTACTAACATAGTTTTATCTTGATCCTTATATCATTAACTTAATTCATCATTCCTCTTGCTAAAATATATATAACACCTTACTAATTATATATATTTCTATACATATACTCATCTTCGTTTAACATCATAGCATCTCTTCATGTGAAATCTTATTTCCTTAAAAAAAATTTCATATGTACTTGTATAATATTTCTTAGACTATTCAGTTCACATCGAATTTTACTGGTATCATAATACCTTATTCTTGATATTCCTTCAAGTACATATTAATTCATTTCTAGGGTTTTGAAATTTTGTAACCCAAATTTTTTATATTCTCATTCGAATAGCAAACCGTATAGGTTTTACTTGAAAATTTTAAATAAATCCTCAAATTCTCTTCTAGGTTTTATTCTTTAACCTTTATTCTAATCATTCAAGATTTTATAAATTTTTGGGTTGTCACAGTTTATGTATTATTTTCGTATTCTAATTCATATAGAATTTATATACGATATTTCATCCTTCATACAAACTCGTATAATACTTCGTATTATACTCATTTTCATTACTTTGTACAATACCTAAGTATCATACAATTATTACTTATTCATTACTACTTTGCCTTCCTCAATGTGTATAAATTAAGACCGCAATCGAAATATTACATTTTCCATAACTAGATTTTTATTACATAATCCATCTTACCTTGTCATTCTATCATTAAGTATTTCTTGGAAATTCAAAAATAAATCCCGAGCGACTACCGATGAATAGTGTTTTTCGGAAAATCTCTTGGAAAAATTTTATTTTCGTCTTGAAAATTCAAACACTTTAATTCATTCACATAGCTCAAATACTACGACATTCTAACATCAATAGGTTATATAATGACAACTATCTTGATAACATATAGAATAGAATATTATTATTATTTAATTTAATAAAATCATTTTACAATAAGATCGGAATTTCTCGGTCGTTACACACGCCGTGGTGCGACTCCAAGCCAAAAGTCCGGCGTTGTAGCGCCATCGTGGTTATAGTCCCATGCAAACTCGCACCGCAGCGCGATAAGTAACAAAGGGACTTGCGCCGCAACGCCGAGTCCGGTTTCTGGGCACTAATGTGTGACGCCGTAACGCGGCACCAAGTGTAATAGTCGGCACCGCAGCGCCAGCCTCATGAACTAGATAGTGAAAAATGTTTACATTTTGGGCATGAAGAGTAATTGATGAACAATTAACTAAGGATCTTAATGAAACATTGTTAAGTCATTATTAAGCCTTAAGTATGATCACTTAGGGTTAAAAAAATTCAGTTACTTATGAACGTAAGAATGACGTAACGGAAGGCCGGAACCAATAATAACAAATCTAATATGTAATTAGAATGAGAAGAATGGTAAGATTCTGTAGAAACCATGTATGTTTATTCATGACCTAATGTGTTATGTGATGTTATCATCTACATTAGAGACTTAAAGACTTAAAGTGTATGTGTTACAAACGGTAGCAGACGCTAAAGGCAAGTACTCTAACCCTTATTCCAGTTCATTCTGGACAAGTCTTTATGATTCATGTATTCTTCGCATTAGTTAATGTCTGATGAAGTCAACGCCAATTCCTTCGGCTAGACTTACGATATGTTGGATTCTTTTAATTTTGCAAGTATGTGTAATGATTTACAAAACTACTATTGTTGTGGTTTTCAAAAGGAGACTGAGTATGCCAACTTGTTTTGTTGTCAAAAGACAAGCACATGAGATTGCAATAACTTAAAAGTATACACGTTTAATGAATGTAGTGTTGATCAACATAGAGTACTATAGGCTGATCACCTAGACGTGCTCGTAAGTTATGCCGGACTTACTGCCGAGATGTCCTTTTCAAAGTACTTATGAAATAATCACGGTCTTGAACCGAAATTGATGTTTTACAGAATATTGTTGTTGTAAAACGTTTTGAAAGAAAAGAAGTGCTATTTTGAATTACCGACAGTACTTCGTAACTATTGTTCAATTATTGAAGATATATGATTCCTATGACTTAAGCATGTTATTTTACTAGAATTTTTATACTTGCTGAGCTAGTTAGGCTCACTCTTGCTTGAACTATATGAATGCAGCTAAGACCGAACGGACCGACGGATTCGATAAGGATAAAGGGAAGGCTAAGGCGAACCCATAGATTACCTATGTAATAGTATATGTTTTTTAATGATAATATTTAATATTATGACAAGGACAAATGTAACGGTTAAACAGAGCCTGGGAAATGTTAATATTATTTTGAATATAAAGAAAACATATTCGTTCTTTTAAGGGATTTCAATTGAATGATTGTGTGAACTGTAGCACCGTGTAGCACCATTTGTCAGATTAGAAGATACCCAGATTTGGGGGTGTCACACACACAGCCAGGGATCATATCCCTAAGTTTTGATACCAACTGTGACGCCCCCAAAATAGGTATACATCACCCATCTTGGGTCGCCAAATATATGGTACATAAATCAAATACAAACTCCTTTTATACAATACGACAAAAGCGTAGCTTAGAGTTTTTACACGTATATTATCTTATAGACAGTATTCAAACTCAAAATAAGTTCTCATTAAATTTATTATCACACTATTTTACAGAATAGTGAGGACTATTAATGCAACCATCTGGACCGTCACTTTATTCCCCGACTAGTCCCAGCTATATTCTTATTTCCTGAAGAGAACAATGAAATCAAAGGGTGAGGTCAACTAGCCTAGTAAGAAATATTATGACTAAGATAATGCAAAATAAATTATCGTTAGCCTTTAACAGTGTTAAACTAATAAAATATAATAAACATCAAGTTTAACTATAGCGTAACAAGGAATCCATTAGAAGAGTCAGGTAGAGCATGATATCTACTATCTTCTATGATTTAAAAAGTTTATCATAAATTTTGTCGATGAGACTCAGCTTAATAAATAAACCACATCATCGAATCATCCCTACACTGCGAACCAAGGATATTCATGTAATCTTCAATGGTCATGATTATACCGAATAATCCATGGTCATAATCATACCAACAAATGTCCATCAATGCACTGCAGGCCAATGAGGATTTTTACAACATCATTTATAACATTACGATCATGATTATACCTAATAATCCCTAGTCATAATCATACCAATCAATAGTACATCTATCACGTAAGCCACATATGACTTTCATCACAATATAAGCATGAGGATGATGACAATGATATAAGAATTCAATTAAAAGAAAGAAAATGATAAAATTTTAAAGATTATAACTTAATTTATCCAGAATTTAATAATGTTCAAATTATCAACATGATACTGCTTTGTGGAGTAAAATTCAAGAATAATATTGTATCAAAAATGATTTAGGACAACAAAGAAATAAATTTTTGTCATGAATAATTCCCCGGGTGAATAGTACCTGAGTGAATAGTACTTCGAGAATAATACTCATGAATATTACTTTATGAATAGCACCTGTGAATAGTACTTTGTGAATAGTACCCCGTAAATAGTACTTTGTGAATATTATTGTAAAAATGAATACTACTCATGGACAGTACTCCGGCATGAAAAGCTTAAAATTTAACAAGAATGTGCAGAAAATATCCTTGTGAAACGATACTAGATGAAGTGCAAATTTCAAGGATATTTTACTAATTTCACGGAGTATAGAAGAAATACTTTAACAAAATGAGGGTATAATCAAGAATATGAGACAAAATAATATTACTCACATACTACAGGGTATGGAAGAAAATTTTATTCCTATGAATACTGAATAAAATAATATTCCTTACCTCAGAAGAAGACTTGATACTGGAATAATGAGGTAGCAGACTTCTCTTCTAATTTCTCTCTAAAGCTTCTCTCTTTATAGCTTCTCTTTCTATAATTGCTCTTGTGAGTCTTAGTGAATTGGTGAGAATGAAGGAAGAAAGAACTTCTATTTATAGGAAAATATAGTTTTGATAATTGCAAGTTTTGGGGCTCGAAATATTATAGTATAATACCTTCATCTTTTTCTTCATTTTTAATTAAGTCCTGCAAGTATTATCAAACTTGTACCACCTCCCCTAACAGTATATCATGTGAATCAATAGTACAATCATGTGAAAAAAATAATTACAGTATAGTACACCTTCATCTATACTTCCATTTTTAATTTAGTCATGCAAGTATTATCAATCTTGAACCACCTCCCCTAATAGTACATTCATGTGACTCAATAGTACACACATGCGAACAAATAGTTATAATCATGTGAATTAGTAGAATTTAATTCCTCATTTATCTGATTAATTACCCGATTGGTCAATATAACCTCCAGACATCAATTATTATCGGAATAGATGTCGATTTTCACTGACACTAATAATCCCAACACAATGGAAATATCAAGTTCATCTTTAATCAACACAAACTTATTCATAATTAATATTATAACTCACAATATTTAACAACCAGATCATTCATAGGAAAGAGGGAGCTTTCCGATAAGGATTTCTATGACGCTCCTAAATCCGGGTATCTTCCAACCCGACAGATGGTCATCCACAATACTACAATCTATACAATCATTCCATTGAGATAACAACAAAATGAGTGTAATTACTATCTTTGTATTACATTAGTAATAAATCCTTTCCCAGGTTAATAAGCCGAATACATTCTTTGGTCTTCATAAGTATATTAAATACAAATACACTAATCTATTACAGGACGATTAATTATCCATCTTAGCCTTGCCTTTATCTCTCTTAGAACTCTTAGTTCGTTCGGCTTTAGTTGCAAACATATGTTTCAAGCAAGAATTAACATAACTAGCTCAACAAGTCTTAACAAAGAATCATATGAATATCACATTAACAATCACATGCTTTACTTCCATAATTGAATAATTAACTACGAAGCACTATAAAATATTTGACTAGTACTTCTCATGTCATAATAACAATTCTAAAATATATATAATAACTTTGGAATTCTGAACTGGTCAATAGACCATGAACATACTCTTTTCGTTTTCATACTTAAAAAGGACATCCCGCACTAAGGCCATCCATCTATCTTTACTTACGAGCACTTCTAGGTGACCAACCTATTGTACTCTATGTTGATCAACACTTTTTCGTTAAACGTATTTACGTTTAACATTTGGCAACCTCGCGTGCCCATAGAATAATCGATGAAAAATACTTTTGTTTGTACATAAAGAAACTTACCTTCTCATCCGTACCAAATACTTGGCATAGGATATCGCTAACAGTTCTATATCGAAAGACTTGTAAACAAATCAATCCATTTTTCAATACTTGTCTAGCCGAGGTAAAAACAAGCATCTACTCTTTCTTTAAAACCATTCACGCAGCTTATAACATGAATCACAAAAAACTTAACTAACACAAAGGTTATGAAAACGTTAAGAAAGACTTACCTTCAAGCGTCTTCGAATATACAATTCAACAATTCTCAGTCTTTACAGGATCTACATGATATATTCAAATAGCACACTGTAATTAGTATCAAACAACTAACTTTATTCTCCCTAACCAACTTCTTTCTCTTTTATGTCTTACTTAAATTAACTTCGTTATTAAAGTCGATTCAACTTTCTATACTTTGTTACGGTTCGTTAACATTCATACGTTATTAACTGACATTCGATCATTATTGGTGAAGTACCAACGTTGAACGTCATTTACAGTTTACTTATTACGTTCTCGCGTTCTTCATTTAATTTCTATTAAGCCTTACTAAATCTTCTAACATTATCACCTTATAAGTGATTTAAGGTTAGCTTGATTATGTACATTAAGTACCTTCAATGTCTTACTTTAGGTTTACATTCAAATGAAACAAAAACTTAACTTGGTCAACATTTTTACACTGCCAGCGCTGCGGCGCGACATCCCTAATACTAACTCGGCACTGCGGCGCCAGTTAACAGGGGACTCAACAGGATCTGGCACTGCGGCGCAGCCATTTTGTACTGGTTTTGGCGCTGCGGCACCACCTCTGTGCACCAGATGGCCAAAACAGTTTGGTTTTCTAACAAAATTCCCGGCTTCATAATTTGCTCGTTTTACATCCGAATTAACCCATTCGGAAGCCTACAACTAACAAATTACATTCTCTAAGTGTTCATATAAGAATTTTACAATTTCGAATCTGTTAACTTGGAATTCACCTTTGAGTTCATTTTTGAGCGTTCGTTTAACATTTTCGACCGTTCAATACTCATTTTCTTCGTTATAAGTCAAAATTCAACGATTCTTGCGTCCACGACTCTTAAATACCTTATCTCACGTGTTGACATTGGAAACTAACGTTTTCAAGTCACACGATAAATTTTGACCCCTAATCCGAGACTTTTACGTTTTTGACGTTTAACGTCTATTTTTGCAAAATTTGTTATAACTTCGTTACTCGTGTTCTATAAGCCAAATCAATGGAACACTCCATTAATTCACCATCTATATCCTAGCCAAACAATATGCATATTCTTTAGCTATAACAGTTTTCAAATCGTTCATTCATAACTAAGTTCACGTTCAAGACTCTCTACGATTTTAACTCACGTAAACACTTACGATTTCTATTTGGTCATGACCTATCAATGATTTGATCATTAATAGACATCCTTATACCTCCTCAATAAACATGGTCCACCAATCTTTACGAGAAAGAGAAAGATTACGGGGATGACCCATGGGCATGGTGGGCCGGGCACTTGGTGTGTAAGGCAAGCAAATCACATGGTCACCAAGTATTTTACATGGTGGCAAAGTGGTAAATAAGAAAGGAGGTGGAGAATTGGACAATATTGGCCCTCATTTGGCTTTCTATATATACAAAGCCAGGTTGGTCATTTTTGGTTTTTACAAAGCCTGTCCAACATATTTGAGAGAGAGAAAAGAGCTAGAAACTTATAATCCTTCTACTTCCAAGCAAACCATTAGAAGTTTATCAAGAACGTTAACTACTTCAAAGGTAAATTCTCATAAACCATAATCTTCATCTTTTTCGATTTCTTTCTCATAAAAGAATCGTAGATGGGTGGAGCATGTTTATTGAGGAGAGATAATGATGCCTAGTAATAACCAAATCATTGATATGTCATGACCAAATAGAGATCGTAAGTGGTTACGTGAGTTAAAACTATAAAAGTCTTTAACGCGAACTTAGTTTTGAATGAACGTTTAAGAATCGTTATAGCTAAGGAATGTGCCTATTGCTTGGTTAGGATGTAGATATGAAGTCCATGGAGTATTCCATGTGATTTGGATTAGAGAACATTAGTAATGAAGTTATGGTAGATTTTGAGGAAATAGACATTAAACGTCGAAAACGTATAAAGTCCATATTAAAGGTCATAAGTTGTCGTGTGACTTGAAAACGTTGGTTTCCAATGTCAACATGTGAGATAAGATAATTAAGAGTCGTTGGCGAAAAAATCATCTCATTCCGACTTATAACGAAGAAATCGAGTATTGAACGGACGAAAATGTTAAACGGACGCTTAAAAAAGAACTTAAAGGTGGATTCTGAGTTAACAGATTCGAAAATGTGAAATTATTATACGAACACGTAAAGGATGTAATTTGTGACTTATAGGAATTTGAATGGGTCAATTCGGATGTAAAACGAACAAATTAGGAAGCTGGGAGTTTTGTTAAGGAACTAAACTGTTTTGGCCAACTGGTGCACAGGTTCGGCGCCGCAGCTCCAAACCCAGTGTTTTCTGCCACGCCGCAACACCAGTTATGGCCGGGAGAAAATAAAAAGGTATGGTGACTCGCGCCGCTGCGCGAGAGTTTGTACATGGACTCGCGCCGCAGCGCCGAGTCCGAGGAAAATCTCTGGAGAGTGGCGCCGCAGCGCCACTAGAATGTATAGGATGTCGCGCCACAGCGCCGACAGTAGAAAAGTGTTGACCAAGTTCGATTTTATTCCATTTTGAATGTTGACTTAATGTAAGACAACGAAGGTACTTACTGTACATTATGAGACTTACCTTAAATCACTTATAAGGTGTTAATGTAAGAAGATCTAGTAAGGTTTAATGGAAATTAAATGAAGATCATAAAGACGTAATAAGTGAACTGTGAATGACATTCAACGTGTTAGTTGACCAATAATAATCGAATGTTGGTTTAATAATGACGTAAGAACATTAATGAAATGTAACAAAGTATAGAAAGTTGAATCAACTTTCTTAACGAAGTTAATTCAAATAAAACGTATAAGAGAAAGAAGTTGGTTAGAACCGTAAAGTTAGTTTGTTTGATAACTAATTACAGTGTGCTGTGTGAATGTATCATGTAGATCCTGTAAAGACTGATAATACAACAATTATAAATTTGAAGACGCTTGAAGGCATGTCTTTCTTAATGCTTGTCTAACCTTTGTGTTAGCCAAGTTTTGTATGTAATGCATGTTGTACAATGCATGAGTAGTATTAAGGAAAGAGTCGATGCCTGTTTTATACTGGCTAGACAAGTACTGAAGAGTTGATTGATTTGTTTACAAGTCTTTCGATATAGAACTTTTAACGATATCCTATTACAAGTATTTGGTACGGATGTAAAGGTAAGTTTGTCTATGTGCAAACAAAAGTATTTTTCATTGATTATTCGATGGGCGCGCGATGTTGCCAAATGTTGAATGTAAATACGTTTAACATAAGAATGTTGATCAACATAGAGTATAATAGATTGATCACCTAGAAGTGCTCGTAAGTAAAGATGGGTGGATGACCTTAGTGCCGGATATACTTTTCTAGTATGAAAACGAAAATAGTATGTTCAATGTCTATTGACCGGGTCATCATTCCTAAGCTATTATATATACTTTTGGAATTGTTGTTATGAGAAGTACTAGTCAAATGTTTTGTACTGCTTCATAGATAATTGTTCAGATATGGAATTAAAGCATGTAATTGTTAGAGTGATATTCGTATGATTCTTTGTTAAGACTTGTTGAGCTAGTTATGC
Source organism: Panax japonicus (assembly GCA_020205505.1). Taxonomy (NCBI): domain Eukaryota; kingdom Viridiplantae; phylum Streptophyta; class Magnoliopsida; order Apiales; family Araliaceae; genus Panax; species Panax japonicus. The sequence continues at coordinate 59,469,750 of CM035096.1, forward strand.
TCATTTTTGCTTGAACCATATGTTTGCTGCTAAAGCCGAACGAACTGAGAGTTCTAAGAGAGATAAATGCAAGGCTAAGATGAACAATTAATCGTCCTATAATAGACTAGTATATTTGTATGTAATATACTTATGAAGAACAACGAATGTATTCGGTTATGAACCTGGGAAAGGATTTATCACAAATGTAATATAAAGATAGTAATTGCAGTCATTTTGCTGTTATCTCAATGGAATGATTGTATGGATTGTTGAATCGTGGAGCACCATCTGCCGGGTTAGAAGATACTCGGATTTGGGGGCGTCACAGGTTGGTAAAAAAGCATTAGGTTATAAAACTTAAGGGGGGGGGGGAAGAACCTTAGGCTAATAACCTCGTAGGAAAGGAAGAGTCTGAAGAAAGTTAACTCGAGTCAAATGAGTTAATAAGGTATTGAGTAAACTTAGTACTAAAATATTTAAAAGATGAAAAGTAACCCTAAATGGATTAAATGTGATTTGTGCTTATATTATTGTGTATTATGTACTAATCAATTTGTTATGTGTTATTATAGATGTCGGTTGATAGCTTGATATATACGGATATACATGTGATCAGCGAGGAGTCCGTGAACAGAGTTGAGACAGTACCTGTGCCTATAACATACATACTTGTAGTGAATCTAGAGGAGTCAGAGCCTGAGGAATATTACTCGGAGGAGGACTATTCTGAGGAGACCATGGGAATAACATCATATTTGAATATGATGATTGATGTGGAGGATGACATGGAGGTGACATCGATTAATACGGTGATGACTACCCTAGAGTCAACACCTACAGAGACTATGAGGGCAATGTACCTCTCAGTGCTTGACCGTAACGTGCAACTGCACAATATGGTACAACACCAGAAAAAAGAGATCACAGATCTCTATGGGGCGAAAGAGTATGCAGAGTCAGACTATGAGATAGCTTATGACTGATAAGGCCCAGGACTATAAAAACGAGGTCATAGAACTTCGTAAGAAACTGGTTAAAAAAGACCAGAAGATAGCACGAATGTCATATATAAATGAAAGTGCACACGAGGATTTCAAGCTTAAGATAGCTTGTTATTCTATTGAGTCGGGACAGACTCGACATACTATAAGTCAAGTTATTGTGTCGCTTCTAGCAAACCAGAAGCATGAGAATGCTGTTAGGTAGTATTAGGAGTTGTATGGTAAATACTTTTGTGTAGTGACATAAAATCCTCTTTTGTATAATTAAAGGGTAGTCTTTTTGGTAAGTCCCAATTTTTGTAAAAGTCAATCGCGGGATGTATATGTAATAACTTTTGGACTATGGAAAGCAAATTGTATATATTTTTGAACTATAAAGAAGCATTTTAATATAAAGAAGATTTTATTTAAATTGCTTTGTTGTGCATGAGTTATTGTTTAGTTATTTGACGACTAATAAAGAAGTAAATAAAATAAGTAATAACGGAAATTTATTTATTTAATCAGAAATGCCGCCAATAAGAAGGCAACGTAACCAAGAGGCAGAATCGAATAATGAGAACAAGGGGGGTCCTAATAACCCAATGCAAGAGTTCGTTAATTTATTAACGGCTAAATTTAACCAAGCTGGGAGTAGAGCACCCGCAGGTCCTAGAGTAGCCCGAACGACTACTTTTAAAAAATTTAAAAGTGTAGGTCCATCCGAATTTAAGGGAACAATAGACCCAATGGAGGCCCAGACATGGGTCAATAAAATAGAGAAGGCGTTTGTTATTACGAACAGTAGCTGAGGCGCAAAAGACTTCTTTTGCGACCTATATGATGAAGGGGGAAGCCAACTGTAGACACTCGAAATTTTTTGTACAACTGTCACTAACATTTTAGGAGGACAGATTCGTCTTTTAAGAGGGAACCCTGAAAGACAATCCATATCCATTCCGGATACTACTGGAAGTTCAGCATGAACCCCGGATCGCAATATGGTAGTAACAATTCTAATCTCGGAGATAACCTAGAGGCGTGCAGATCCAATACCAGAACACACACCGGAGAAGACCGATTAATCTCAGAGATAACCCCGAGATATCCTTTCTCAGCCCCAACCGTGGGAATAACCATTAACCTTGGTGATAACCTGAAGGAATGCATTTTCAGCGATAACCACGGAAATGCTTGTTTCAAATGCGACCAACTTCAATCTCGGCACTCACAACAAGATACTCTGTACCAACATGGTGATAACACCGGGGGGACATACACACCTCAAAGATGACAATGAGGACCTTCAACAATTGCAGCAGTCCAATCTCAGCGAAGCCTGAGCAACGTCTGCTTTATCAGCCAAATCCGGCGATAACACCGGTGAGGGGAAACATTGTCATTTATCCAACATAATGCCAGGCCACATCGTGTCAACACAACAATTTCCCACAAGACTAACCAATCCCGAGTGACTATTGTACGGGGTAACGGATAGAAGTTGAAACTTGAAGACTGGAGGGCACCGTCCCATCTTCAATGACTTCGTACAAACTTTAATCCCATGCCATCGTACAACTCTCGACAACGGCAGTCCAAAATAGGTCCTGTATACCTCAAACGAAAGTCCGAATGGACATTACGGTGCCCGAGTACACGTACTTCGAGACGACCTGACCCAAAAAACCTGAGCCCACCCGGGTTGCCTCTAGTACACCTGCGGCTCAGCCGTAGGTACACCTGCGGCTACTTCGTCTATAAATAGAGGGCTTGGGATGCCCATTTTGCAAGAGAAAATGACGAGGAAACCCTGCCCAATTTGCTCTGCACTCACCCCATGCAGTGTACTTTCTCCTTTTAAACACCTATGAACTCATATATAGCCTCTTTTGTACATTCAAAAGCCAGTGTTTAACCATTCTAAAGATATAGAAGTCTTCTTTTGCAGTCAGTTATAAGCCTTCTCACACACTTTAGAGTCTTTCTCTTCATCTCTGCACAAACTCTTCTACACGTTGAGAGTCGTGTTGCTTACTTTTACCTGGACCGGTCCGTGGTTTCATTTCAGTCTGTATATATACATATATATATATATATATATATATTTATATATATATATATATTGACTAACATTATCGAGTTATACCTCGATTAAGCCTAGACTTCGATCTGGAGCGTTTATTTGCTTTAATATATATATATATATATATATATATATATATATATATATATATATATGGGGTTCCATCCACAGCAACCGGTTATTGGGAGCAACCCATTTTTGGCCAGCCGGTACAGCTTGTACCGGCCTTAGAATTTTTTTATTTTTTTATAAGCCGTAACAAGCTGTACCGGCTGGCCAAAAAGGGGTTGCTCCCCAACAACCGATTGCTGTGGATGGAGACCCTATATATATATATATATATATATATATATATATATATATATATATATCTGAGCTCTCTCTCAGATAAATCTTTAGTTTCAACCTCTGATTAACCCACTTAACCTTCATCTCTATTTCTCCCGTTATATGTTTTAATTTGTAAGTTTATTCAAATTTATTCAGTTGTATTAAATCTCATTTATATATTATTTTATGTTTAATTGATTAATCTATGTTTAATTCATGCACTTCTCTCAACTCTCTCATTTCGCCCCCAAAATGGTATATATATATATATATATATATATATATATATTAACTGTTTGTCGAACTTTGTTTGATGAGCCTAGACTTTGGTCTAGAGCGTTTATTTACTTTAATATATATATATATATATATATATACATATATATTAACTGTGTGTCGGACTCTATTCGATGAGCCTGGATTTTATATCCGGTGCATTTACTGCTTTAATATATATATATATATATATATATATATATATATTAATTACGTGTCGGACTCTATTCGATGAGCCTGAATTTTATATCTGGTGCATTTATTCACTTATATATATACTTATATATATGAACTGTGGTCGAACCTAGCTGCACTCAAAGCTGTTGCTGATCACATCCAATCCGGAAATTATGGAAACAACCCCCGGAGGGTTCATAAAAAGAAAGAGGAAGATGTTTCCTTGATACTACAAGGTCAAAAAGGCAATCAAAACATGCATGTTCAAAGAAGAAACAACACTCAATTTCAAGCACAGTCTGCGAACCCTCCAATACCAAAAGGTGGAGAAGTCAAACACCCTCGAGTGTTTACACCCCTAGGGGATACCCTCGAGAACATCCTCGATCTTCTGACAACACAGAAGAAAATTATGCATCTTCTTCCACAGCCAGCCCTAATGGACGGGGTTTTAATGCTGCTCAGAAATGTGTTTATCATGCCGGGGCACCTGGACATGATACTCAGGATTTTTGGACCTTGAAACACAAGATCTAGGACCTGATAGACAACGGGGAGATCGTGGTCACCAAACCAGATCAGCCTCGCGTTCAAGACAACCTTCTTCCACAACACAAAGAAGAAGAGGTCAACATGATCAGTTGAAGCAACGGACAGAGTTCCAATTTCAGCTGTGAATCTTCCCAAACCCCCAAAGACGGTGACGACAAATGGGATTATCCCAAGTTCCAATTCACAATGGAATGAAAGATGAAAGCTCTATGCAAGAAAATTAAACAATTAGCGGAACTGGTGACTTATCAACATCAAGTGACACGTCAATTAATCAGCCAGGAGCATGCCAATATCCTACCTCTTGTCATGAATATTCCCTCATCACTTTCAGAAAATGAAATGCTGGAAGATAAAGTGACAAAGAGAGCAAATGCCAAGGCCCGACAGGATTTTTCCAACAAAAGGGAATTCACCTATTTGGGCCAACCTACGGAGGAAATCCTCCATATGTTAATTAATGAAGGAAGGATCAGTTCCCTTCTACCTCCAATCAACCCCCATTCGGGACGGTACAACTCTGATGGAGCATGTCAATATCACTCCTAGTCTCGCGGTCACAACATAGAAGAATGTTGGGCACTCCGCCACCTTATCCAAAATCTAATTGACAGTGGTGTACTACGCCTGGCAGACAACGATATTGTGTTACGTGTAAGTGAATATTCAGGCCCTACTAAGTGGAAGAGTGTGGTAGCAGTCATATCTACTGAAACTGATGGGGTTAACAAATCACTCATAATGCCAACAATTCAACTCAAGGGAAGCAACAATCCTTTGAAAGTGGCCACTCTCGAGCCGATCAACTTGCCGTGCATAGCACAATATTCTATTATTAGCCTGTGCAAAGTTCCGTGGAATTTTGGAGAAGGTGAATGATCAACCTCACATACAACTACTACAGTGTCGAAGGAAAATCCACTGAATCTTCTCCAACGGGTGATGAAGTCTACCATCAAATCAAAGGGGAAAATACTCATGGAGAAAATTGAAAGAGTCCTCCGCACTATGGGTCATAACGAAGCCACGGTTGTTTTGAGCTTAAAAGAAGCTCCACAACAAATATCAATTTTGGACTTGGTCCTAACCTCCAAAAATCACCGGAAGGTCTTGTTAAAGGTTTTAGAAGATGCCTATCTACCAACATCAGTTGATACAGAAAACTTTCAACATCTGGTTGATCATATTTTCCACAACAATGTGATATCCTTCACTGATGATGATATACCTTCCGAGGGGACTGGTCATTACAAGCTGTTACATATTGCAGTTTTATCCTCCGGATACATGCTAGCTGGAGTCTTGATATATGGAGGTTCGTCTCTAAATATCTGTCCATATGCTACCTAGGTGAAGATGAATATCAATCTCAACCAAACTCGGAGTAGCCATACTATCATTTAAGCTTTTGATGGAGCCCGCCGAAACTCGGTTGGAGTAATTGAGCTGCCAATCGAAATTGGTCCTCACACATTCTACGTATCTTTCCATGTGCTCAAGATAGATTCAGGATACAACCTGCTCTTGGGACGACCATGGATTCACATGGCAGGGGCAGTCCCCTCCACTCTTCACCAACAATTGAAATACATAATCAACAATAGCCTGGTCATGGTCAACGATAAACCATAGTGTCCTCAACACGGGAACATGTCGTTCATCAATGCTAATACAGATGTTGAGCCGGTCAGCTTTCATGCCTTGGAAGTAAGCAATACCTAATATCATACTATTGGAATGCCAATACCCGAACCCAAGATTTTTGCCGAGGTAATATCGACTACTCAAGAAATGATGTCATTGGGTCATAAACTGGGACAAGGGCTGGGTAAAGATTGTCAGGGTATCAAGTACCCCATTCGATTAACCAAGAAAACTGGAACACCTGTACTAGGCTATTCTGCCAGTTCTAGTCACAAGAATCCTCATAAGCATCAGCAGATTAGTTCAACTTCAACCATGTGGCGTTTAACTTCGCACAACCTCCTATAAAAGTGCCAGAAAATGTAATGGCTATGTTATTTCCCATGCCAATACTGGTAAAGGAGAAAGAAGTCTTTGTTCCAAATCCCGCAGTGGAAGAGGAAGAACAAAGAATAAAGCAAGACGTCATCCGAATGTTATCAGGTATACGCATCATCGTCCATGATGAACATACCAACAGATACACTCCAGACGATGATTGTCCCATACATAATGGCCATCATTCAGGACAGGGAGGATGATGACAATCCCTCCGTCACAGCGATCCACCTGGACTTTGCCCTTGCCAATTGGAATAACACTCATTGCATTGGTCATCAAGGGTAAAACATGTAGAAACTCTCTCTGCCCTGTAGATATAATAACTACTTACTTTTCTGTATAATATTAGTAGTTTATTTTGCAAGTATATGCTAACACTGTGTATGATCAAACACGTTTCATATATACTAAGTGAAAGCATATTTTTTTAGGACTCTGAATTTAGATTTGCCTATACTTTCTGATATGGTGCCTATTTTACACAAGGATTGTACCTTTGATATAGAGATGAATTCAGCCTTGATGGATATACATGACGACATTGAGGTGACTCCTTATATTCAAGAATGGGTCAGAGACAAACCTAAACCCAACCTTGATCAACCCACTTCTTTCAATCTCAGAACCTTAGAAAATCCTAAGTTAATCCAGATAGGGTTCAGACCTTACCCCAAACCAACGGAATTACATGGTTACGCTATTAACCCAATTCCAGGATGTGTTTGCATGGTCTCATGAAGACATGATGGGTTTGTCCACTAGCATTGTCCTTCATTGCCTTCCCATTAAAGAGGGATTTAAGCCAGTCAAGCAGAAGCTCAGGTGATTGAAACCTGAGTGGAGTTTAAAGGTAAAAGAAGAAATTGTGAAATAATTTCAAGATGGCATCATCATGGTGTCTACATATCCTGAGTGGATATCCAACATTGTTCCCGTGCCTAAACCCGGAGGGAAAGGTACGAGTTTGCGTGGATTATCGGGACTTGAACAAAGCTTACTTAAAAGATAGCTTTCCCGTGCCATTCTTCCACATTCTCATTGACAATACTAGCGCAATACTGATATGTACTCCTTTGCTGATTACTTCGCAGGGGTATCATCAGATCATTGTTGCTGAGGAAGATCGTGAGAAAACTGCTTTCATCACTGCCTTGGGGAACGTTTTGCTATAGACGGTTGTCATTCGGCCTCATCAATGCCGAAGCCACCTATCAACGAGCTATAATGGCTCTTTTCCATGACTTAATACACAAAGAGATCGAGATATGTGTGGATGACATCATTATCAAGTCCCGGAAGGAGGATGACCATATAGACCATCTCAGAAAGTTATTCAATAGGTTGCGTAAGTACAACTTGAAGTTAAATCCAGCCAAATGCGCCTTAGGTGTTAAATCAGGCAAGTTGCTAGGATTTCTAGTCAGCGACAAAGGGATTGAGTTGGATCCTGCCAAAATCCAAGCCATCACAAAAATGTACATTCCTCATACAGAAAAGGAAATTCGGGGATTTTTGGGAAGAATCAACTTCATTAGCTGGTTTATCTCTCAACTCACAGCAACCTGTGTGCCAATCTTCAAGCTATTAAGGAAGAACTCTTCCATGAAATGGAATGATGAGTGTCAAAATGCCTTCCTCACAATCAAGAAACAGCTAGTCAAAGCTCCCATATTGGTACCACCCTAGGGATGTTATTCCCCTATTCATGTACCTATCCATAAATGACAACGCCATGGGCTGCATGCTGGGATAGAAAGACGATAGAGGCCAAGAACGAGCTATCTATTACCTCAGCAAAAGATTCAGCAACAGTGAACACAAGTACACTCTGATCAAAAAGATGTGTTGTGCTTTAGCATGGGCTTCCATGAGGTTACATCATTATCCTCATGGTCACACAACCCATCTCATATCCTGTGTGGATCCTCTCAAATACGTGTTCAACAAACCCATATTGAATTGTCGACTGTACAGATGGCAGTTGATCCTACAATAATTTGACATTGTATATGTGACTCAAAAGTCCATCAAAGGTCAAGGAATTGTGGATCAACTGGCCGCCGCACCTTCACGGGATTTCAAACCCTTGGAAACATACTTCCTCGAAGGAGTAATGATAGTTCAGCAACACAATCAATACGATACGTGCCAATCATAGAAGATGTATTTTGATGGAGCTGTTAATCTGGAAGGTTCTATGCTGGAGCAGTTCTAGTATCTGGTACGAGGGAGCAGTATCCCATCGCCGTCAAATTGAAGTTTGTCAGCACCAACAACATAGCTGTGTATGAAGGTTGTCTTGTGGGGATAAAACTTGATCGTTCAATGGGCATCAGGCATTTAACTGTCCTTGATGATTCAGAGTTGGTAATAAGACAATCCACTGGAATATATCAAACCAAGGAACTACATTTGCTGTCTTACCATTGGCAAGTTTTGAAGATGGCTTTGGAGTTCGAAGAAATCTCCTTTTTATACGTTCCTCGTAATAGGAATGACTTTGCGGACGCGTTACCAACTTTGGCCTCCTTGATTCGTATATCAGATAAGGAACACTTGCCAAGCGTCACAATTTCCCTGCACAAGGCCCTAGCCTATGGAAATTACATTGGAGAAGTATCAGATGAGCTACCTCCCATCCAACATCCTTGTTATCAGCATATCAATGAATATCTACGAGATGGATCTACACCCACTGAGGTGAGCCCGACTAAGAAAAGGCGGATCCATCGACTAGCTATGAAATTTTATCTTAGTGGAGAAGCTCTCTACAAAAGAGATGCAGGACTAGGTCTCCTCAAATGTTTAGACAAAGATCAAGCCCAATGGCTTATGGATGAAATCCATGGAGGAGTCTGTGGCCCCCACATGACTGGCCCCCTCTTTGTTAAGAAAGTCCTCCGAACGGGACATTATTGACTATCTCTCAAAGATGATTGCCATGACCACGTCAAGAGATGCTATCAGTGCCAGATTCATTGGGAATGCTATACACGCCCCTCCATGGGAACTCCACAATATGAGTTCACCTTGGCCCTTCTCAATGTTGGGAATGGATGTTATCGGGCCCATTGAGCCTAAAGCCAGTAATGGTCATCAATTTATCTTCACCATGATCGACTACTTCACCAAGTGGGTAGAAGCAGCCTCCTTCCCCCGGGTTACCAAAGAAGTCATCATTGCTTTCATCAGAAACAATATCGTTTGTCGATATGGACAACCTGAGGTGACTTGTGTCAGAAAATGCTAAGAACCTCAACAACCGAATGATAGAGGAATGATGTTTGATGTTCTACATCAAACATCTTAACTCTGTCATCTATCTCCCGAAGCTGAATGGTGCTGTTGAAGCGGATAATAAAAACATCAAGAAGATTATGCAAAAGATGTCCACCAACAATAAAGATTGGTCCTAACCTATTACCTCTTACTCTGTTAGCCTACAAAACCTCAATGCGCACTTCCACTAGGACAACCCCCTACACATTAACCTATGGGATGGAAGCAGTGCTCCCCATAGAAGTTGAAATGGAATCCCATAGAGTGTTGATAGACTCTTAGCTGGATGAAGACCGATGGGTACAAGATAAGTATCACCAATTGTCTCTGATAGACGAAAGGCGAATCCGCGGCTATCTTCTATGGTCAGTTATATCAACATAGGATCGCCAGATCCTACAACAAAAAGTCCGGCTATGGCAGTTTAGACAACATGACTTTTTTTTAAAGAAGATCCTTGACAACCAAGATCAGTCTAAGGGAAAATTCGCTCCTAACTGGGAAGGCCAATTTATTGTCAAGGAAGTATTGACAGGAGGCGCTCTCAGATTGCAAGTAATGGACGACGATGAATTTCCATAACTCACCAACTCGGACACCGTAAAATGGTACTGTGTCTGAAGTTGCCATCAAGCAAACATCCTGGTGTTAGACCATCAGATCACCAGTCATTCCGATTCTATAACCCTTTACAACATATAACTTTTCCACACTTTTCCCCTCAGGGAAACATAATTTTCAAGCCAGCAGCCTGGCTCTCCTTTGCGTTCCTAAAACTTAGGTCATCCCACCGCGGATTGAACCTCTTGCGTTTACAGTTTGGCTACACATACCTGGGATAAAACTTCTCGTAGCTACATTTTATCCTTCAACATAGGATTAAACTTTCTCCTCCCCGCACTCTGACCTGCACATGGGATTATGCTTTTCCACTTGCCTTGAGGGGCGAACTACGCCGACCTGATCTCCTCTTTAGTAGGAGTACGTAGGCAACCATTTCATATGGCCCGGTCGCAATAAAACAAAAACAAAAAAAACATTTCTACCCTTTTCTCTTCACAAAAACAACAAAAATATTCTACACCATTTCTGCCACATACAACGTTGAACCTCTTACACCAGGTTCGAACTACGCAGACCTGATCTCCTCTTCAATAGGAGTACGTAGGCAGCCAATCATGGTTCGGTCTCACCCCCTACCAAAACACAAACCCTTGTCAACTAGTACTGAGATCATCCTTCAAACCACTACATTTCATTCGTCTTCAGACTAAAGGGATGGAATTACCTGAACTCCTCCCAAATAGGAGATTCAACGATCATCTAAGCTGCTGTCATACCTTAAAGAGCAACACCAATCCATAAGAGATGGAATTAATTAGGCTTCTCCTAAATAGAAGTACTGGCAACCATCTGTGGTGCGGTTAATCTCATAAGAGAAAGCCATACTCCTCTCCATATTTCCATACAGAAACCAGTCCCAAGACACTAATTATGGTAGGGATCCATACAGATCGATGATCCATTTTGAACTATCCAGAGACAACTCAATGTCAATCCACCTAGGAGGAATTCAGAATAAATCAAGATCACAAGGACTAAGGCAGCAGACAAAATATCAAGCAAGTAGCAAAACATATCTAAAAGGGAAGTGATCCAAAAATATATTTCCCTGTCATATAATAATGTTGTTTGATATATACAATGTAAACTGTCAATGACAAAATGGCTAAGCTAGTCTGTGTAGTAAAATACAAGCTCATCTACAAGTCAGGGTATATGCGAGCTAACAAGCCCAACATGGCGTCCCTCTCAGAAGATGGAGGTGAAGCTTTGGTCTCCTGTACGAGAATATCCACACAACCCAACAGATCTGCAGCCATCAGCATAGCGACCATATTATCATCAATATATGCGTTTATCTCTGTAATTATGCCAGTGGTAAGTATGACGCCCCCAAAATTAGGTATACATCACCCATCTTGGGTCGCCACTTACATGGTTACAGAATTCAAATACAACTTAATAATACAACGGTCGTGTACAATACGACAAAACATAAACTGTGAGTTTGAATACAAATATTGTCTACTAGAGAGTATACAAACTCAAAAGGAGTACTCATTACAATTATTATCACACTATTTCACAGAATAGTGAGGACTACTAATACACCATCTAGGACTATCACTCTGTTCCCCGATTAGTCCCAGCTACGTTCTCATTTCCTGAAGATAAAAATGAAAACAAAAGAGTGAGCTCAACTAGCCCAGTAAGAAAAATATTATGACTAAGATAATGCAAAATAAATTATCATTAGCCTTCAACAGTGTTAAACTGATACAATATAACCAACATTAAGTTTAACTGCAGCGGAACAAGCAATCCATTAAAAGAGTCAAGTAGAGAATAAAATCTACTATCTTCTATGATTAAAAGATTTTTCATCACTTTTATCGCTAAGACTCAGCTTAATAAATAAGTCACATCATCAAATCATCCATATACTACAGTCAAGGATATTCTTTAGTATCACGACCACGAATTATCCATGCAGTACGGGCCAAAGATAATCATGTTTTCATCAACGGTCCTGATCATGCCATAAAATAATTCATCTTTGCACTACGGCCAAAGAGAATCCATAGCCATAATCATACCAAAATCTGTCCATCAATGCACTACGGGCCTAATGAGGACTTTTTACACATAATTTGTAACATTATGGTTATGATTATACCGAATAATCCTTGGTCATAATTATACCAAGTCCATCTATGCACTACATGCCACAGATGACATTCAACATAATATAAGCATGAGGATGATGACAATGATATAAGAATTCAATAAAACAAGTTCAATAATTAATTTATCCAGAAACTAATAACGTCCACATTGTACACATGATACTTCTTTCTAGAGTAAAATTCAAGAATGCTCAGACAGGTTATTCCACTAATTTCATGGAGTATAGAAGTCAAAACATTAACCAACTGAGTATAATAAAGAATGAAATAACAAAAGAAATCACCAGGCATGCGATAGACCGCACAGACAGGTTAATCCAACCGAATAATAAAGACGGAATCAGGTCTGGCGTAAAACGCACAGACAAGATATTCCAACAGAATAATAAAACAGAACCAGGTTCGGCGTAGAACACACACACAGGATATTCCAACAGAATGATAAAGAAGGAACCAGGTTCGGCGTAAAATGCATAGACCGGATATTCCAACAAAATAATAAAGATGAAACCAGGTCCGGCGTAAAACGCACAGACAGGATATTCCAACAGAATAATAAAGAATGGAATATCAGAAGAATTTCACCATGTATGCGGTACTTCGTAAAACAGGTTATTCCAACATAATAATGATGAATGGAATAACAAAAGCTCTCTTCATGAATACAAAAGAAATAATACCCCTTACGAGTACAACAAATAATATTCCATACCTTAGAAAAAACTGGATACTGGAATAGTGAGGTAGCAGACTTCTCTTCTTCTTTCTCTCTATAATTTCTCTCTATAATAATTGCTCTAAAGCTTTTGTGAATTGGTGAGAAATGAAGGAAGAATGAGCATTTATTTATAGGAAAATATAGTTTCGATAATTGTACGATTTGGGCCTCAAAATATTACAGTATAATACCTTCCTCTTTTTCTTCATTTTTAATTTAGTTCTGCAAGTATTATCAAACTTGTACCACCTCCCCTAATAGTAAATAATGTGAATCAATAGTAAATCATGTGACTTAATAGTTCTAATCAAGTGATAAAACAATTACAGTATAGTACCTCCATCCATACCTCCATTTTTAACTTAGTCATGCAAGTATTATCAATCTTGCACCACCACCCCTAATAGTATAAGAATGTGAATCAATAGTACCCCATGAATAGTAACTCGTGAATAGTACTCCGAAACGAAAAGTTCTCCGAATACCCGAGTGAACAATATAAGCTCCAGACATCAATTATCATCGAAATAAATGTCAATTTCCACTAACACTAATAATGTGACGAACGAGATTTTGTAAATTAATTTTAATAATTATTAAATTAAATAAATATTTTTCGATGATTTAATTAATTAATTAATTAATTGATGCAATTGTAGTAGATTAATTTAATTATATGTGTTATATTTATTAAATTAATGTAGAGAATAATTATTATTCAAATATGTATTTATGTGAGCTTATTGAATTAAATGAAATATTTAATTAAGCATGATGTGAGTTTCATTAATTTAATTATTAATTAGAGAGTTAATAATTTGACATTATTAATTAATGAGAAAAATTAAATATATGACTATGTGAATTTATGAGAAATTATTATATTTAATTTTAAATAAGATATTAATTTATTTTATGAAGGAGTGTGACATTAATTAAACTATATGATAAAGCTTTATTAGATTAAATGGTTTTTGAAACCTATTCTAGCTAGACAAACATGGCACTAAGGGCGGTTGGGAGCAGTTACCCATGTTAGGTAACTGACAACCATCATGCGCGTCAGTTGCTTGATTAATATACGTATTCTCCTTTCTTCCTTTCCATTATTTGGCTAAGTCTGGCATAAAACAGAGAGGGAAAAGAGAGAGAGAGAGAGTTTGAGAATTTTATTGAGAAAGTTTGAGAAATTGTATTTGAAATACAGAGAATTGTTATCCTTGTTCATCTACGCTAGGTAATTCTTTTCAATCCAATTTATATTTCACGTCAATTAGTTTTCATGGAAAATGGCTTTCAAAAACCTATGTTATGTCTCTGTAATTGAGAAATTGTGTTATTATATGGATATATGTAATAATACGAATAGTATAACATGTTTTATATATATATTGAAAGATTCCATATCATAAGTTTCATAATACGATGACTTGTTATTTCAAAATTTACAGAGTTTGGGTTTTTGGCCATATGGCCCTTATACGTAATTTAATATGTTAAAAATAAATGTTTCCCAAAATTTTACACACGTATATTATTATACATGTTGATATGAAGAGACCAAACTTTAAACGAATGGATTCAGTGTTATAACGAATCTGTAGTGTCAATTTTCATGTTTTATTTTCAAAACCTTCAAGAACATCAAAGTCAGTGAAATTATAGATTTTAACTCTGTGATTATGTGATTTAATTGGTTAAAATCACTCTATAGTGTTGGGAATTGATTATATATGAATTATAACATGTGGGTATGATTAATTTTGTGTAGTAGTAATTTAATTGGAGTTTTGGGCTATATCCTGCAATTTGCGAAAATTGCAGAATAGTTTCTGGTTCGCCGCACTGCGGCGCCAGACTCGTGCCTTATTTCCTGCACCCCGCAGCGCCACTGCACAGAAGCGTCAAGTCTCGAGCCGCAGCGCCACGGCGCCGCAATGCCAAGAGTCCGGCAGCAGCGCGAAGACCAAGTATGACAGTGGCGCCGCAGCGCCACTCTCCCGAAAGTTCAGAAATGGGATTTTTAAAAAACTATTAAGTCTAGCAATGTGTTAATAACTTAATGTAATAAACATGTTAGAAGTATAATGTGATGATAAAATAGATGTTGAACATGTAAATAACATAATTACATGTAGATTGAGTTATGGAATACATAATTAAATTATTATTCATGAATTGATTTTATGTGACAGTAAATGTGATAATTTGACTAAGTATAGTCATAACCAAAGTTTAGACAAAAGAATGATCATTGATGATTAGTTAAGTTATAATTAACTGGTATTGTGAATGTGGATGGTATGTAGGATTAAATTCAAAGAATGTGCTTAGTTGAAGTGTAATCTACGCACGAGGCAAGTTTCCTAACCCTACTTGTCATTATTGTTCAAGTTATTAGTTACCTCAAGTAAATTATCATTACTATTATTCATGTTCAAATGTTATATTAAAGATTGATTATCTTTTAAAAGCATGATTCAGTTATACATTAATTGTTCTATTGTATACTTCTTGAGATTATTATTCAAATCGAATACCATTATTGTTGAACCTTATTAGACTAGTGAAATTTATTAATTCAACTAGTCCTTAGTTGATGAACGTTCTAAATTTTAGAACCCTTATTGAATTATCCAAACCAAACATCCTTTGGTGCGGACTCGAATGCCAAACTGAGATGAACAACCCTGCAAAGGGATTTACTTATGCGTTAGCGTTAAGATATTGTGCAAAGTACGGTACTTAGGGCTGATCCCCCTAAGTACGAGTAGAAAGGCCCATAGTCTTATGACTGTTAAAGGTTTCAAGTATAACCCTTGATCACCTATGACATAGTTCAAGGTCTTATGACCCTCAGAAATCTTTTGATTCTTGTTATTCATTCTTGATTCAAAAGTTGAGCTTTATTTCAAAAGTCCTTGATTCACTCGCATGTTATTATACTGTTATTTAATTGTTATACTTGCGGACAATTGTTCTCACTCTTTCTTAATAATAACATTGCAGTTAAGAACGAAAGAACCGACGAAACTTCCACTAGTAAAGGCAAGGGAAAGGTTAACAAGTGATGAAGACTTGTTATTTTTATTAGATGATGTATTTATGTTTAAGACTTGAGTTAACGATGTTGTTAAGACTTATTTTGTTTATGATTCCGCACAGATGTTTAAGGTTAGTTTAACCTGAGATTTTATTATTATTTGGATGTTGTAACCCTTAAGGGGAAGATTTTATTCTATCTATTGAATGGTTCACATTTATTATGGGTAGATAGATAGATGATATTTGTACAGTGAACAACAAATCCTGGTGAATTGAAGTACCTAAATTTGGGGGTGTCACAAGTTGGTATCAAAACTATAGGTTATAAACCTTAGGTGGGGGAACATCCTTAGGTAGTAGCCTTATAGAAGAAGATAGTAATGGAAAACTCTTATCGAGTTCTAAGAAATGAATTTCTTTAATTCATTTAAGATAATAAAAGAAATTATGTGTGTATGTGTTAATGTATGCGTTAGATGGTACGACTTAGTAACTAAAACTTAAAACTTTGTTGTCAGGAAGTCGGATGTTGGAGTGACTAGTCGAGCAGTGGAGGAGGAATCCCGAGTACCTATAGTACCTACAGAGGAAGAACCCCTAGACATTGATGTCGTTAGGGAACAGCTGGTACAGAGGGAGTCATCTCCATTGATCACCATTGTTGGTTAGGAGCATGAACCTGAGACTGATCTTGAGGAGGAATTTGATGAGGAAGAGGAAGAAGACGAGTTACCACGGTACACCATTGATGCTGAGATGTATGACGCGTTATATGATCGTAATGTAGAGTTACGTGACATTGTTTGGGATTTGACTGAGCGAACGACTGTTCAGCAGACTACTCTAGAACAGAAGGAGAGGGAGATTTCAACTCTTCACTCAGGATTGGGAAATATATAATGGGATTTGGACCATGAGAAGGGTCAAACCGAAGATAAGACCGAGGAGATAGAGAAGATGAAGAAGGAACTGAAGGAAACCTTCAAAAGGCTGAACATAGCAGAGGAGAGATGGGTAAGAGAATCATGTCGAGTTGATCGTGCAGAAGATGATGGTCGTGCAAAGAAGGCGAAGATTGGGGAGACATATTCTACACTTAACAAGGCAATGAATTAGACCCAAGATCGAGTTTTGAAGTACCCAAGCCAGTTCGAAGGACTACCATTGTACATGATGGATCGCTAGACGATGTATCGAATCTTAGAAGAGGAACGTAGCAAGGCTATTCAGCACCTTAACCGGCAGTGATATGATTTGCTTAATTATGTGAAAGACTTAGTTAATTTTATATGTAAATTCCGATATGTTATGAACGAAGGAATATTTTAAATGTTTTAAATCTTGTGGATTCTTTATTCCAGGATAGATGATGTAAATAGCAGTGATGCTATAGTTTGATGTTAAAACTTTTGATTTGAATGAAAATATATCAATTTGTTTGAGATGATATGTTAAATGAGTATGTTAAATTGTTAAGTAATGCCTTAACTATTTAGAGAAATAAATAAAGTTATAATAAGCATTTATTTAATAGAAAAATGTCGCCAAGGATAAGACAATGTCAACCGACTCAGGAAGAGTCAACAAATAACAATAATGCCAATGCTAATCCCGTGCAACAGTTGGTTAACTTACTGATTGGAGCAATGAATAATCAACCTCAAGCTCTACCAAATAATATGTTTAAATATTTTAAGGCGGTTGGACTGCCCGAATTTAAAGGATCCATGAAACTGATCGAGGCTAAAACGTAGGTTATGGAAATGGAGAAGGTTTTTGACGTTGCTAGGGTTAGAAAAGACCACCAGACCGCTTTTGCAACGTTTATGCTGAAGTTTGAGGCTAGCTATTGGTGGGAAGCAAACAAAGTGCGAGGAGGTGTAGGTGTAATTACTTGGGACAGATTTAAAGAAATGTTTTTCGAGATGTACTTCCCAAAGAGTTTATAGAACCAGATGGAGGTTCAATTTCTAGAGTTGAAGCAGGGAAATAAGAGCGTACCTGACTATGCGGATAAATTCAAAGAGTTGGCAAGGTTTTCCCCGTATCAAGTACACACGGACGAAAGAAAAGCCAGAAGATTCGAACAAGGACTAAAGCCTTGAGTGTACAACAAGGTATCAATGTTTCAGCTTAACACGTTTGCTGGAGTACAAGAAAAGGCCATCTTCGCTGAAGGTGGGATCGATGCGGTGACCAAGTACAATCAAGATTAGAAGAAGAAGAAGAGTGAAGGTGAAGTAAATAATAAGGCTAGTGGAAGTGGCACAGGAGGTGGAAATTTTAATCAGAAGAAAAGATGGAACGAAAACTCATCATCGGGGAATCAGTAAGGTAGTCAGAAGAAAAGAATCGAAGCATGCCCGACTTGCGAGAAAGCCCATCTGGGAGTTTGTATGAAAGGAACAAGAGTGTGCTACAATTGTGGTCAGGAAGGCCACATAGCACCAAACTGTCCAAACCCAAAGATGGGTGCTTGTTTCACTTGTGGTTCAAAAGACCATCTAGCAAGTGACTGTCCCAAGAAGGGACCGGGAGGGTCAGGATTAGGAGGAAACCAGGGAAACAACAGTGGAAATGCCTTAACCATCACCGGACCAACCACAACAAACCGACCGACCACCTGGACTTTAGACATGACGGTGCAAGATGCAGTTCAATCCCGTGATGTGGTGTCAAGTATCATTCTGATTAATAAAATTAATGCTTATGTTTTATTTGATTCGAGTGCTACCTGTTCCTTTATATCCGATGACTTTGCAAAAAAATTAGATTTGCCTAAGGATGAATTGGATTACCCCATGAACATAGAAATTACGAATAGAGAAATAATCAATGTTAAGTACGTACATAAGAACTGTAGAGTGGATATTAAGGGTAATAGCATGAGCGTAGATCTTATCCCTATTCGACTTGGGGAATTTTATGTTATTTTGGGAATGGACTGGCTATTCAATTACGGGGCTGTAATTGATTGCCAAAAGAAGTGTATTAAACTTATGACTCTGTCAAAGGTTGTATGTTGTGGTAGCAAGTCACCTAGACAAGTGAGTTGTCTGAAGATGATGCAGTCCATGAAGTTATTAAGACAAGGCTGTGTAGGATACTTAGCTTACATAGTCGACAGTCGAAAAGAGAATTCAAATGTAGAAGAAATACCGATTGTGAGGGACTTCGCCGACGTATTTCCAGATGATTTACGAAGACTTCCTTCGGATAGAGAGGTAGATTTCGTAATCAATTTGGCGCCTGAAACTGCTCCAATATCGAAGTCACCATACATTATGCAATTGTGGTAGATTAATTTAATTATATGTGTTATATTTATTAAATTAATGTAGAGAATAATTATTATTCAAATATGTATTTATGTAAGCTTATTGAATTAAATGAAATATTTAATTAAGCATGATGTTATTTTAATTAATTTAGTTATTAATTAGAGAGTTAATAATTTGACATTATTAATTAATGAGAAAAATTAAATATATGACTATGTGAATTTATGAGAAATTATTATATTTAATTTTAAATAAGATATTGATTTATTTTATGAAGGAGTGTGACATTAATTAAACTATATGATAAAGTTTTATTAGATTAAATGGTTTTTGAAACCTATTCTAGCCAGACAAACATGGCACTAAGGGAGATTGGGAGCAGTTACCCAAGTTAGGTAACTGACCTCCATCATGTGCGTCAGTTGCTTGATTAATATATGTATTCTCCTTTCTTCCTTTCCATTATTTGGCTAAGTCTGGCATAAAACAGAGAGGGAAAAGAGAGAGAGAGTTTGAGAATTTTATTGAGAAAGTTTGGGAAATTGTATTTGAAATAGTGAGAATTGTTATCCTTGTTCATCTACGCTCGGTAATTCTCTTCAATCCAATTTATATTTCACGTCAATTAGTTTTCGTTGAAAATGGTTTTCAAAAACCTCTTTATGTCTCTGTAATTGAGAAATTGTGTTATTATATGTATATATGTAATAATACGAGTAATATAACATGTTTTATATATATATTGCATGATTCCATATCATAAGTTTCATAATATGATGACTTGTTATTTCAAAATTTACAGAGTTTGGGTTTTGGCCTTATGTCCCTTATACGTAATTTTAGTATGTCAAACATAAATGTTTCCCAAAATTTTACACTCGTATATTATTATACATGTTGATACGAAGAGACCAAACTTTAAACGAATGGATTCGGTGCTATAACGAATCTGTAGTGTTAATTTTCTTGTTTTATTTTCAAAACCTTCATGAACATCAAAGTCAGTGAAATTATAAATTTTAACTCTGTGATTACGTGTTTTAATGGGTTAAAATCACTCTATAAGTGTTGGGTATTGATTATATATGAATTATAACATGTGGGTATGATTAATTTCGTGTAGTAGTAATTTAATTGGAGTTTTGGGTTGTATTCTACAATTTACGAAAATTGCATAAAAGTTTCTGGTTCGCCGCGCCGCGGCCCCAGACTCGTACCTTATTTCCCGCGCCGCAGCGCCAAGTCTCGAGCCGCAGCGCCACGGCGCCGCATTGCCACTCTCCAGAAAGTTCAGAAATGGAATTTTTAAAAAATGATTAAGTCTAGCAATGTGTTAGTAACTTAATGTAATGAACATGTAAACATGTTAGAAGTATAATGTGATGATAAAATAGATGTTTAACATGTAAATAACATAATTACACGTAGATTGAGTTATGGAATACACAATTAAATTATTATTCATGAAGTGATTTTATGTGACAGTAAATGTGATAATTTGACTAAGTATAGTCATAACCATAGTTTAGACAAAAGAATGATCATTGTTGATTAGTTAAGTTATAATTAACTGGTATTGTGAATGTGAATGGTATGTAAGATTAAATTCAAAATACGTTCTTAGTTAAAGTGTAATCTACGCACGAGGCAAGTTTCTTAACCCTACTTGTCATTATTGTTCAAGTTATTAGTTACCTCGAGTAAATTATCATTACTATTATTCAAGTTTAAATGTTATATTAAAGATTGATTATCTTTTCAAAGCATGATTTAGTTATACAATAATTATCCTATTGTATACTTCTAGAGATTATTATTCAAATCGAATATCATTATTGTTAAACCTTATTAGACTAGTGAACTTTACTGATTTAACTAGTCCTTAGTTGATGAACGTTCTAAATTTTAGAACCCTTATTGAATTATCCAAACCAAACATCCTTTAGTGCGGACTCGAATGTCAAACTGAGATGAATAACCCTGCAAATGGATTTACTTATGTGTTAGCGTTAAGATATTGTGCACAGTATGGTACTAAGGGGTGTCCCCCCTAAGTACGAGTAGAAAGGTCCATAGTCTTATGACTGTTAAAGGTTTCAAGTATAACCCTTCATAACTTAGGACATAGTTCAAGGTCTTATGACCCTCAGAAATCTTTTAATTCTTGTTATTCATTCTTGATTCAAAAGTTGAGCTTTATTTCAGAAGTCCTTAATTCACTCGTATGTTATTATACTGTTATTTCATTGTTATACTTGAGGGCAATTGTGCTCAATTTTGCTTAATAATAACATTGTAGTTATGAACAAAATAACCGACGAACCTTCCACTAGTAAAGGCAAGGGCAAGGTTAACAAGTGATGAAGACTTGTTATTTTTTTTAGATGATGTATTTATGTTTAAGACTTGAGTTAATGATGTTGTTAAGAATTATTTTGTTTATGATTTCGTATAGATATTTAAGGTTAGTTTAACCTGGGATTTTATTATTATTTGGATGTTGTAACCCTTAAGGGAAAGATTTTATACTATCTATTGCATGGTTCACATTTATGATGGGTAGATAGAAAGATGATATTTGTACAGTGAACACAAAATCCTGTGGAATTGAAGTACCCGGATTTGGGGGTGTCACAAATAATCCCAATACAATGGAACAATCAATTTCATCTTTAATCAACATAAGTTATTCATTATTAATATTATAACTCGCAATATTTAACAACCAGGTCGTTCTCAGCAAAGAGGGGGCTTTCCGATAAGGATTTCTCAATGACAGAACTTCTAGACATTGTCAATATTGCAAATAATAATATGAATAACTTTGCCGTCTCAATCATTAATTTAATTGTAAGACCCCAACTTTTATAAATAAAGATGAATTTTCTATAAATATTATTTTTGAATATTATGGAGTAAATTTGATATAATTTTATAGTTGTGGGTAATATTTATAAATTTTGCAAAGTAAGCAAGTTGTTATAAAATATTCATTTGGTCGGAGAATATTCTTTTTGTCGGGGAATATTCGTACGACGATGCAATCATTGGTGGACCCCACAACTGAATTATTTTCGGATTGAGAAAACGACAAAAATACTTTATGAAAATAACGGCAGAGGTGTTACCATTAAAACTATTGAACTACCCGGGTATAAAAGTACAGTAATATGCGTGGTTACATAGTAGCACACGGTATTGATTATTGATGCTTACGTGAGAAGTCACTCATCTATACTCAATTATTGCTACAGTAATTGCTGCATCATATCTCTTATATTATTGATTCAATTATTGTCACAATATCATCTGTATAATATGTTATATTATTAAATCAATAATTGAGACGACAAGTTATAAATGATTAATAATTGTTGAAAGATTAAATATGTGTTAATTAAAAATAAAATGATTTGTGGTAATATTTATTCAATCCTTGATGTATATAAAGAGTCTATTATGAGACTTTTGTGGTAAGTTTTGTTATTTTATGGGGGGCCCATATGTCATCTAAGAGTCTCTTCGTCAATAGTAATTACCTTCGTCAATAGTAATTATCTTCGTCAATAGTAATTACCTTCGTCAATATTAATTACTTTCGTAAATAGTAATTACCTTTACCATACGTCAAACCACTTGTCGTTTCGTATTACAGGCATCGAACCAATTATCGTTTCACATTACAGGCGTCAAACCACTTGGTGTTTCACATTACAGGCGTCAAACCACTTTTCTTTTCACATCACCAGTCGTCAAGCCACTTGCCTTTTCACATTTCAAGTGCTAAGCTAGAAATCTTCTATAAATAGAGGCCTAGTGCTTCATTATTTTTCCTGAATTCATTCAAGCTATAGAGAGAGAAAGTATAGAGAGAATAAGAGAGAAAGAAGAAGAGTGTTATGTTACTACACTACTGCAGTATTCAATCTCATACTAATGTAAGGAGTGTTATTCTTTCTTATTCATGAAGAGAACTATTGTTATTCCATTGCTTATTATTATGTTGGAATAACATGTATACGCGGTTTACCCTATACTTGGTGACATTCTTCTATTATTATATTGGAACATCATGTCTGTGTTTTTTACACCAGACCTGGTTCCGTCTTTATTATTATTCTGTTGGAACATCTTGTCTGTGTGTTTTACACCGGACCTGGTTCCGTCTTTATTATTATTCTGTTGGAATATACTGTCTTTGTGTTTTACACCGGACCTGGTTCCGTCTTTATTATTCTGTTGGAACACCCTGTCGGTGCAAATTTTTCCTGACCCGGTTCCGTTATTATTATTCTGTTGGAATAACCTATCTATGCGAAGTACCGCAAGCATGGTGATTTCTTTTGTTATTTCATTCTTTATTATACTCAGTTGGTTAAAGTTTTGACTTCTATACTCCATGAAATTAGTAGAATATCCTTGATATTTGAGCTTCATCCAGTATCTTTTCATGGAAATATTTTTCTGATCATTCTTGAATTTTACTCTACAAAGCAGTATCATTTGACAATTTGGACATTATTAGTTCCTGGATAAATTAATTCTTGAACTTGTTTTATTGAATTCTTATATCATTGTCATCATCCTCATGTTTATATTATGTTGAAAGTCATATGTGGCCTGTAGTGCATAGATGGACTTGGTATGGTTATGACCAGGGATTATTCGGTGTAATCATGATCGTAATGTTACAAATGATGTGGTAAAAGTTATCATTGGCCCTTAGTGCATTGATGGACAGTTGTTGGCATGATCATGACCATTAATGAATACACGAATGTCCTTGGCTGTAGTGCATGGATAATTTATGGTCGTGATACGAAAGAATATCTTTGGCCGTAGTGCAGGGGTGATTCGATGATGTGGATTATTTATTAAGCTGAGTCCCAGCGATAAAAGTCATGAAAAACCTTTTAAATCATAAAAGATAGTAGATTTTATTCTCTACTTGACTCTTGTAATGGATTGCTTGTTCCACTGCAGTTAAACTTTATGTTGTAATATTTTATCAGTTTAACACTGTTGAAGGCTAACGATAATTTATTCTGCATTATCTTAGTCATAATATTTCTTATTGGGCTAGTTGAGCTCACCCTTTCTTTCACTGTTCTCTTCAAGAAATGAGAACATAGCAGGGACTAGTCGGGGAACGGAGTGACGGTCTAGAGGATAGCATTAGTAGTCCTCACTATTCTGTGAAATAGTGTATTAAAAATTGTAATGAGGATTCCTTTTGAGTTTATATAATCTCTAGTAGACAATAATTATATTCAAACTCACAGTTATGTTTTGTCGTATTGTACACGACAGTTGTATTAGTAAGATGAATTAGAATTTTGTACCATGTATCTGACGACCCATGATGGGTGATGTATACCTAATTTTGGGGGCGTCACATTAATAATATATCATATTATGCAGATGATACTGTAACAATAATTAAATTAATAATATGAAAGATATGATGCAGCAATTACTGTAGCAATAATTGAGTATAACTGAGTGACTTCTCATGTAAGCTTCAATAATCAATACCATGTGCTACTATGCAACCACGCGTATTACTGTGCTTTTAACACCGGGTGTTTCAACAGTTAACGGTAAAACTTCTACCGTTATTTTCATAAAGTATTTTTGTCGTTTTCTCAATCTGACAATAATTCTATTGTGGGGTCCACCAATGATTGTACCGTCGTACGGATATTCCCCAACAAAAAGAATATTCCCCGACCAATCGAATATTTTATAACAACTTGCATACTTTGCAAAATTTATAAATATTACACACAACTATAAAATTATATCAAATCCACACCATAATATTTAAAAAACTATTTCAAGAAATTTAAATCTTTATTCATAAAATTTGGGGTCTCACAATCTCCCATCCTTATGAAATTTTGCCCTCGAAATTTACGTGCATACCTGGAATGCCGAAGAGATGAGGATACCCTGACTTCATTTCAAATTATAACTCTTCAGGTATAACCTTTGAGTGTTGAATACAATTCTTCTTATCCAAGATTTTAACACGTATCTCCTCAAACGTTAAATCAGCCGCTATCTCGTCTGCTTCTAAATTAATAATGTGGTTCGGCTCGTCCACATATTTATGTAACGTCGATAAAAAAAATGTTATGAACACGCGACATACTTTGCGGTAAAACGAGTCTATAGGACACAGTTCCTACTTCATCGAGGATTTCAAATGGGCCAATTAAATCAAGGGTTAAGATTTCCTCTCTTCGTCGATTCTTGCTTCTAGAATAACGCCCTCTAGAACCTTCTTCATTCATCAGCTCCGGGTGTGTAGCTTGAGCAGCTTTAACTTTATCGATTAAAAACGATTAATTCTACTCGTATATTCGTTATCTTCAAATGGGTTCCTAAAGTCATTAACTCTATCTTCATCATTTGTAAGTCATACGAAATGGGTCTTTGTGTTAACAACATAGCACTCGTAAACGCATACGATTTTCTACTCAACGCGTCAGCTACCACGTTCCCTTTCCCATGATAGTATTGAATGGTACGATCGTAATCTTCAACAGCTCGAGCCACGTCTTTGGCGCATGTTACGTTTGCTTTAGTTGAAGAAACACTTAAGGGTTTTAGAAATGGGTTTTGTACTGGGGTCAATACAAAATTCGGTTTCACGCTATAGGGGTAGGCTAGGAAGTCTTCAGGAATACGTCAGGAAATTTATTAACAATAGAAATATCCTTCAAAACTGTAACCCTCATCCAAGACTTGGGTAACACGTCACATTGATACCTATCAACTTGCCATCGTCATTCACAACGTCGCCTACAAAAAGTCTGGCTTTGGTGCATTCCACACAAGGAAGTCAACAATGAAAGGACTGGGGCTCTTTACTTATGGCTTGATATAACAAAGATTGACTTTAGTGATTTGGTTGCTTGAATTCGCATAATCGGTTGGTTAGGAATATGAAAGCTATCAACCTTACAAAAAGCATGATGAGTAGTTAACCAATCAATTCCTTAAATCACATCAAAGGCAAATATTTTCAAAGAGATAAGATCGACAGGTAACGTGAAAGTGTCGATTTGAATAAAACAAGATTTATAAATAGTGGAGGTAACGAATGTTACTCCCAACTGAGTTTCAACAGATAAATCAAAGTCTAACTTCTCCGGAATTAAATTCAAACATTGAACACAACTAGGTGAAATAGAAGAGTGAGTAGAACCGATATCTAACACAGTATAGACTTCGCAAAAGTTTATGATTAACTTAACCGTGATAATTTTATTCAGGTTCCTCATTACGAAAAAAAAGCTCTTTCTTAAACTATGGACTTTGGCTTGTCTGGGACATCCTTTGGCATCACTATCCCAGCTGGAATTGACTTCACCATACGAAAAAATTGAGCTCAATGACCTTTTCTTCCATAATTAAAACATGCTTTGGATTGCTGCGTACAGTTTGGACGGATGTGTCCCTCCTGTCCGTATTTGAAACATACGACCGGTGGTTGTTCTTCTTCCTTTGAAACGGGTGCATGTGTTGTTGTCTTTCCATCGTTATTGAACCTTCTCTTCTTGAAATTTTTACTTCTATTATCTTGGCCATGATTACCACTGAAGTGGTTACCATTCTTGGCATGATAATTTACCCCACTATGGTTATCATTGTTTCGATGGCCATTGCCACTGGTACGATTATTATCGTGTTGTTGATCGTTGCCTTTTGGATGTGCAGTCTCATTATCGCATTCCAATAACTTAACCTTATTCACAACATCTAAATATAAACAAAGTTTGTGAGAAATGAGGTATTGGCGTATATTGGGTTTCAAACCTCTTAAAAACATTCGCGTCATTCGCTCCTCATTATCGACTAAATGGGATGTAAACCGAGACAACTCGGTAAACTTAGCCTCGTAATGCGACACGGTCATATTGTTTTGCTCCATCTTGATGAACTCCACCTCCTTCATGTGACAAATACTTTTTGGAAAGTACTTGTCGTTGAACAGCTCTTGGAACTTCCCCCAAGAAATCATGAGTGCTTCAGGCTGGGTACATTTTACAAATTCCCACCAGTGATCTACCTATTCACGCAACATAAAGGTGGAAAAGGGAACCTTTTGCTCCTTCGAGCATCCCAAGACATAACATATCTTGGTGATCTGCTTTAACCACGTCTCTACCTTAAGTGGTTCTGGCTTTCCCAAAAACTCCGGTGGTCCTAGCTCCTTGAATTGCTTAGCAGTGACCAACCGTGGGTTGCCATTGTTTCATCCTGCATTATGAACAGGAGCCGCCTTCGCCTGATGTTGCATTAATTCTAAAAAGCTCATAAACGTACTGTCGTTCGTCATTTGGTCAGTGTTGTTATTAACAAGAGGATTATCGCCATCCTGTTGCACATTGTCCTGATTATTGATCTGTAGAGACTCAACGGTCTCCTATGCTCCATTTCTATTCTCAACATTTTAGGATGCCATTTGCAAATACTGCCACAAAACAAAGGTTAATTGACATATCACATATTATCCCTATATTTTGACTGAACAATTAAATATCAATTAAACTTAGGTAGGTCATACTAGAGAAGGAATTACTCGTCTCTCCCCTCCCAGTTCTAGTCTCACACCTAAGCCAGGGATCATATTCCTAAGCTTTGATACCAACTCTGACGCCCCCAAAATTAGGTATACATCACCCATCTTGGGTCGCCACTTACATGGTACAGAATTCAAATACAACTTAATAATACAACTGTCGTGTACAATACGATAAAACATAAACTGTGAGTTTGAATACAAATATTGTCTACTAGAGAATATACAAACTCAAAAGGAGTCCTTATTATAATTATTATCACACTATTTCATAGAATAGTTAGGACTACTAATACACCATCTAGGACCAGCACTCTGTTCCCCGATTAGTCCCAGCTACGTTTTCATTTCCTGAAGAGAACAATGAAAGCAAAAGAGTGAGCTCAACTAGCCCAGTAAGAAATATTATGACTAAGATAATGCATAATAAATTATCGTTAGCCTTCAACAGTGTTAAACTGATACAAACATCGAGTTTTACTGCAGCGGAACAAGCAATCCATTAGAAGAGTCAAGTAGAGAATAAAATCTACTATCTTATATGATTGAAATGGGTTTTCATCACTTTTATCGCTGAGACTCAGCTTAATAAATAATCCACATCATCCAATCATCCATGTACTACAGCCAAGGATATTCTTTAGTATCACGACCACGAATTATCCATGCACTGCGGTCCAAAGATAATCATGTTTTAATCAACGGTCCTGATCATGCCAAAAAATAATTCATCTTTGCACTACGGCTAAAGAGAATCCATAGCCATAATCATAGCAAAAACTGTCCATCAATGAACTACAGACCAATGAGGACTTTTTCCACATCATTTGTAACATTACAGTTATGATTATACCGAATAATCCATGGTCATAATCATACCACGTCCATCTATGCACTACATGCCACAGATGACTTTCAACATAATATAAGCATTAGGATGATGAAAATGACATAAGAATTCAATAAAACAAGTTCAAGAATTAATTTATCCAGGAACTAATAACGTCCACATTGTCAACATGATACTTCTTTGTAGAGTTAAATTCAAGAATGCTCGGAAGAATATTTCCAGGAAAAGATACTGGATGAAGCGCAAATATCAAGGATATTCCACTAATTTCATGGAGTATAGAATTCAAAAATTTAACCAACTGAGTATAAAAAAGAATGAAATAACAAAAAAAATCACCAGGCATGCGATAGACTGCACAGACATGTTATTCCAACAGAATAATAAAGACGGAATCAGGTCCGGCGTAAAACACACAAACAGGATATTCCAACAGAATAATAAAGACAGAACCAGGTCCAAAGTAAAACGCACAGACAGCATATTCCAACAGAATAATAAAGACGGAACCAGGTCCGACGTAGAACGCACAGACAGAATGTTCCAACAGAATGATAAAGATGAAACCAGGTCCAGCGTAAAACGTACAGACAGGATATTCCAACAGGATAATAAAGACGGAACAAGGTCTAGTGTAAAACGTACAGACCAGATATTCCAACAGAATAATAAAGACCGAACCAGGTCCGGTGTAAAACGCACAGACAGTATATTCCAACAGAATAATAAAGAATGGAATATCAGAAGAAATTCACAATGTATGCGGTACTTCGCATAAACAGGTTATTCCAACATAATAATGAAGAATGGAATAACACAATCTCTCTTCATGAATACAAAAGAAATAATACCCCTTACGAGTACAACAAATAATATTCCCTACCTTAGAAAAAACTGGATACTGGAATAATGAGGTACCGGACTTCTCTTCTTCTTTCTCACTATAATTTCTCTCTAAAATATTTGGTCTAAAGCTTTTGTGAATTGGTGAGAAATGAAGGAAGAATGAACTTCTATTTATAGGAAAATATAGTTTCGATAATTGCACATTTTGGGGTTCAAAATATTACAGTATAATACCTTCCTCTTTTTCTTCATTTTTAATTTAATCCTGCAAGTATTATCAAACTTGCACCATCTCCCCTAATAGTAAATAATGTGAATCAATAGTAAATCATGTGACTCAATATTTCTAATCATGTGATAAAAACAATTACAGTATAGTACCTCCATCTATACCTCCATTTTTAACTTAGTCATGCAAGTATTATCAATCTTGCACCACCACCCCTAATAGTATAAGAATGTGAATCAATAGTACCCCGTGAATAGTAACTCGTGAATAGTACTCCAATATAAAAAGTGCTCTGAATACCCAAGTGAACAATATAAGCTCCAGACATCAATTATCATCGAAATAAATGTCAATTTCCACTAACACTAATAATCCCATCACAATTGAACAATCAATTTCATCTTTAATCAACACAACTTATTCATCATTAATATTATAACTCACAATATTTAACAACCAGGTCATTCCCAAGAAAGAGGGGGCTTTCCGATAAGGATTTCTCCTTATTGGCGCGCAATTAGGTGACCAAACCTCTCCTTGACAGAACTTCTAGACATTGTCAACATTGCAAATAATAATATGAATAACTTTGCCGTCTCAATCATTGATTTAATAATATATATTATTATGCAGATGATACTGTAACAACAATTGAATCAATAATATGAAAGATATGATGCAACAATTACTGTAGCAATAATTGAGTATAACTGAGTGATTTCTCAAGTAAACATCAATAATCAATACCGTGTGCTACTATGCAACCACGCGTATTACTGTACTTTTAACACCAGGTGTTTCAACAGTTAACGGTAAAACTTCCGTGGTTATTTTCATAAAGTATTTTTGTCGTTTTCTCAATCTGATAATAATTCTGTTGCAGGGTCCACCAATGATTGTACCGTCGTACGGATAGTCCCCGACAAAAAGAATATTCCCCGACCAATCGAATATTTTATAAAAACTTGCATACTTTAAAAAATTTATAAATATTACCCACAACTATAACATTATATCAAATCCACACAATAATGTTTAAAAAATATTTTAAGAAATTTAAATCTTTATTTATAAAATTTGGGGTCTCACAGTAAGGGACCTCACGGCAGTACTATCTGTGACGGCTACATCCCAGGCAGATATAACACTATCCCGCTTTACTATCACTGCATCTCTGGCTGATCTTGCCTCGTCCCGCTCAACAATAGCAGCATCTCTGCGAGCTAATGCCTCGTCTCTCTCTAATAGAGTTGTGTCTCTCCCATCAAGGGTAGTCAACATCATAGATCGAGCCTGATCTCTCTCAAAGGTCATCAAATGAAGACTCTGCTCAAAGTACTGTGCTGAGTGCTGAATCACAACAGTAATGGTACTGGGAGAATCTGGAATCGATGTCCACCATGGGCTCTACATCATCTGAATCACTATCCGGTACTGTAGATACTGCTCTAGCCGATAAAATCTCTATCTCCATCCATGCGGAATACTCTGCAGAACAACACGGATGGCTCACAGAAGAAGCATCTATCTCACGCTGATCCCAACAAGCATACACACGGGATCAGTCCTCCGCTGAGAGATATCGAGAAGCTGAACGCTGACCTATCGCTTCATCCTGGAACTGGTCAAACTGTGACATCACGACCAGTGGCTGATAAGTAGTCACATCCCTTAAACCAGCCAGAGGGAGGTAGTCCATGCCCGGAGCATGAGTAATGAAGCTGTATGGTGAGCTAAGCCCCGAACACGGCAATATGCTGAATGGATCTCTGATATCTGCCAAAAATGTGGACCAAGACAGAGCATCTATACACTCTGATGGATGAAAAGAATATGCCATTGCTATATCATGGGTGAAACATTATCCATGTCGTCTAAAGGTACCAATCGATCTCAAGTGCGATATAAACCACACATACAACACGACCAAACTACCTGTGAACACTTCTGTCGGATAAGTACAATAGTATGATGCTGACCGCAGGGTCTCTGCTACAATCATAGGTACAATGGTACGACCATCCTTGAGAGCTCTCACGGCCATTATGACACCTATGTCTATCTTATCCATGTACCGTGGCATATAGACGTACGACAGTAAGCATACAAGCAGTACATCAACCTAGTGCAGTAAAATCCCTGAAATGTCGTGAATAGCTATCCTCCAAGCCAAATTTGTCATACAAAAAATGGTGGGATATCACGTGGCCAGACGTCAGCTCGTCTTGCATAACTTTGAGCCGCAATCTAGTGAGAGTCATGAAACATCTACTCATGTCTCCCAAAGCCATGTACACGTAAGGTCTGTCTAAAGGTAGCATAATCAATCGTACATACTCCTCCAGAGTAGGAGTCAACTCATGGGTACCGAATCAGAAGACCTGCCTATCAGATAGCCAATGCTCTAGCATCTCGTCCACAAACCCTACGGGAACCTGAAAGGTCAATAAGGTAATGGTATGCTGCAGCAACTGATCTACAGTCACCTTGTCTAGCGGTGACATGCTATCGTACAAAGATCGCATACCCAATGCCACTAATGATGGGGGGGGGTATGATCTATACAGCTAACTATCGAAGAAAACATCTGTGCGGGTCGTGTCAGAAGACCATCCTGGGGTCAATGCCGAATATCTCTAGACATACATATATATGCATAACCTGATACATGCATAGCAGATAATAGATGGAAATATGATATAGGGAATGGAAAAATTGTGCATACATTCCTAAGTATATCATCATCTAATATATCATCTCTGTACAGCTACAAATACAAGGAAATGGGGCACATACGCCCTACTACTAACAGAGGCCTATCAAAAGTTATAGCGAGAATGGGGAACAACCACCCAATATCTAACAGAGGCCTATCAAAAGTTATAAAGAGAACACACATCAGAAGAAGGTCAAGGTGTCGATGTCCACATCGTCAATCCTGTCCACCTGTTGTAACTTCACCTGAGTCACTGGATCTCCATCAACAGAGATGGCATGCCTATATAAAGGAGGATCTGTGCCGGAAAAATTGAATGGGTCATCTGAGGGGCCAAATCTAATGAAGCCGCCTCTACCAGATCTATGGGTCAGCTGGAAGGATCAAATGAAGTCGCCTCTACCAGATCTATGCCCAAATGCCGGATAAATATGTGTGCCTGGTCTAATTGACGGGTCAAGCTATCAATTTATGTTATATGAGTCGGATCTTGGACACAAGCTATCGAATCTATCATCATCACGGATCCTGGAACCATATCCCCCATAAACTGTGTGGCGCGGGACTGAGCTCCGATAGTGCGAGTAAACCACAAACGCCGGAATGTCTCCTGAGTGCAAGGACCCTCTGATAATGCAAAATCATCAACCCCCAAAAAGGGGATGTCAGTAACGGGTGTGTGTGATACAGGCTAATGACGCTTGATAGGAGGCAAGATCGGCATACGAATATCCCTTGTGGTGCTCCTAATAGCACGCTCTCCTAAATAGAGCTCCCAGCCTCCATCTGTGAAGAGAGGAACTCTCCTGGTGGAAATCACATACTCGACTCCAGTCGGGTATTGATCCTTAAAGCCGATGGTCAAGTATTCCTCTAAATAGGGAATCCATGTGATGGTATCAGCTATCAGCAACTCCAATTGCATACGGCAGTGAGTGAATCCCTCAGCTATAAGGACCTCCGGCAAAATGGAATGATGCCATCGTCGTCCTCGTGGATAGGTATCCAAACCTAACACACTCACAGGACGCAAGCATGGGAGCCTCTCAAAGGCCCAAAACTGCCAACACAATGGGAAAATATCTGCTATCAGTAACACTCTTAACCTATAAATGGGAAATGACAAGAGAAATCCTCACCAGCAGAAATGGGTAAAATCCTAGTGAGCGCATGCACATGCCCCGTAGGAAATAGACAAAGGTGTAGGAGCCCCAATCATACTCTCCAATACAGTCCACATCACGCGTGACGATGACCAAAGCGAAAGACACCGTGAAAGAGTTATCTGCTATGAAGTAGCCTGTAATGGTCATCAGGAACAATCGACGCAGAATACGATCCCTAATTCTGACATCATCAGGCATGGACTCACTCAATATCTCGCTCATAACATCTACGCTCAAAGGACATGAACGGACAGTCCTGCCTTTGAGCGCCTCCGCCGGAACTCCTAACAAGGATTTGATGGCAGTAGAGGTAATATTCGCCAAGCAAGACACTGGTTCCCCTCCAAACTCCATACCTATGATAAATCGCCAATCCATCGGCGTCATCATCACCTCGCAATCCAACAGATGGAGTGACTGAGTCTGATGAAACAATCGCTCAGACAAATCCCTGAGATAACCCCAAGGACAACGGCGGGAAAGGATGGAGAATAATGCCCCAAATCCCCAATCATTCACTGTAGCTCAGTAATCAGGATGAAGACCCTGATACATGGAGTGTATGCTGAACCAGTTCCCTCGAGGCTGTGTAAAACCAGGAATTTCATGAAATGCAGATCAACATCAAAAACCATTTACTCCTCATCAATAGGAATGAAGGAAGATCAAAGTCTAACGCCATACCTCGTTAGCATGCAAATACATAGATGGATGTCTGTTCAAATCACTCAGCAGCTCTGGGTTTGCCACCTGAATACAAGGTAGCTCCCTACGAGTAACAGGTGAAGCAGGAGCGAGATCCTCAATAGGAATATCCTCCTCCACGTCCTCAACATCTGGCATGTCTTCCCGGACTGGACGAATCACAACCTCCACCAATCTACGAGGCTGTCTCACAAAGCGAGGATGAGGTACTTCAGAAGCCTTCCTCCGTATACCAGAAGTGGTCCTACGGGAACTGCTCGGCTGATCCAGATCCATAATATCTGGACAACAAGTCTCCAAATCACCTCAGAATGGGTGTGGTCTTTCCTTACCTAGAGCTTTCTAATACATTTTATGACTATATGCATGTATGCATTTACTTTAACATACAATAGAGTTAAAATGCATGACTACCCAATGCCTACATTTGGAAATTTTTTGTTATAGTCCCCTTTGAAAATAGGACTATCCACATGCATATAGGCATGTCTAGGTGGCCATTCAGTACCACACCTGGCCCAAAGTCATATACATAATATATGCATTAAAAATCAAAATCATCATGCACAAGGTTAACCTCAATACTAGGAGTACTTTGCCTTTCTACCTTTTGCTCATTGGACCTCAAATAAGACAAAAAATAGCAGAAAAGGGTGCCAATTTGACTGTTTTAAAAGTCTAAAATTTTCACATCATTATGTTCAGCATGGTTTAATACTAACATTTACTATGTTGTATATATTTTATCAAGTCATTTGTACATACATAATCACTAATATGTGTTTAGATGCATTTCATGCGATAACTCATAATCCAACGAATAAAAACTGGAAAAAATACATGCATACGTTACCAGGATAGTGTAGAACACTTGTACGGTGATAGAATTTGCAGAAAATAACCCGAACTCAGCAGATCTTAAGGAGACGCACGGATTTCTCTTAGCACGACAAGTTGAAAATTACTTGTGTTTCCAACCTGCTGGAATTTATCATCCATTATTGGCCGCAGACATATCTGCGGCTGAAGCAGGTGCACCTGCAGCAAACCTATATGGGCCCCACCCCTCTGGCTCGGTCCAGTTCGAGTTGCAAAGGAGTTCTTGTGGACTAAAAAGGTCAAATCGAGAATAAAAATGCCATGCGATTTAGCAAAACAGCATATAATCCTGGTCTTCTCAGATGAAACTTTGAGTCTGTACATCATTCATTGGTAGTCACCCGAACACAAGGTATACCCTGCCAATGGTATCATTTGCTACGAATAACTTCTAGAAATACCTCGTACAGGTTTGATGACGCCAACTCTGGGTCATTACTCTTAAAGATCAACGTAGATCCCCGACGGGGGTTACAACGTAGATCCCCGACGTGGGTTACAACGTAGATGCCCGACGGGGGTTACAATGTATATCCTCGACGGGGGTTACAACGTACATCCCCGATGGGGGTTACAACACAGATCCCCGATGGGGGTTACAACGTAGATCCCCGACGGGGGTTACAACGTAGATCCTCGACGGGGGTTACAACGTAGACCCCCGGCGGCGGTTACAACGCCTATTTATTCGTTGACACACAAACCCAATAGAGCCCTGAAACACATCCCATAACCTGTCATTGCTACACATGTCGACAATGGTTACAACGTGAAGCCCTGGCTGGGTTAAAATGCGCATTCAAGCCGTTGACACAAATATTGACAAAGGTAAAGCAGCCTTGACGTTATTTTAGCTGATATCGATTAAACCTATCAGAGCTCTAGAGCTATTCGAGGATTTCATACTCGATTACTCATATTTCCCAGCAGATCCCCGACGGGGGTCACAACTCCGTGCTCCGTTGTATCATACGTCAGTGAAGGTCAAGCAACCTTGAAAGTATATCCCACAGGGTTTTTTAGCCGTTGATTCAAATGTCGGTGAAGTACACATCAACTAAGGTCAGACATCAATGACAGCATTTGCTGTTGGCAATAAATCTAACAGAATCGTGACATATTCTGGCGATACTAACCAGGAAAGGTCAACGTTATCCAAAGAGGATAGATGATGGAATATGTTATACACATCCTCAAACAGATCAAGATTTATTCCACAAATCTCTTACACATAAGAGGTACATCTTCAGGATCAAGTCATTATCAAAGACATAAGAATTTGGTGATAACTCCAGCATCAACATCCTAACAGATTTGGATTACACATTAAATCTGATCATCATTGTCAATCCCCAGTTGAAGCAACAGGGAGCCATCAATCATCCCAGCATGTTGGGCTACAACCCCGTACACATGTATCATACATTTGCATCATGTTGCTACATATAGTACCATATTTGTCTTGTTGCATTCCAAGTGTCTAGGATTCTTTATCCTACCCATGCATCGCCATGCATGGATATGATAAAGAGGGGCATATGTAGACACTCAAAATTTTCTGTACTACTGTCACTAACATTTTAGGAGGACATTTTCATCTTTTAAGATGGAACCCTGAAAGACAATCCATATCCATTCCGGATACTACCGGAAGTTCAGCATCAACTCCGGATCGCAATTTGGGAGTAACAATTCCAATCTCGGAGATAACCCCGAGGCATGCATATCTAATACCGAAACACACTAGAGAAGACCGATTAATCTCGGAGATAACCCCGAGATATCTTGTCTCACCCTCAACCATGGAAATAGCCATCAACCTTGGTGATAACCCCAAGGAATGCAGTTTCGGCGATAACACCAAAAATATTTGTTTCAAATGCGACCATCTTCAATCTCGGCACTCATAACGAGATACTCTGTACCAACACAGTGATAACATCGGGGGGACAGACACACCTCAAAGATGACAATGAGGACCTTCAATAATTGCAACAGTTCAATCTCAGCGAAACCTGAGCAACGTCTATTTTAACAGCCCAATCCGGCGATAACACCAGTGAGGGGCAACATCGTCATCTATCCAACGCAATGCCACGCCACGTCGTCTTAGCACAACGATGTCCCACAAGACTAACCAATCCCGAGTGACTATTGTGAGTGATAACAGATGGAAGTTGAAGCTTGAAGACCGGAGGGCACCGTCCCATCTTCAATTACTTCGTACTAACTCTAATCCCATGTCATCGTACAACTCTTGACAACGGCGGTCTGAAATAAGTCCTGTATACCTCAAACGGATGCCCGGATTGCACTTTTGAAAGTCTGAGTGGACATTATAGTGCCCGAGTGCACGTACTTCGAGAAGACCCGACTCAAAAAAACCCAAGACCACCCGGGTTGCCTCTAGTACACCTGCAGCTACTTCGTCTATAAATAGAGGACTTGGGCTGCCCATTTTGCAAGAGAAAATGGCGAGGAAGCCCGACCTAATTTGCTCTACACTCACCCCATGCAGTGTATTTTCTCCTTTTAAACACATGTGAGCTCATATATAGCCTCTTTTGTACCTTCAAAAGCCACTGTTTACCCATTCTAAAGATATAGAAGTCTTCTTTGGCAGTCAGCTATAAGCCTTCTCACACACTTTATAGTCTTTCTCTTCATCTCTGCACACACCCTTCTACACGTTGAGAGTCGTGTTGTTTGCTTTAGCCTGTACTTCGGTCTATTGTTTCATTTCAGTCTGTATATATACATATATTATATATATATATATATATATATATATATATATATATATATATATATATATATTAACTATCATTATCGAGTTATGCCTCGATTGAGCCTAGACTTCGGTCTGGAGTATTTATTTACTTTAATTTATATATATATATATATATATATACACATTTATATATATTAACTGTGTGTCAAACTTTTTTCGATGAGCCTAGACTTCGGTCTTGTGCGTTTACTGCTTTAATATTTATATATATATATATATATATACACATTTTATATGTATAATAACTGTGTGTCGGACTCTGTTCGATGAGCCTGGATTTTATATCCGGTGTGTTTACTGCTTTAATATATATATATATATATATATATATATATATATATATATATATATATATATATATATATATATATATATATATTAACTGTGTGTCGGACTCTATTCGATGAGCCTGGATTTTATATTCGGTGCGTTTATTCGCTTATATATATATATATATATTTCATCCCACCTGGAGTTTACTTCGTGGTGGTTGATCGCTTTTATAGCTTTCTTTACATTTTGTCATGCCTAGAGTTTACTTCGTGACAGTTGATCGCTTTTACAGCTTTATTTATATTTTGTCCCGCCTGGAGTCTTATGCGTGGCGGTTGACTGTATTGATAGCTTTATTTACGTTTTCATCCCGCCTGGAGTTTCCTCCGTGGCGGTTGATAACTTTTACAACTTTATTTACATTTTTGATCCTCCATTGAGGTGCTTCGTGGTTGGTGATCATGTTTGTATATATATATTTATAGCTTTTATATATATATATATACATGTTTACTACTTTCATACAAATTTCAGTATTTTGTGGGCCTAGGAATCATGTGATCACAGATTCATCCCATTGGATCTACATTCAGTTCCCATGATGGACATTTTCAGTTGTAAGCAGCTTGTAAATTATTTTGTGTTGTCTGAATTTCCTCAGATGGTTTCCATACCCACGAGGAAGTCGGCATTATTTTGTACATTATTTTCGTACGGATGCCTCGCATCTGTTAAATAAAATCAATCAAGTCGAACACTAAATAAAATGGGAGAGTAAAAGGTCGCAATCAAGCCGAACACTTCGTAACTATTGTTCAATTATTGAAGATATATGATTCCTATGACTCAAGCATGCTATTTTACTAGAATTGTTATACTTGCTGAGCTAGTTAGGCTCACTCTTGTTTGAACCATATGAATGCAGCTAAGACCGAACGGAGCGACGGATCCGGTAAGGATAAAGGGAAGGCTAAGACGAACCCATAGATTACCTATGTAATAGTATAGGTTTTGTAATGATAATATTTAATATTATGACAAGGACAAATGTAACGGTTAAACAGAACCTGGGAAATGTTAATATTATTTTAAATATATAGAAGACATATTCATTCTTTTGAGGCATTTCAATTGAATGATTGTGTTAACTGTAGCACTGTGTAGCACCATCTGTCGGATTAGAAGATACCCGAATTTAGGGGTGTCACACACACAGTCAGGGATCATATCCCTAAGCTTTGATACCAACTGTGACGCCCCCAAAATAGGTATACATCACCCATCTTGGATCGCCAAATATATGGTACATAAATTAAATACAAACTTCTTTTATACAATACGACAAAAGCGTATCTTAGAGTTTTTACACGAATATTGTCTCATAGACAGTATTCAAACTCAAAATAAGTTCTCAATAAATTTATTTTGACACTATTTTACAGAATAGTGAGGACTATTAATGCAACCATCTGGACCGTCACTCCATTCCCTGACTAGTCCCAGCTATATTCTTATTTCCTGAAGAGAACAATGAAATCAAAGGGTGAGGTTAACTAGCCTAGTAAGAAATATTATGACTAAGATAATGCAGAATAAATTATCGTTAGCCTTTAACAGCGTTAAACTGATAAAATATAATAAACATCAAGTTTAACTGTAGCGGAACAAGCAATCCATTAGAAGAGTTAAGTAGAGCATGATATCTACTTTCTTCTATGATTTATAAAGTTTATCATAAATTTTGTCGCTGAGACTCAGCTTAATAAATAAACCACATCATCGAATCATCCATGCACTACGGCCCAAGGATATTCATGTAATCATCAATGGTTATCATTATACCGAATAATCCCTGGTTATAATCATACCAACAACTGTCCATCAATGAACTACAGGCCAGTGAGAATTTTTACAACATCATTTATAACATTACGATCATGATTATACCGAATAATCCATAGTCATAATCATACCAATCAATAGTACATCTATGCACGTATGCCAAATATGACTTTTATCACAATATAAGCATGAGGATGATGACAATGGTATAAGAATTCAATTAAAAGAAAGAAAAGGATAAAATTTTAAAGATTATAACTTAATTTATCCAGAATTTAATAATGTCCAAATTGTCAACATGATACTGCTTTGTGGAGTAAAATTCAAGAATAATATTGTATCAAAAATGATTTGGACAACAAAGAAATCAATTTTTGTCATGAATAATTCCCCGAGTGAATAGTATCCCGTGAATAGTATTTCGGGAATAGTACTTTGTGAATAGTACTCGTGAATAGTACTTTATGAATAGTATCCCGTTAATAGTAATTTGTTAATAGTACCGTAAAAATGAATACTACTCATGGACAGTACTCCGGCATGAAAAGCTTAAAATTTAACAAGAATGTGCAGAAAATATCTTTGTGAAACGATACTAGATGAAACGCAAATTTCAAGGATATTCTACTAATTTCACAGAGTATAGAAGCAATACTTTAACAAAATGAGGGTATAATCAAGAATACGAGACAAAATAATATTACTCACATACTACAGAGTATGGAAGAAAATTTTATTCCTATGAATACTGAAAAAAATAATATCCCTTACCTCAAAAGAAGACTTGATACTGGAATAGTGAGGTAGCAGACTTCTCTTCTAATTTCTCTCTAAAGCTTCTCTCTTTATAGATTCTCTTTCTATAATTGCTCTTGTGAGTCTTAGTGAATTGGTAAGAATGAATGAAGAATGAGCTTCTATTTATAGGAAAATATAGTTTTGATAATTGCACGTTTTGGAGCTCTAAATATTACAGTAAAATACCTTCATTTTTTCCTTCATTTTTAATTTAGTCCTGCAAGTATTATCAAACTTGCACCACCTCCCCTAATAGTATATCACGTGAATCAATAGTACAATCATGTGACTCAATATTACAATCATGTGAAAAAAATAATTACAGCATAGTATCTTCGTCTATACCTCCATTTTTAATTTAGTCATCCAAGTATTATCAATCTTGAACCACCTCCCCTAATAGTACATTCATGTGACTCAATAGTACACACATGTGAACAAATAGTTATAATCATGTGAATTAGTAGTAATTAATACCTCATTTAACTGATTAATTACCCGATTGTTCAATATAACCTCCAGACATCAATTATTATAGGAATAGATGTCGA
Organism: Panax japonicus; assembly: GCA_020205505.1. NCBI lineage: Eukaryota > Viridiplantae > Streptophyta > Magnoliopsida > Apiales > Araliaceae > Panax > Panax japonicus. The sequence goes on from CM035096.1 coordinate 59,511,464, forward strand.
TTTCTACTGACAGTAATAATCCCAACACAATGGAATGATTAAGTTCATCTTTAATCAACACAAACTTATTCATCATTAATATTATAACTCACAATATTTAACAACCAGATCATTCCTAGAAAAGAGGGGGCTTTCAGATAAAGTTCGTTCGGCTTTAGCTGCAAATATATGGTTCAAGCAAGAATGAGCATAACTAGCTCAACAAGTCTTAACAAAGAATCATATTGATATCACATTAACAATTACATGCTTTACTTCCATAACTGAACAATTAACTACGAAGCACTATAAAATATTTGACTAGTACTTCTCATGTCATAACAATAATTTCAAAGTACATATAATAACTTCGAAATTCTGAACCGGTCAATAGACCATGAACATACTCTTTTCATTTTCATACTTGAAAAGGACATCCCGCACTAAGGCCATCCATCCATCTTTACTTACGAGCACTTCTAGGTGATCAGCCTATTGTACTCTGTGTTGATCAACACTCTTTCGTTAAACATATTTACGTTTAACATTTGGCAACCTCGCGTGCCCATCAAATAATCGATGAAAAATACTTTTGTTTGTACATAGACAAACTTACCTTCTCATCCATACCAAATACTTGGCATAGGATAGCGTTAACAGTTCTATATTAAAAAACTTGTAAACAAATAAATTCATTCTTCAATACTTCTCTAGCTGAGGTAAAAACAGGCATCGACTCTTTCTTTAAAACCATTCACGCATCTTATAACATGAATCACAAAAAACTTGACTAACACGAAGGTTAGGCAAGCGTTGAGAAAGACTTGCCTTCAAGCGTCTTCGAATATACAATTCAATAATTCTCAGTCTTTACAGGATCTATATGATATATTCACATAACACACTTGTAATTAGTATCAAACAACTAACTTTATTCTCCCTAACAAACTTCTTTCTCTTATATGTCTTACTTGAATTAACTTCGTTATTAAAGTCAATTTGACTTAAAATACTTTGTTACGGTTCGTTAACGTTCTTACGTTATTAACCGACATTCGATTATTATTGGTGTACCAACGTTGAACGTCATTTACAGTTTACTTATTACTCTCTCGCGTTCTTCGTTTAATTTCTATTAAACCTTATTAAATCTTCTAACACTATCACCTTATAAGTGATTTAAGGTCAGCTTGATTATGTACATTAAGTACCTTCAATGTCTTACTTTAGGTCTACATTTAAATGAAACAAAAACCTAACTTGGTCAACATATTTACACTGTCGGCGCTGCGGCGCGACATCCCTAATACTAACGCAGCGCTACGGCACCAGTTAACAGGGGACTCGACGGGATCTGGCGCTGCGGCGCCACCTCTGTTCACCAGTTGGTCAAAATAGTTTGGTTTTCTAACAAAATTCCTGGAATCATAATTTGCTCGTTTTACATCCGAATTGACCCATTCGGAAGCCTACAACTCACAAATTACATCCTCTAAGTGTTCATATAAGAATTTTACAATTTCGAATCTGTTAACTTGGAATTAACCTTTGAGTTCATTTTTGAGCGTTCGTTTAACGTTTTCGACGGTTTAATACTCATTTTCTTCGTTATAATTCAGAATTCGACGATTCTTGCGTCCACGACTCTTAAATACCTTATCTCACGTGTTTACATTGGAAACCAACGTTTTCAAGTCACACAACAACTTTTGACCCCTAATCCGAGACTTTTACGTTTTCGACGTTTAACGTCTATTTTCAAAAAATTCGCCATAACTTCGTTACTCGTGTTCTATAAGCCAAATCAAATGGAACACTCCATTGATTCACCATCTATATCCTAACCAAACAATATGTTCATTCCTTAGCTATAACGGTTTTCAAATCGTTCATTCATAAATAAGTTAATGTTCAAGACTTTCTACGATTTTAACTCACGTAAACACTTACGATTTCTATTTGGTCATGACCTATCAATGATTTTATCATTAATAGACATCCTTATACCTCCTCAATAAACATGGTCCACCAATCTTCTACGAGAAAAAGAAAGATTACGGGGATGACCCATGGGCATGGTGGGCCGGGCACTTGGTGTGCAAGGCAATCACATCACTTGGTCACCAAGTATTTTACTTGGTGACAAAGTGGTAAATAAGTAAGGAGATGGAGAATTGGATAATATTGCCCCTCATTTGGTTTTCTATATATAAAAAGTTAGGTTGGTCATTTGAGGTTTTTACAAAGCTTGTCCAACATATTTGAGAGAGAGAAAAGAGCTAGAAACTTATAATCCTTCTACTTCTAAGATAACCATTAGACGTTTATCAAGAACGTTAACTACTTCAAAGGTAAATTCTCGTAAACCATAATCTTCATCTTTTTCGATTTCTTTCTCATAGAAGAATCGTAGATGGGTGGAGCATGTTTATTGAGGAGAGATAAGGATGCTTAGTAATGACCAAATCATTGATAGGTAGAAATTAGACAATTTATTAAAATCTTAAATATTTGATTTAAGGTCAAATATTAGACCTAGACAGAAAATGAGTGTATGCATTTGATATTATTAGGGTGAAATTTTGAGGATTTCTAAATTCTGTGAAGGATTTAGGTGAATTATTCAGGATTAAGGATTTATGTGATTAAGTTCTGTGAATATTGTTATATAAGTGTACAGAATGTGGTTAAGGGTCAAGGGTTGACCAGATTAATTATATATGTGTCAAACCCTAATTATATATTAAGAACTTTAACTTTCGGTTAGAAAACCCTAGTGATTAATAAAAAATCCAAGAAACTGGTTCTGGAAACCCTAATGTCTGTTCCGGGAATCTAAAACCCTAATTCAGATATTAAAAACCCTAGATTGGGAATGCAATGATATGTATAATGTTAAACGTCATTAATTATAAATTAATTATGGAAAACCCTAATGAATTTCTAGAAATCCTAATTGATTATTAGAAAACCCTAATACCAGATCTGAAAATCCTAGTTTCAGATTCTGATAAATTGAAGCCCTAATCTGGGAATAGAAATAATAATTATAATGCTTATGTGGTATTAATTATACTACTAATTAGGGCAAAACTTAATTATTAGCAAACCCTAATTTCGGGATTTGAAACCCTAATTTTATAGTTAGGGAAAACGAAAGTGTTAATTTAATACTTTTTATGTTAATTAGGATATATTAATTCTAATTTTCAAGTTAAGTAATTAGAAAACTCTAATCTAATTACGAATATTTAATATCTAAATTAGAAAATTTTATATTCTATTACCCTAATTAGTGGTTTATAAACCCAAATGACCATTTTGACCCTAATTTCTAAATTAGCGATTTTAATTAGGAAATGTTAATCCTAATTAGCAAGACTGTATTTATGATTAGGAAATCTTAATTATAATTATAGAATCATAATTATAATTTAGAAATATTAATTTTCTATTTTTGAAAACCGAAATTGGAAATTTTAGAAATTAAATTTCTAAATTTTTTAAGGGTCAAACCCTAAATCCTAAAGGGTTAAACTCTAAACCCTAAATCATCCAAACCCTAAACCATAAGGGTTTGGCCAATGTCCAAAATACATTAAAAGTATTTGTTAAATGACCTTTTTGCCCTTTTTATATTTTAATAAGTTGGAGTATAGGCTTTGACTTTAGGAGAGTGGTTCACCAAAACCTAACCCTAGTCATGTGATAAAATCTCCCAAGATCAGATTTTAAGTGCCAACTTGCAACATTAGATACATTGTATACAAGAAATAAAAGATTTAAAATAAGACAAGCTTACTTTACTTTTTCATTTCTCCAACCTCATTCTCTCTCTTCATTTTCAAAAATTAGAGAGAGAGTGTGTGATAATTCAAAGCTAGAATCAATCCATAACTTACCAAGAACAAATTATGAAGTCAGAATCAAAGATCAAAGCTCAAAAGAGGTATAAACCCTAAATTTCGAAATCTACGATTCTGATGTTTAATGTTGTTGTTTGTTGTTTATATATGTGCTAGAGGGTGTCACTTGATGATCTGGGTGGTCAAAACTCATATCCATATCATCTTGATGCTCGAATTTAAAGATTTCTCAAATCTGGAAATCTTGAAAATTAGTGTCTGACAGTCAAATGTCAGACCTCATAGATTGATGTCTGTTATTTGTATTTGTGTTTTAACTGTTGGAACGTGTAGTATGTTGTATGGTCTTTGATCTGGTACTTGTATCAAGTCCATATAACGTGTATATTGAAAGATACAGACGGTCAAAACACGTTGACCGACCACGGAAATGTGAATCTGGGTAACCCAGATTTCCCAACAGTGTTTGACAAGATGTTCTAGCCTTCAGATCTTGCTTGTGTTTTATGTTTTTGGTCATGTTGTTTGTTAGATGTTGTAGCTTGACATGAGGACTACATGTTAAATCTTTAGATCACCCAGATCCATAACTGAAACGATGTTATAGCCGGTCAAACAAGCGTTGACCATCACGACCATATGAGGATTCTGGGTAACCCAGAATCTTCAAAGGTATTTCTTGACTACAAGTTTTACCGGTCCTTTTCTCTTAGATTCGTTGTTTGTATGATGTTCCTAAGTTATGATATTATACGTGGACACCTCAACTATACCTGTGAATTAATAGATCACACAAAACAAGCCTGGAAATCAAATAATTATTGGCTCAAAAGAGGTACCTTGACTGTTCTTAAAATTCTGGAAAACCCAGAATTTGATGAACACGTCTGACAACTATATTGGAGGCTCTGATATCCTATTTGTGATGTTTTATGACCCAAATTATGGTTAAATATTGTAGTGCTACATTCCTATTACACGATATAAGCCTTAGATAGGACAGAAACAATCTAGAAAGAAAGTTATGCACAGTCAAACTAACAACCTCAATGTCTGACATGCGTTTCTGGGCAGGCACCAAGAACACCAAGAACACCTATAGTGACGGGTCTGTCGATATAGGGCCCTTTAGTGACAGTTTTAATTTCTAATTTTTGGAAATTAATAAATAAATTGAAATAAATAGATTTTAATTATTAAAAAATACAAAATAAATTCCAAAAAATTATTTTAAATTCTGAAAAATAGTTTTTAACTATTTTGAGTATATTTCAAAAATATTTAATATTTTTGGAATATAAAAGTTATTTATTTATTTAATTATAATATTAAATAAATTATTTAAAAATGATTTTAATTCATGAAAAATCATGAAAAATAATATTATGGTGTTAGAAAATATTTTAAGTTATTTTCATTGACTTTTAATATTTTGTGATGAAATTCATTAATTAATCAATATTAATGATAATTAGTTTATTTAATAGATATATTAAATAAATTATGGAAAAATAGAATTAATGATTTAAAAATCATATAAAAATGATTTAAGTGTTATAAAAATATTTTAAGTTATAAAATATAACTTTTGATATTTAGTCATGAAAATATTAATATTTTAATATTAATATTAATTATCGAATAATGGATTTAAGTGTTTAAAAATCATATAGATATGATTTTAAAGTATTAAAAGTACTTTGTGATATTATAAAATATATTATAATATTATGACATGTATTTCATTAATATTTGATAAATGAATATTAATGATTAAGGAATTATGTTGTATTTAATTAATTTAAAGACAATTTTAATGATTGAAAAATGTTGATAAATGGTAATAATTATTTAAAAATTATTTTGACTGATAAGATAATTATCTGTGATAATTGTTAAGTGTTAAGTCAGAGTTTAATTGAACTTAGACTCAAAATTTTGTCCGACTAGACCGTCGAGATGCAATAGTTTGACTTGATGCTATGTCTTATGTGTTATATAGACTAATAGGATTATGTCTTATGTGTTTAGGTTATTTTGTGTGTATAAATATAACAGTATTATACTGTAATGATATATTCTAATATTGGAGATCTATATTACTAATATTAGGTCTTCGGGTAAAACGTTATAAATTGCGTAGCGGTAATCAATGGTTCAGGCAAGTTTCTTTTTACTAAACTCTACTAAGAGTATTTTATTCAAGCTTATGGTTAATCATTGCTGATTGCCACGAAAATTTTACTCTGTACATCTTGCATGTACAAGTCAGGTATGAAAGGCTGATCACCTTCATTACCAGTTGGTTCAGAAATGTTTGTTCATGTTTAATACTTGTTCAGTCAAAAGTTTGTTCGTGCTAATTCTCAATTATATTGATGAATTATAGCCAACTTATTATTCATACTCTTCAATCATGATATATCGTTATATTGTTGTATTTAAACTTGCTGGGCAACTTTCATGCTCACCCTTGCTATATCATAATAAAACATTGCAGATAAGGCGAACGTGTTCGGATACAGGAAAAGATTAAGGCCAAGTTCAGTTTGTGATAAAATGTGCGGCTATCTTGTAATAGTATAGTTTGATAAATGTGTTATATTTAGAAAGTTTATGAATTGTGTATAAATTAAGATTACTCGACCTTGGGGAATAGTGTTAATGTATTGTATAAACAATTTATGTTTATATCTTTCGCAAATAGTTATAGAAAAAGTATACCGGATCCGCAGTGATTTGGGGCCTGGATTCGAGGTTGCTACCGTTGGTATCAAAGCTGTTGGTAGTGAAGCTTAGGTAGGAATACCTGAGACCAATAACCGCAGTGATTAGGATAAGACTAACTCAAATAGAGTTAGTTGGTCGGTAAGATTCAAAGACGAATCTCGGCGAGTGTAAAGCACAGAGTTCCCTAACTCTGATAATAAAGTTGAACAGTAATGGTGAATAGACCGAGTCTAAAAGATTAAAAGTGCAGGGATAGGAGATCGTAAAACAAAACGATCATAGTGCATGGAATTGAATCGTAATATATACGATAAGATCACCCCATGATCTGATAAGGTTATGACAGCCAGAAAGAATCAATTTGATGATTGAAAAGTCTATAGCAAGATGTTGTGTATCAGTTGTACTATGAAATTGTACTATGAAAACTCATGAAAGAGTTATGGATTATGAATACGAATAGAATTCGTATTGAAAAAAGGGGGTTAAGTATTAGGTGGGGATTTCAATGTGGACTCGTGTCGGCAACTGAGTTGTATGATTTCTTGTATGGGAGGGGAGTTGTACTTGGTGTAAAAACTACTTAGTTGGTGACATTGGTAACCATTGAAATGTTGTGTCACGCTAGTTGTTATATATAGATAAATAGGTCATATGTAGAGAATATAGGATTAAGTACGAGTTCTTAGAACTCATACTTATGTGACATTCTTGACTCATAGTTATATGAAATGTTTATGAGCCCCTCAGCGAACAGACGCCAAAGGTCAGACTAGGGTAAGTTCTTAAACTCATATAATTGTGGCCAGGCTATGACCTCATAAGTGTGGTTTTATGAATTGGGTATAGTTGTGTGTGAATGACGTGTTAAGGATAATATGAATAGATAGAATGTTTAAGCAAATGATTTGAAATATCAAAATTTGTTTTTAATTATCACTCATGTACAATGTAACCTGGTGCAGAGATGATAAAAATGTGATGGAGTTGTAAATACAGGAATACTTAGTGTCAATTTGACCTTTGCGTGCGTTTTGAGTATCTTTGATAGATACCCAAGAAGTTTGAGTATCTTTGATAGATACCCGAGAAAATAAGTTCAAGATCTTGTGTGATCGCTCAGTATAAACGGTGTAAGGTGTAAGGTAAATTTCGGGGACGAAATTTTTATAAGGAGGGGTGAATGTGACAACCCGAGAAATTAGACAATTTATTAAAATCTTAAATGATTAATTTAAGGTCAAATATTAGACCTAGACAGAAAATGAGTGTATGCGTTTGATATTATTAGGGTGAAATTTTGAGGATTTCAAAATTATGTGAACGATTTAGGTGAATTATTCAGGATTATGGATTTATGTGATTAAGTTCTATGAATATTGTTATGTATGTGTACAGAATGTGGTTAAGGTCAAGGGTTGACCAGATTAATTATATATGTGGAAAACCCTAATTATATATTAAGAACTTTAACGTTCGGTAAGAAAACCCTAGCGATTAATAAGAGATCCAAGAAACTGGTTCTGGAAACCCTAAAGTCAGTTCCGGGAATCTAAAACCCTAATTCGATTATTAAAAACCCTAGATTGGGAATGCAATGATATGTATAAGGTTAAACGTCATTAATTAGGGAAAACCCTAATGAATTTCTGGAAATCCTAATTGATTATTAGAAAACCCTAATACCAGATCTGAAAACCCTAGTTTCAGATTCTGATAAATTGAAGCCCTAATCTGGGAATAGAAAGGATAATTATAATGCTTATGTGGTATTGATTATACTACTAATTAGGGCAAAGCTTAATTATTAGCAAACCCTAATTTCGGGATTTGAAACCCTAATTTTATAGTTAAGAAAACGAAAGTGTTATTTTAATACTTTTTATGGTAATTAGATATATTAATTCTAATTTTCAAGTTAAGTAATTAGAAAACTCTAATTTAATTACGAATATTTAATATCTAAATTTGAAAAAATTATTTTCTATTAGAAACCCTAATTAGTGGTTTATAAATCCTAATGACCATTTTGACCCTAATTGCTAAATTAGCGATTTTAATTTGGAAATGTTAATCCTAATTAGCAAGATTGAATTTATGATTAGGAAATCTTAATTATAATTATAGAATCCTAATTATAATTAAAAAATATTAATTTTCTATTTTTGAAAACCGAAATTGGAAATTTTAGAAATTAAATTTCTAAATTTTTATAAGGGTCAAACCCTAAACCCTAAATCAGTCAAACCCTAAACCCTAAGGGTTTTGCCAATGTCCAAAATGTCATTAAAATTATTTGTTAAATGACCATTTTGCCCTTTTTATATTTTAATAAGTTGGAGTATAGGCTTTGACTTTATGAAAGTGGTTCACCAAAACCTAACCCTAGCCATGTGATAAAATCTCCCAAGATTAGATTTTAAGTGCCAACTTGCAACATTAGATACATTGTATACAATAAATAAAAGATTTAAAATAAGACAAACTTACTTTACTTTTTCATTACTCCAAACCCATTCTCTCTCTTAATTTTCGGAAATTAGAGAGAGTGTGTGAGAATTCAAAGCTAGAATCAATCCATAACTTACCAAGAACAGATCATGAAGTCAGAATCAAAGATCAAAACTAAAAAGAGGTATAAACCCTAAATTTCCAAAATCTATGATTCTGATATTTAATGTTGTTGTTTGTTGTTTAGATATGTGTTAGAGGGTGTCACTTGATGATCTGGGTGGTCAAAACTTAGATCCATATCATCTTGATGATCGAATTTAAAGATTTCTCAAATCTGGAAATCTGGAAAATTAGTGTCTGATAGTCAAATGTCAGACCTCATAGATTGATGTCTGTTATTTGTATTTGTGTTTTAACTGTTGGAACGTGTAGTATGTTGTATGGTCTTTGATCTGGTACTTGTATCAAGTCCATATCACGTGTATATTGAAAGATATAGACGGTCAAAACACGTTGACTGACCACATAAATGTGAATCTGGGTAACCCAGATTTCCCAACAGTGTCTGACAAGATGTTCTAGCCTTCGGATCTTGCTTGTGTTTTATGTTTTTGGTCATGCTGTTTGTTAGATGTTGTAGCCTGACATGAGGACTACATGTTAAAATCTTTAGATCCATAACTGAAACGATGTTATAGCCGGTCAAACAAGCGTTGACCATCACGACCATATGAGGATTCTAGGTAACCCATAATCTTCAAAGGCAGTTCTTGACTACAAGTTTGACCTGCCCTTTTCTCTTAGATTCGTTGTTGTATGATGTTCATAAGTTATGATATTATACTTGGACACCTCGACTATACCTGTGAATTAATAGATCACACAAAACAAGCCTGGAAATCAAATAATTATGGGCTCAAAAGAGGTACCTTGACTGTTCTTAAAATTCTGGAAAACCCAGAATTTGGTGAACACGTCTGACAACTATATTGGAGGCTCTGATATCCTATTTGTGATGTTTTATGACCCAAATTATGGTTGAATATTGTAGTGCTACATTCCTACTACACGATATAAGCCTTAGATAAGACAGAAACAATCTAGAAAGAAAGTTATGCACGGTCAAACTAACAACCTCAATGTCTGACATGCGTTTCTAGGCAGGCACCAAGAACACCAAGAACACCTATAGCGACGGGTCTGTCGCTATAGGGCCCTTTAGTGATAGTTTTAATTTCTAATTTTCTGAAATTATTAAATAAATTTAAATAAATAGATTTTAATTATTAAAAAATACAAATTAAATTCCAAAAAATTATTTTAAATTCTGAAAAATAGTTTTTAACTATTTTGAGTATATTTCAAAAATATTTAATATTTTTGAAATATAAAAGGTATTTATTTATTTAATTATAATATTAAATAAATTATTTAAAAATGATTTTAATTCATGAAAAATCATGATAAATAATATTATAGTGTTAGAAAATATTTTAAGTTATTTTTGATGATTTTTAATATTTTGTGATGAAATTCATTAATTAATCAATATTAATGATAATTAGTTTATTTAATAGATATATTAAATAAATTATGGAAAAATAGAATTAATGATTTAAAAATCATATAAAATGATTTAAGTGTTATAAAAATATTTTAAGTTATAAAATATAACTTTTGATATTTAATCATGAAAATATTAATATTTTAATATTAATATTAATTATCGGATAATGGATTTAAGTGTTTAAAAATCATATAGATATGGTTTTAAAGTATTAAAAGTACTTTGTGATATTATAAAATATATTATAATATTATGACATGTATTTCATTAATATTTGATAAATGAATATTAATGATTAAGGAATTATGTGGTATTTAATTCATTTAAATACAGTTTTAATGATTGAACAATGTTGATAAATAGTAATAATTATTTAAAAATTATTTTGACTGATAAGATAATTATCTGTGATAATTGTTAAGTGTTAAGTCAGAGTTTAATTGAACTTAGACTCGAAATTTTATCCGACTAGACCGTCGGGATGTAAGAATTGTGTCGGGTTCAACTCAGACTTTAATAGTTTGACTTGATGCTATGTCTTATGTGTTATATAGACTGATAGGATTATGTGTTATGTGTTTAGGTTATTCTGTGTGTATAAATATAACAGTATTATACTGTGATGATATTATTCTAATATTGGAGATCTATATTACTAATATTAGGTTTTCGGGTAAAGCGTTATAAATTGTGTAGTGGTAATCAACGGTTCAGGCAAGTTTCTTTTTACTAAACTCTACTAAGAGTATTTTATTCAAGCTTATGGTTAATCATTGCTGATTGCCACGAAAATTGTACTCTGTACATCTTGCATGTATAAGTCAGGTATGAAAGGCTGATCACCTTCATTACCAGTTGGTTCAGAAATGTTTGTTCATGTTTAATATTTGTTCAGTCAAAAGTTTGTTCGTGCTAATTCTCAACTATATTGATGAATTATAGCCAACTTATTATTCATACTCTTCAATCATGATATATCGTTATATTGTTGTATTTAAACTTGCTGGGCAACTTTCATGCTCACCCTTGCTATATCATGATAAAACATTGCAGATAAGGCGAACGTGTTCGGATACAGGAAAAGGTTAAGGCTAAGTTCAGTTTGTGATAAAATGTGCGGCTATCTTGTATTAGTATAGTTTGATAAATGTGTTATATGTTAGAAAGTTTATGAATTGTGTATAAATTAAGGTTACTCGACCTTGGAGAATAGTGTGTAATGTACTGTATAAATAATTTATGTTTATATCTTCCGCAAATAGTTATAGAAAAAGTATACCGGATCCGCGGTGATTTGGGGCCTGGATTCGGGGCTGCTACAGTTGGTATCAAAGCTGTTGGTTATGAAGCTTAGGTAGGAATACCTGAGACCAATAAACGTAGTGATTAGGATAAGACTAACTCAAATAGAGTTAGTTGGTCGATAAGATTCAAAAACGAATCTCGGCGAGTGTAAAGCACAGAGTTCCCTAACTCTGTTAATAAGGTTGAACAGTAATGGTGAATAGATCGAGTCTAAAAGATTGAAAGTGCAGGGATAGGAGATCGTAAAACAAAACGATCCTAGTGCATGGAATTGAATCGTAATATATACGATAAGATCACCCCGTGATCTGATAAGGTTATGACAGCCAGAAAGAATCAATCTGATGATTGAAAAGTTTACAGAAAGATGTTGTGTATCAGTTGTACTATGAAATTGTACTATGAAAACTCATGAAAGAGTTATGAATTATGAATACGTATTGAATTCGTATTGAAAAAAGGGGGTTAAGTATTAGGTGGGGATTTCAATGAGGACTCGTGTCGGTAACTGAGTTGTATGATTTCTTGTATGAGCGGGAAATTGTACTTGGTGTAAAAACTACTTAGTTGGTGGCATTGGTAACCATTGAAATGTCCTGTCACGCTAGTTTTTATATATAGATAAATAGGTCATAGGTAGAGAATATAGGATTCAGTACGAATTCTTAGAACTCATACTTATGAGACATTCTTGACTCATAGTTATATGAAATGTTTATGAGCCCCTCAGCGAACGGACGTTAAAGGTCAGACTAGGGTAAGTTCTTAAACTCATATAATTGTGGCCAGGCTATGAACTCATAAGTGTGGTTTTATGAACTGGGTATAGTTGTGCGTGAATGAAGTGTTAAGGATAATAGGAATAGATGGAATGTTTAAGCAAATGATTTGAAATATCAAATTTTGTTTTTAATTATCACTCATGTACCATGTAACCTGGTGCAGAGATGATAACAATGTGATGGAGTTGTAAATACAGGAATACTTAGTGTGAATTTGACCTTTGCGTGTGTTTTGAGTATCTTTGATAGATACCCGAGAAGTTTGAGTATCTTTGATTGATACCCGAGAAGTTTTAGTATCTTTGATAAATACTCGATAAGTTTGAGTATCTTTGATAGATACCCGAGAAGTTTGAGTATCTTTGATAGATACCCGAGAAAATAAGTTCAAGATTTTGTGTGATCGCTCAGTATAAACGGTGTAAGGTGCACGGTGTAAGGTGTAAGGTGAATTTCGGGGAAGAAATTCTTAAAAGGAGGGGTGAATGTGACAACCCAAGAAATTAGACAATTTATTAAAATCTTAAATGATTGATTTAAGGTCAAATATTAGACCTAGACAGAAAATGAGTGTATGCGTTTGATATTATTAGGGTGAAATTTTGAGGATTTCAAAATCCTGTGAAGGATTTAGGTGAATTATTCAGGATTAAGGATTTATGTGATTAAGTTCTGTGAATATTGTTATGTATGTGTACAGAATGTGGTTAAGGGTCAAGGGTTGACCAGATTAATTATATATATCTCAAACCCTAATTATATATTAAGAACTTTAACGTTCGGTTAGAAAACACTAGCGATTAATAAGAAATCCAAGAAACTGGTTCTGGAAACCCTAATGTCAGTTCCGGGAATCTAAAACCCTAATTTGGATATTAAAAACCCTAGATTGGGAACGCAATGATATGTATAAGGTTAAACGTCATTAATTATAAATTAATTAGGGAAAACCCTAATGAATTTCTGGAAATCCTAATTGATTATTAGAAAACCCTAATACCAGATCTGAAAACCCTAGTTTCAGATTATGATAAATTGAAGCCCTAATCTGGGAATAAAAATGATAATTATAATCCTTATGTGGTATTAATTATACTACTAATTAGGACAAAGCTTAATTATTAGCAAACCCTAATTTCGGGATTTGAAACCCTAATTTTATAGTTAGGGAAAACAAAAGTGTTAATTTAATACTTTTTATGTTAATTAGGATATATTAATTCTAATTTTCAAGTTAAGTAATTAGAAAACTCTAATGTAATTACGAATATTTAATATCTAAATTAGAAAAATTTATTTTCTATTAGAAACCCTAATTGGTGGTTTATAAACCCTAATGACCATTTTGACCCTAATTGCTAAATTAGCAATTTTAATTAGGAAATATTAATCCTAATTAGCAAGATTAAATTTATGATTAGAAAATCCTAATTATAATTTAGAAATATTAATTTTCTATTTTTGAAAACCGAAATTGGAAATTTTAGAAATTAAATTTCTAAATTTTTTAAGGGTCAAACCCTAAATCCTAAAGGGTTAAACTCTAAACCCTAAATCAGCCAAACCCTAAACTCTAAGGTTTTGGCCAATGTCTAAAATGCCATTAAATTTTTTTGTTAAATGACCATTTTGCCCTTTTTATATTTTAATAAGTTTGAGTATAGGCTTTAACTTTAGGAGAGTGGTTCACCAAAACCCAACCCTAGCCATGTGATAAAATCTCCCAAGATCAGATTTTAAGTGCCAACTTGCAACATTAGATACATCGTATACAAGAAATAAAAGATTTAAAATAAGAAAAGCTTACTTTACTTTTTCATTTCTCCAAACCCATTCTCTCTCTTCATTTTCGGAAATTAGAGAGAGTGTGTGTGAGAATTCAAAGCTAGAATCAATGCATAACTTACCAAGAACAGATCATGAAGTCAGAATCAAAGATCAAAGCTCAAAAGAGGTATAAACCCTAAATTTCGAAATCTATGATTCTGATGTTTAATGTTGTTGTTTGTTGTTTAGATATGTGCTAGAGGGTGTCAGTTGATGATCTGGGTGGTCAAAACTCAGATCCATATCATCTAGATGCTCGAATTTAAAGATTTCTCAATTTTGGAAATCTGGAAAAATTAGTGCCTGACAGTCAAATGTCAGACCTCATAGATTAATGTATGTTATTTGTATTTGTGTTTTAACTGTTGGAACGTGTAGTATGTTGTACGGTCTTTGATCTGGTACTTGTATCAAGTCCATATCACGTGTATATTGAAAGATACAGACGATCAAAACACGTTGACCGACCACGGAAATGTGAATCTGGGTAACCCAGATTTTCCAACAGTGTCTGACAAGATGTTCTAGCATTCGGATCTTGCTTGTGTTTTATGTTTTTGGTCATGTTGTTTGTTAGATGTTGTAGCCTGACATGAGGACTACATGTTAAATCTTTAGATCACCCAGATCCATAACTGAAACGATGTTATAGCCGGTCAAACAAGCGTTGACCATCACGACCATATAAGGATTCTGGGTAACCCATAATCTACAAAGGCATTTCTTGACTACAAGTTTGACCGGTCCTTTTCTCTTAGATTCGTTGTTTGTATGATGTTCATAAGTTATGATATTATACTTGGACACCTCGACTATACCTGTGAATTAATAGATCACACAAAACAAGCCTGGAAATCAAATAATTATGGACTCAAAAGAAGTACCATGACTGTTCTTAAAATTCTGGAAAATCCAAAATTTGGTGAACACGTCTGACAACTATATTGGAGGCTCTGATATCCTATTTGTGATGTTTTATGACCCAAATTATAGTTGAATATTGTAGTGCTACATTCATACTACACGATATAAGCCTTAGATAGGACAGAAACAATCTAGAAAGAAAGTTATGCATAGTCAAACTAACAACCTCAATGTATGACATGCGTTTATGGGCAGGCATCAAGAACACCAAGAACACCTATAGCGACGGGTCTGTCGCTATAGGGCCCTTTAGTGAGAGTTTTAATTTCTAATTTTCGGAAATTATTAAATAAATTGATTTTAATTATTAAAAAAAAACAAAATAAATTCTTAAAAATTATTTCAAATTCTAAAAAATAGTTTTTAACTATTTTGAGTATATTTCAAAAATATTTATTATTTTTGGAATATAAAATGTATTTATTTATTTAATTATAATATTAAATAAATGATTTAAAAATGATTTTAATTCATGAAAATTCATGAAAAATAATATTATGGTGTTATAAAATATTTTAAGTTATTTTTGATGACTTTTAATATTTTGTGATGAAATTCATTAATTAATCAATATTAATGATAATTAGTTTATATAATAGATATATTAAATAAATTATGAAAAATAGAATTAATGATTTAAAAATCATATAAAATAATTTAAGTGTTATAAAAATATTTTAAGTTATAAAATATAACTTTTGATATTTAGTCATGAAAATATTAATATTTTAATATTAATATTAATTATCGGATAATGGATTTAAGTATTTAAAAATCATATAGATATGATTTTAAAGTATTAAAAGTACTTTGTGATATTATAAAATATATTATAATATTATGACATGTATTTCATTAATATTTGATAAATGAATATTAATGATTAAGGAATTATGTGGTATTTAATTCATTTAAATACAGTTTTAATGATTGAACAATGTTGATAAATAGTAATAATTATTTAAAAATTATTTTGACTGATAAGATAATTATCTGTGATAATTGTTAAGTGTTAAGTCAGAGTTTAATTGAACTTAGACTCGAAATTTTATCCGACTAGACCGTCGGGATGTAAGAATTGTGTCGGGTTCAACTCAGACTTTAATAGTTTGACTTGATGCTATGTCTTATGTGTTATATAGACTGATAGGATTATGTGTTATGTGTTTAGGTTATTCTGTGTGTATAAATATAACAGTATTATATTGTGATGATATTATTCTAATATTGGAGATCTATATTACTAATATTAGGTCTTCGGGTAAAGAGTTATAAATTGCGTAGCGGTAATCAACGGTTCAGGCAAGTTTCTTTTTACTAAACTCTACTAAGAGTATTTTATTCAAGCTTATGATTAATCATTGTTGATTGCCACAAAAATTGCACTTTGTACATCTTGCATGTATAAGTCTGGTATGAAAGCCTGATCACCTTCATTACCAGTTGGTTCAGAAATATTTGTTCATGTTTAATACTTGTTCAGTCAAAAGTTTGTTCGTGCTAATTCTCAACTATATTGATGAATTATAGCCAACTTATTATTCATACTCAACTATACTATCTTGTAATAGTATAGTTCGATAAATGTGTTATATATTAGAAAGTTTATGAATTGTGTATAAATTAAGGTTACTCGACCTTGGGGAATAGTTTGTAATGTATTGTATAAACAATTTATGTTTATATCTTCCGCAAATAGTTATAGAAAAAGTATACCGGATCCGCGGTGATTTTGGGCCTGGATTCGGGGCTGCTACAGGTAATGACCAAATAGAGATCGTAAGTGGTTACGTGAGTTAAAACCATAAAAGTTTTTAACGTGAACTTAGTTTTGAATGAACGTTTAAGAATTATTATAGCTAAGGAATGTGGCTATTGCTTGGTTAGCATGTAGATATGAAGTCCATGGAGTATTCCATGTGATTTGAATTAAAGAACATTAGTAACGATGTTTTGGCGGATTTTACGGAATTAGACATTAAACGTCGAAAACGTATAAAGTCCGGATTGAAGGTCAAAAGTTGTTGTGTGATTTGAAAATGTTGGTTTCCAATGTCAACACGTGAGATAAGGTAATTAAGAGTCCTTGGTGAAAGAATCATTGCATTCTAACTTATAACGAAGAAAACGAGTATTGAACAGACGAAAACGTTAAACGGACGCTTAAAATGAACTTAAAGGTGAATTCTGAGTTAACAGATTTAAAAATGTGAAATTATTATACGAACACGTAAAGGATGTAATTTGTGACTTGTAGGAATTCGAATGGGTAAATTTGGATGTAAAACGAACAAATTAGGAAGCCGGGAGTTTCGAATGTCATATATAAATGACAGTGCGCACGAGGATTTCAAGCTTAAGATAATTTGTTATTCTATTGAGTCGGGACAAACTCGACATACTATAAGTCGAGATATTGTGTCGATTCTAGCAAACTAGAAGCATGAAAATGCTGTTAGGCAGTATTAGTAGTAGTATGGTAAATACTTTTGTGTAGTGACGTAAAACCCTCTTTTATATTATTAAAGGGTAGTCTTTTTGGTAAGTCCCATTTTTTGTAAAAGTTAATCGCCGGATGTATATATAATAACTTTTGGAATATGGAAAGAAAATTATAAATAGTTTTGAACAATAAAGAAGCATTTTAATATAAAGACTTTTTTATTTAAATTTCTTTGTTGTGCATGAGTTATTGTCCCGTTGTTTGATGACTAATAAAGAAGTAAGTAAATAAGTAATAACGGAAATTTATTTATTTAATCAAAAATACCGCCAAGAAGAAGGCAACGTAACCAAGAGGAAGAATCGCATAATGAGAACCAGGGTGGTCCTAATAACCCAATGCAAGAGTTCGTTAATTTATTAACGGCTGCATTTAACCAAGATGGGGGTAGAACACCCGCAGGACCTAGAGTAGACCGAACGACTACTTTTAAAGAATTTAAAAGAGTAGGTCCACCCGAATTTAAGAGAACAACAGACCCAATGGAAGCCCATACATGGGTCAATGAAATATAAAAGGCGTTTGTTATTACAAACGTAGCTGAGGCGCAAAAGACTTCTTTTGCGACCTATATGATGAAGGGGGAAGCCAACTGTAGACACTCAAAATTTTCTGTACTACTGTCATTAACATTGCAGGAGGACAGATTCGCCTTTTAAGAGGGAAAGACAATCCATATCTATTCTGGATACTACCGAAAGTTCAACATCAACCCCGGATCGCAATATTGGAGTAACAACTCTAATCTCGGAGATAACCCCGAGGAGTGCAGATCTAATACCAGAACACACACCGGAGAAGAACGATTAATCTCAAAGATAACCCCGAGATATCCTGTCTCAGCCCCAACCATGGGAATAACCATCAACCTTGGTGATAACCCCAAGGAATGTAGTTTCAATGATAACCCTAGAAATGTTTGTTTCAAATGTGACCATCTTCAATCTCGGCACTTACAACGAGATACTCTGTACTAACACGGCGATACCACCGTTGGGACAGACACACCTCAAAGATGACAATGAGGACCTTCAACATTTACAACAGTCCAATCTCAGCGAACCTGAGCAACGTCTACTTTATCAGCCCAATCTGGTGATAACACCGGTGATGGGCAACATCGTCATTTAGCTAACGCAATGCCACACGATGTCATCTCAACACAACGATGTCCCACAAGACTAACCAATCCCGAGTGACTATTGTGCGGGGTAATGGATAGAAGTTGAAGCTCGAAGACCGGAGGGCACCGTCCCATCTTCAATGACTTCGTACAAACTCTAATCCCATGCCATCGTATAACTCTTGACAACGGCTGTCCGAAATAGGTCTTGTATACCTCAAACGGATGCCCGGATTGCATTTTTGAAAGTCCGAGTAGACATTACAGTGCCCGAGTGCATGTACTTTGAGACAACCTGACCTGAAAAACCCGGGCCCACCCAGGTTGCCTCTGGTATATCTTGGGCTGCCCATTTTGCAAGAGAAAACGGTGAGGAAGCCCTGCCCAATTTATTCTGTACTTACCCCATGCAGTGTACTTTCTCCTTTTAAACACATGTGGGCTCATATATAGCCTCTTTTGTACCTTCAAAAGCCAGTGTTTACCCATTCTAAAGATATAGAAGTCTTCTTTGGAAGTTAGTTGTAAGCCTTCTCACACACTTTAGAGAATTTCTCTTCTTCTCTGCACACACTCTTCTACACGTTGAGAGTCATGTTGCTTGCTTTTGCCCGGACTTTGGCCCGTCATTTCATTTCAGTCTATATATATACATATATTATATATATATTTATATATATATTGACTAACATTATCGAGTTATGCCTCGATTGAGCCTAGAATTCGGTCTGGAGCGTTTATTTGCTTTAATATATATATATATATATATATATATATATATATATATATATATATATACATTTATATATATATATATATATAGATTTATATATATTAACTTTGTGTCGAAATTTGTTCGATGAGCCTTGACTTTGGTCTGGAGCGTTTATTTGCTTTAATATATATATATATATATATATATATATATATATATATATATATATATATTTATATATATTAATTGTGTGTCAGAATCTGTTCCATGAGCCTAGATTTTATATCCGATGCGTTTATTCGCTTATATATATATACTTATATATATGAACTATGGTCGAATTCTGTTCGATGAGCCTGAATTTTACATCCGGTGCATTTATTAGTTTTATATATACATATTTCGTCCCACCTGGAGTTTATTTCGTGGTAGTTGATCGCTTTTACAGCTTTCTATACGATTTATCCTGCCTGGAGTTTACTTTGTGGCAGTTTATTGCTTTTACAACTTTATTTACATTTTTTCCCGCCTTGGAGTCACCTTCGTGGCGGTTGACCATATTTACAGCTTTATTTACGTTTTCGTCTAGCCTGGAGTTTCCTCCGTGATGGTTGATAACTTTTACAGCTTTATTTAAATTTCTGATCCCCCTTGGAGGTGCTTCGTGGTTGGTGATCATGTTTGTATATATATATTTACAACTTATATATATATATACCAGCTTACTGCTTTCATACAAATTGCAGTATTCGGTGCGCCTAGGAATCATGTGATCATAGAATCATCCCATTAGATCTAGATTCGGTTCCCGTGATGGACATTTTCAGCTGTAAGCAGCTTGTAAATTATTCCTGCGTTGTCTGAATTTCCTCAGATGGTTTCCATACCCACGAAGAAGTCGATATTATTTTGTACATTATTTTTCATACGGATGCCTCACATCTGTCAAATAAAATCAATCAAGCCGAACACTTAATAAAATGGGAGTGTAAAAGGTCTCAATTACTATTGAGCATCAGGGTTTGAAAAACCTCTTTTATAAAACATCACTGCCATATCTTACTTAAAATTGAATTTTTACATAAATTCATACCCTGTGTATATAGGGGCGAACGAGGCCTCGCATGACTTTTAAATAACAGCACATTGACCCACCCACACACACACATTCAGCTAACAATTTCTTAAACAGAGGCGGTCACCATGGTAACACTGATGTCGGGGGGTGCCTAACACCTTCCCTCCGCATAACCAAGTCCTCGGACCCTAACGAATCTCAGTTTCACCGACTCGTTTAGCAGTGTTAAATCACTGGGTCAGTGTGCAAACCTTTTCTCGGTTGTGTTGGTATAACCATTTAAAAAACCATCCGACGACTCTTAACAGTCCCATCATCGACATTATACATGTCGAACCTTTTTCACTTATTTTTTCAAACAAATCTCACCAAAAATGAGAACACCAAAGAACAAGTAACGGAAAGGGACATCCAAAAATCCTAACGTCGACAGGTGACGACTCTGCTGGGGACTTCAGTAAGAGGACTTAAGCCACTATTACAATCTTTTCAAAACTATTATCTACTTGTTTGTGGATGTTATATTTACATTCGATGAATGTGTACAAATGCATTTCCTTATTGCACTTCGTGATTCGCACCATATCTGCTTGTGATAGTAGTGTTTCGCACATGTCATCATTTTCATACGGTGAGACGCGATGTATGTTAATGTATGTTGTGTGGTCCCTCCACCAGGAGGCTATCCCGTTGGTGTTTGATTACTGGACTCGTGAGAAGACTAATTCTCCGAGGCTCAAGAAAGGCACCACCCAAATTCGCTCCAGTTGAAAGACCGGATAAACTTCCCGTCAAGTAGATTGTGATGATTTGGGAACCTTCATGCCAAAAAGTCGTGAGAGTAACCTAAGATAGGTCAGCATCTGATAAACCCAAAACGGAGGAAAGTCTCTTCATGCTCTCTCATTTCAATTACTTGTAAACACAATTACTTGTAATTTCATTCAATATCTATCACCATGTAATGAGATATATGAAGAAATGTTTACACATATATATATATTAATTAAACATGCTACCAACAGCTGACATCCGTTTTGCAGGATAAAATTCCTAAAATAGACACATCACATATAATGTTATTTACACACTTTCCCTAAAGATTAAACTATGCAAGTCTATCGCAGGGAACCAATTGGACCTATAACCTAGTCAAAG
Organism: Panax japonicus; assembly: GCA_020205505.1. Lineage (NCBI taxonomy): Eukaryota > Viridiplantae > Streptophyta > Magnoliopsida > Apiales > Araliaceae > Panax > Panax japonicus. The sequence goes on from CM035096.1 coordinate 59,533,475, forward strand.
TCCAAGAAGGCAACATGCCTACAGTCAATCATGTCGTCATTCGACCGGACTGAACTTAATCTAGTTTCTCGTAAAGAATTTGACGGATTAAGCAAACAAATTACAGATTTCGTTGTTCTACTCAAAGAACTATACCAGTCCAATCAGGGTCCAAAAATACCCGTACATGTTAAATCCACCACAATACATGAACTGCAGTTAGATACGACCAACAAAACTCATGATGCTGCCCATCCCACTGGAGATCCAGACACTGGTGACATCAAAAAGAAAGTCCTCCAAATGGAAGAGACCCTTCGTGCTATCAAAGGAATTGGAACACACGGGAGTGTTTTATATGTTGATCTTTGCCTTTCTATGAAAGAGTTTTAGCTGGCATCGGCAAACCATTTTTTGAAATGTTCAAACATGGGGAGATGGCTGAGATGGGATTGAAGTCCAGAAAAATTCAAGACCTAACTGGACTCAAAGCTGTTGCTGATCACATCCAATCTAGAAATTATGGAAACAACCTCTAGAGGGTCCATAAAAAGAAAGAGGAAGATGCTTCCCTGATACTACAGGGTGAAAAAGGCAATCAAAACATTCATGTTCAAAGAAGAAACTACACTCCCTTTCAAGCACAGTCTGCGAACCCTCCAATACCAAAAGGTGGAGAAGTCAAATGCCCTCGAGTTTTTGCACCCTTAGGGGACACCCTCAAGAACATCCTCGATCTTCTGACAACATAGAAGAAAATTACGCATCTTCTTCCACCAGTTAGCCCTAATAGACGGGGTTTTAGTGCTGCTCGAAAATGTGTTTATCATGCCAGAGCACCTGGACATGATACTCAAGATTGTTGGGCCTTGAAACACAAGATCCAGGACCTGATAGACAATGGGGAGATCGTGGTCACCAAACCAGATCAGCCTCACGTTTAAGACAACCATCTTCCTCAACACAAAGAAGAAGAGGTCAACATGATCAATTGGAGCAACAGACAGAGTTCCAATTTCAGCTGTGAATCTTCCAAAACCCCCAAAGACGATGATGACAAATGGGATTATGCCAAGTTCCAATTCACAATGGAATAAAAGATGAAAGCTCTATAAAAGCATATTGAACAATTGGCGGAACTAGTGACTTATCAGCATCAAGTGAGACATCAATTAATCAGCCAGGAGCATGACAGTCTCCTACCTCTTGTCATAAATATTCCTTCATCACTTTCAGTAAATGAAATGCTGGAAGATAAAGTGACAAAGAGAGCAAATGCCAAGGCCCGGCTGGATTTTTCCAACAAAAGGGAATTCACCTATTTGGGCCAACCTATGGAGGAAATCCTCCATATGTTAATTAATGAAGGAAGGATCAGTTCCCTTCTACCTCCAATCAACCCCCCGTTCGGGACGGTACAACTCTGATGGAGTATGTCAATCTCACTCCCAGTCTCGCAGTCACAGCACAAAAGAATGTTGGGCAGTCCGCCACCTTATCCAAAATCTAATTGACAGTGGTTTACTCTGCCTGGCAAACAATGATATTGTGTTACGTACAAGTGAAGATTCAGGACCTACTAAGTGGAAGAGTGTTGTAGCAGTCATATCCACTGAAACTGATGGGGTTAACAAATCACTCACAATGCCAACAATTCAACTCAAGGGATGCAACAATCCTTTGAAAGTGGCCGCTCCCGAGCCGATCAACTTGTCGTGCAGAGCACAATATCCTATTATTAGCATGTGCAAAGTTTCGTGGAATTATGGAGAAGGTGAAGGATCCACCTCACATACAACTGCTATAGTGTCGAAGGAAAATCAAATGTATCATCCCCAACGGGTGATGAAGTCTACCATCAAATCGAAGGGGAAAATACCCATGGAGAAAATTGAAAGATTCCTCCGCACTATGGGTCATAACAAAGCCATAGTGGTTTTAAGCTTAAAAGAATCTCCACAACAAATATCAATTTTGGACTTGGTGCAAACCTCCGAAAATCACCGGAAGGTCTTGTTAAAGGTTTTAGAAGAAGCCTATCTACCAACATCAGTTGATACGGAAAACTTTCAACATCTGGTTGATCATATTTTCCACAACAATGTGATATCCTTCACTGATGATGATATACCTCCTGAGGGGACCGTTCATTGCAAGCTGTTACACAATGCAGTTTTGTCCTCCGGATACATGCTAGCTGGAGTCTTGATAGATGGAGGTTCGTCTCTAAATATCTATCCATACGCTACCTTGGTGAAGATGAATATCAATCTCAACCGAATTTGGAGTAGCTATACTATCATCAAAGCTTTTGATGGAACCCGCTAAAACTCGGTTGGAGTAATTGAGCTACCAATCGAAATTGGTCCTCAAACATTCTTCGTATCTTTCCATGTGCTCAAGATAGATTCGGGATACAACCTACTCTTGGGACTAACCATGGATTCGCATGGCAGGGGCAATCCCCTCTACTCTTCACCAACAATTGAAATACATTATCAACAATAGCCTTGTCACGGTCAACGCTGAACCAAAGTGTCCTCAACACGGGGACAATGCAGTTCATCAATGCCAATGCGGATGTTGAGCCGGTCAGCTTTTGTGCCTTGGAAGTAAGCAATACCTAATACCATGCTATTGGAATGCCATTACCCGAACCGAAGATTTCTGTCGAGGTAATGACGGCTACTCAAGATATGATGTCATTGGGTCATAAACTGGGACAAGGGCTGGGTAAAGATTGTTAGGGTATCAAGTATGCCATTTGATTAATAATGCAAACTGGAATAGTTGGACTAGGCTATTCTGCCAGTTCTAGTCACAGGAATCCTCATAAGCATCAGCAGATTCCTTCAGCTTCAACCATGTGGCGCTTATCTTCGCCTTCAAGCTCTGAGTTCGCATAACCTCCTATAAAAGTGCCAGCCAATGTAATGGCTATGTTATTTCCCAAGCCGGTACCGGTAAAGGAGAAAGAAGTCTTTGTTCCAAATCCCGCAGTGGAAGAGAAATAACGAAGAATAAACCAAGACGTCATCCGAATGATGTCAGATATACGCATCATCATCCATGATGAACATACCAACAGATACTGTGATAACCCGAAATTTCGAATAATTAAAATTTTTCGAATAAATTTTTTTTATTTAATATTGACATTGACTGTTAATATTGTACTGAGAATTAGTGAGACAAGTCTCGAGAACCAGTCAATATGTGTTTTGACTCAGAAAATAGAGTAGAGTTGTGCTTAACAACCTTAGAAAACCCTAACCCTAATTTTCGGATAGGGATTCGATAGAAAATACAATTAAAATAATTGAATTGATTATGTGGTTGTACTGTGCAGAAATGTTGACCAATGGTTGATCGGATAAGGTTTAATATTATTAAACCCTAATAAGGGATTAGAAACCCTAATCTCAAATTTAGATAATAAATTATACAATTAAAACCCTAATTATACGTCGAAAAATCCTAATTTCAAAACCGAAAATTGTAAACCCTAACTAGGCAATCCTAATTTTTATTAGCATGCCTAAAGTGTTCGTTAAACTTAAATATAATTAGAAAACACTAATTATATTTTTGTAAGTTAAATTTCTATTTTAGAAACCCTAATTTTTATTTTAGAAAATTTATTAAACCCTAAATTGGACAATTGTGGAAACTAAAAATTTTTGATACCTTAAAGGATCAAATCTTAAACCCTAATCCAAGCCCCAAACCCTAAGAGATTGTGCAAATGTCAAGAATGTCCTTTATGGTATTTTAGAAAAGACCAAAATACCCTTTTAGCATATTTTAATTGATAACTTGCAAATCTATCAATTATTGGAGTGGGTGACCAACTCTTTACCAACTACCTTGACTTTGTGACACAAATCATCTACCTCAGCCGAAAATGCCAGCCATACAATGTATCTAAAGATTATTTAAGAGATTCAAGAGAGAGAAAGTTTAGAAAACTTGCCATTTTTCTATTTTTCTCTCACCAACCCTCTTTCTCTCCCAAACCCACGATTTTGATAATCAATTCAGTCCCAATATCTGTTACTAGAACAACAAAAACAGATAAGAAGAGTCAAGATCAAAATTTGGGCTAGAAAGGTATAACCCTATTTTAATATTTGATCTTTGTTGCTTGGAAAAATTTCATGTTTATGTGTTTAAATCTTTGCTAGATGATGTTTAATGATGATCTATGTTGATATAACACGGATCCATAACATCAAATGGCTTTAAAATGGTGTTTTTCAAAAACTGTCAAGAACACTATCTGTGGTCTGACAAGCTAATGTCAGGTACCATAGATCCGTGTCTGTTTTTGATTTTTCTTGTTTTATGTTTTGGATTGGTAGCCTGGTAGGAGGTCTTTAATCTGTAGTTGGTATTACTGCTAAATGATGTCTGGATCAGGAGTTATTAACGGTCAAAACCCGTTGACCGGGATTGACCGAGTGACTTTCTAGGTAACCCAGAAAGTGAGAATCTGTGTCTGACAACGTTTTCAAATTTCTTGATCTGTCTCGTTTTGTACATTTTGTTATTGTTGTTATTATAAATATGTAGTCTGGTATCGTGACTGTAGATTAATGGCTTTATGTCATATATTTGATCAATAGATCGAATGTAAAAGGCAGTCAAAGTAGGCCAAACGACCATATTAGAATTTCTGGAAATTCCAGAAATGTTCTTGAGCGAATTTTCTGACATACCTTGACCGCATGATAAGTTGTGATCGGTTTGTTGTTGGATCGATTTGTTGGTGTGGTGTTGTTCCTTGACAGAAGGACTACAAGTATGAACCACCAAACCACCTGAAGAAAGATCAGAACGTGTACAAAGTTAGACTACAAGGAAGTCACTCGAACTGTCTGGGTTTCTTAAAAAACCCGAGATGATGTCTGACAGTAGGTTTAGATGCTCAGATCTTCGTGTTATGAGGTGTTATGACTGAAGTAATGACTGATTATTGTAGTATTACAGTTTGGCTACATGACCAAAGTTTTAGATAGCCCAGAACATGTGCAGATTGGAAAGCATGGCCGGTCAAACATGGCAGGTTGATTTGCCGGCTGTCAGTGTTCTTGGGCTCAAGAACACCAACAACGACGCTTTGTGTCGCTAAAGGGCTTTAGCGACGGTTTATTTATTTTATTTCCGGTAATTAATTAAAAATTAGAAATAAATTCTAAAAATTACCAAAAATGATTTTAAAAATTATTTTAAATTATGAAAAATAATTTTTGACCAATTGGAATATTTTTCTTTAATATTTATAATTATTTAAATATTAAAGGTATTTAATTAGTGTATTAAATAAATTAGAGAAAAATGATTTAATATTATGAAAAATCATTTTAAATAAGAAAAATGTATTTAAAAATATTTTGAGTTATAAAATGTAACTTTTAATATTTTTGGAGAATTTTCATTAATAATTAATATTAAAGATATTATATTTATTTGATTATTAAATTAAATAAATAAGATAAAAATGATTTAAATGATTTAAAAATCATTTTAATTAAGAATAAAGTGTTAGAAAATATTTTAAATTATAAAATATAATTTTCAATATTTTTGGAGAATTTTCATTAATAAATTATATTAATGATATTTGATTTATTTAATTATTATATTAAATAAATGAATTAAAAATGATTTTATTTATTTAAAAATCATTTAAAAATGAGAAAAATGATTTAAAAATATTTTAAGTTATAATTAATGACTTTTAATATTTGGATAATAATTTCATTAATATTTATATATTAATGGTGATGATTTAAAAATGATTTTTAATTTATTTTAAAAATCATTTAAGTAGAATATTGATGATTTAAAAATATTTTAAGTTATTAATGATAACTTTAATATTTTGGAATGTATGTTATTAACATGTTGATATTATTAAATAATAATAATGATAAGATTATTTGATAATTAAAATCATTTAAATGATTTAAGTGTTTGATAATTATTATAAATTATAATAATTGCTTGATAATTATTAAAAGCTTCCGAAAAATATTATTAATGATAATTGACATATCTAAATTAATATTGAAGCTTAGAAACCGTATTTACTTGGCAATAAATGTGTTAATTGTCGAATAGGGTGACCAGAACACTGAGAATGGACCGAAGTCCAACCAGACTGATATAGTTTGACTTGTTAAGTGTTTATATAGGTTATAAACACTAATGTGGCTTTGTGTTAATGTGTCTAGGAGAAGTTTGACTGTAAAATACAGTGTTATGTGTTATAAATGATTGTACTAATTGTTAGACCGATATTATTGGTTATAGGTCTTTCAAACGCAGATAAGTATATTGTGTAGCTGTAATCAGCGGAAGAGGCAAGTTCCCTAACTCAACCTTGAGTTATTTCATTCAATTATTATTGGTGGTTAATTATTGTTGATTAAGCCACGTCCAGGGATTTATTGTTGAAATTAAATTATTGAATTAGAAAATATATATTCGTAGAATTACTGTTGTTGGATATTCATATCTGTAGAAGTTAGAATTGACAACACAGATAATTCCTGTTGATTGTCAAATTATGTTGAGAAATATCTTAGCCAATTATTCTGGTTAGACAAACATTTGTAAAAACTTGTTAGGTTTGAGAAGAGAAGCAAATAGAATTTGAAATCCCAGTATTTCGTTGTAAAATCAAACTTTTGATTCTAAGACTGAGAAGAACAACCTTTTATATAAAGGGAACATTTTGTTGGTCGTGAATTCGACCTTTGCGCGCGTTTTGAGTATTATGCATAATATAGGGTATAATAAGCTGATCACTTGTTGTACTTGCAGAGGGGTATGATTTAATCTTTATGGTTATCTGATACACCTGAGTATTTATCAAAGTAAATCTTTGATATCTACCCGAGAAAATAAGTTCAAAGATCTTGTGTGATCGCTCAGTATAAATCTGGAAAACACTCCACTTTGATATTTCGTAGAATTGATTATTCATTAGAATATCGTAGAAACTTTGAAAGCGTTGTACTCTTTCATAATTGAATTATTGTGTTATATAGGATACGAGAAAACTTGTTATTGAATAACGATTTGTTCAGCTATTTCAAAGTTCCCCGAACTTTGATTTCATTCTATCAAAATAGATAGTTTGTTGTTTTGAATCCTTATATATTTATTGTATGTATTAACTTGCGGGGCAAATTAGTTGCTCACTCTTGCTAAATAAAACTTTTCAGCTAGGGGCGAGGTTGCAGGAGGTGCTGCAAAGGACAAAGGCAAAGGCGTTGTAATAAACTAGTTATAATTAACTATGTTAAACTGTATTATTTATATTGCTGTATTGTAAACTATTTTTGTATAACTAAAGGGTATGTTTGTAAAGTTAAGGTTAGAAAACCTGGGCGATGTATTAAGAAACTCTGATAAAAACTTATGTAAGATACTATCTATATATAATATGGGTAGTTAAATGTTATTTATATTGTGGATCGTGAACACCAAACTCGGGAGTCAGGTAACCCGGATTTGGGGGTGTCACAGGTTGGTATCAGAGCTGTAGTGACCAAGGTGTCACCAGCTGGTAGTGGAGTTGTAAGTTATAAACCTTAAGTGGGGTGGGGAAAAATCCTAGGATTATAACCATAAGCGAGATAGAGAATACTCATTTAGAGTACTAAGTGAGGGATTGCAGAAGCGTATCGATAGTGAGAAATGTGGACACATAGTATGAGAATGTTGTATTAGTAAAGTATTAATCAAGTTGTTTAAAACTGATTGTAGGATGTCTAAAGAAGGTGAAAAGAGTGCAGAGATGCTAGCGGCTGTTGCACCAGTGCCAGTAGCCGGGGTGCCAGCACAAAGCGAATCGGTTGAGAAGTTGGGAGAAGATGAACCAATGGTTAATCTGGGGAGTGATCATGACGATTATCCCGAGATGTATCTGAGTGGAGATGAGGAGGCCGAGTCTGAGCCAGCTAAGGTGGATTTAAAGAATAAGATCAAAGTTGGAGAACAAGATCAGCTATCTGTGGAAGTTCAGGAACTCCGAAGCAAGGTATTTCTCTTGGAGGAGTTGTGGAAGACGGAGCGGGCATTATGTGAAATGACTGAAGAACGGAACGAGCTGAAGGCGCAAGTGGAGAGGATGAAGACTGAAGGTAGAGGATCGTTTGAGGGAACAATCAAGCAGCAGAAGGAAAAGAAAAAGAGGAAGAGGAACAACGACAGCCCTAATTCTGAAAATTCTAGTCTGAAGAAGAAGCAAGCTTGTATCAAGTGTGGAAAGACTCACGCTGGAGAATGCATGATGTGGAAGAATGTATGCTTCAACTGCAAGCAGGAAGGACATATCTCTTTGCATTGTCCTAAGCCAAATTTGAGGAAGTGTTTTTCATGTGGGCAGACGGGTCACGGATTCAAGAAGTGTCCCAGCAAGAAGAAGACTGGTGAAGGAAGTGGTCGGTAGACAATTAGATATATGTAATAGTATCTTTTGGTAGAAGTTTCTGATATTAAGATATGTAATATCAAGAACGGTGTTTAAACATATGTAATTATATGTTTGTATGAATAAAATCTTTATTTTCTATATGAATATAAGATTTAAAATGAATTTGTGTGTTCTTAAAACTCATAATTATGATAAGTTACTGAACTCCTAAGTGTGGTGAATTTGATGAACTGGAAATAGTAATGTGAAATTGTAGAATGTCAACTTTTTGTGTAAAGTTGGGGAATTGCAACTTTTGTAAAGTTGGGTATGATTAATCCCAAAATAATTTTAAAAGGATAATAATATGTGTTAAGTACTAAATGTACTATGTGCTATTTGAATAAATATGCGATTACTTGAAAATTATGTGTTAAATTCTTATTGTGTTAAGAATTTGTATAGAGAAAGAATATTAATATAAGATTTTCATTTAAATCAGATCATGCCGCCTAGACGACAGAATCGAAACCAAAGAGAAGAACAATCAGTAAATAACGAAGGAGGTCAAGCGGACCCGATGCAGAATTTTATGGATATGCTGGCCCAAGCTATGGAAAATAGGGCTCAAGCCAGGGGAAGACCAAGGAATCAGCCAGCCGACGGATTGGCAAATTTTAAGGATTTTAAAGCGGTAGGACCGCCGGAATTTAAGGGGACTACGGATCCGATCGAAGCCCAAACTTGGGTGAAGGAGATAGAGAAAGCTTTCGTGATTGCGCGAGTTGCGGAAGAACAAAAGACAGCGTTCGCAACATATCTAATGAAGGGAGAAACCAATTATTGGTGGGAGACGAACCAAGCAAGAGCTGGTACAGCGGTGGTGATGTGGACACGATTTAAAGAATTGTTCTTTGAGAACTACTTCTCACCGAGTATGCAAGATCAGATGGAAGTTAAGTTCTTGGAACTCAAGCAGGAGAATTTGTTTGTTTCAGAGTATGCTGCTAAATTCAACGAATTGGCGCGATTTGCACCACATCAGGTGGATATAGAAGCAAGAAAAACAAGAAGATTTGAGAACGGATTGAATCCGGGGATTTACAACAAAGTAGATGTGCTGCAGATCAACACTTTTGCGGCTCTACTGGAGAAAGCTTTAATTGCTGAAGGAGGAAGCGAGGCTGCATCTCGTTTTCATCAGGAGAAAAAGAAGAATACTAATGAGGGTGGAAGTAGTGGTGGTAGTAACCCGAATAAAAGAAAGTGGAGTGAAAATACCCAATCGGGTAATAAAACTGAAGGGAATAAGAAAGGAGGAGGGCCGTGTGCAAATTGTGGGAAGAACCATGCTGGAGTTTGTCTGAAGAAGAAAGGAGTTTGTTACAACTGTGGTCAAGAGGGACACATGTCGCCTAATTGTCCCAGTCCAAAGAAGATACAAGGTTGCTATGCCTGTGGATCAACTGATCATTTGGTGCGGAACTGTCCGAAGAAGAACGTAGAAAAAGAAAGTGCCAACAAAGGACCTGGTGGTGGAACCTTGGCAATTCGAGGACCTGCACAACCTGGAAGACCAATAGCCCGTACATTCAACATGACGGCGCTAGATGCAGTGGCTACTCAGGAGGTAGTAGCAGGTAACGATTTTGCCTAATACTTAAATTACGCATTTGATATTGGATAAATATGACTGTGAATTGTTTTCTTTTATAGATTTAAGTCACAGGTTAGAATTTGAAACACAAAGTAATATTGTGTTAATAAAATAAATTGATGATACAACTTTAAAAGACTGTAGAGAATAAGAAAGCGGTGATTCCGAGGACGGAATACTTTTAAGGAGGGGTGAATGTGATAACCCGGAATTTCGAATAATTAAAATTTTTCGAATAAATTTTTTTTATTTAATATTGACATTGACTGTTAATATTGTACTGAGAATTAGTGAGACAAGTCTCGAGAACCAGTCAATATGTGTTTTGACTGAGAAAATAGAGTAGAGTTGTGCTTAACAACCTTAGAAAACCCTAACCCTAATTTTCGGATAGGGATTCGATAGAAAATACAATTAAAATAATTGAATTGATTATGTGGTTGTACTGTGCAGAAATGTTGACCAATGGTTGATCGGATAAGGTTTAATATTATTAAACCCTAATAAGGGATTAGAAACCCTAATCTCAAATTTAGAAAATAAATTGTACAATTAAAACCCTAATTGTACGCCGGAAAACCCTAATTTCAAAATCAGAAATGGTAAACCCTAACTAGGCAACCCTAATTTTTCTTAGCATGCCTAAAGTGTTTGTTAAACTTAAATATAATTAGAAAACACTAATTATATTTTTGTAAGTTAAATTTCTATTTTAGAAACCCTAATTTTTATTTTAGAAATTTTATTAAACCCTAAATTGGACAATTGTGGAAACTAGAAATTTTTGATACCTTAAAGGATCAAATCTTAAACCCTAATCCAAGCCCCAAACCCTAAGACATTGTGCAAATGTCAAGAATGTCCTTTATGGTATTTTAGAAAAGACCAAAATACCCTTTTAGCATATTTTAATTGATAACTTGCAAATCTATCAATTATTGGGGTGGGTGACCAGCTCTTTACCAACTACCTTGACTTTGTGACACAAATCATCTGCCTCAGCCGAAAATGCCAGCCATACAATGTATCTAAAGATTATTTAAGAGATTCAAGAGAGAGAAAGTTTAGAAAACTTGCCATTTTTCTATTTTTCTCTCACCAACCCTCTTTCTCTCCCAAACCCACGATTTTGATAATCAATTCAGTCCCAATATCTGTTACTAGAACAACAAAAACAGATAAGAAGAGTCAAGATCAAAATTTGGGCTAGAAAGGTATAACCCTATTTTAATATTTGATCTTTGTTGCTTGGAAAAATTTCATGTTTATGTGTTTAAATCTTTGCTAGATGATGTTTAATGATGATCTATGTTGATATAACACGGATCCATAACATCAAATGGCTTTAAAATGGTGTTTTTCAAAAACTGTCAAGAACACTATCTGTGGTCTGACAAGCTAATGTCAGGTACCATAGATCCGTGTCTGTTTTTGATTTTTCTTGTTTTATGTTTTGGATTGGTAGCCTGGTAGGAGGTCTTTAATCTGTAGTTGGTATTACTGCTAAATGATGTCTAGGATCGGGAGTTATTAACGGTCAAAACCCGTTGACCGGGATTGACCGAGTGACTTTCTGGGTAACCCAGAAAGTGAGAATCTGTGTCTGACAACGTTTTCAAATTTCTTGATCTGTCTCGTTTTGTACATTTTGTTATTGTTGTTATTATAAATATGTAGTCTGGTATCGTGACTGTAGATTAATGGCTTTATGTCATATATTTGATCAATAGATCGAATGTAAAAGGCAGTCAAAGTAGGCCAAACGACCATATTAGAATTTCTGGAAATTCCAGAAATGTTCTTGAGCGAATTTTCTGACATACCTTGACCGCATGATTAGTTGTGATCGATTTGTTGATGGATCGATTTGTTGGTGTGGTGTTGTTCCTTGACAGAAGGACTACAAGTATGAACCACCAAACCACCTGAAGAAAGATCAGAACGTGTACAAAGTTAGACTACAAGGAAGTCACTCGAACTGTCTGGGTTTCTTAAAAATCCCAGTTGATGTTTGACAGTAGGTTTAGATGCTCAGATCTTCGTGTTATGAGGTGTTATGACTGAAGTAATGACTGATTATTGTAGTATTACAGTTTGGCTACATGACCAAAGTTTTAGATAGCCCAGAACATGAGCAGATTGGAAAGCATGGCCGGTCAAACATGGCAGGTTGATCTGCCGGCTGTCAGTGTTCTTGGGCTCAAGAATACCAACAGCGACGCTTTGTGTCGCTAAAGGGCTTTAGCGACGGTTTATTTATTTTATTTCCGGTAATTAATTAAAAATTAGAAATAAATTCTAAAAATTACCAAAAATGATTTTAAAAATTATTTTAAATTATGAAAAATAATTTTTGACCAATTGGAATATTTTTCTTTAATATTTATAATTATTTAAATATTAAAGGTATTTAATTTATTTAATTAGTGTATTAAATAAATTAGAGAAAAATGATTTAATATTATGAAAAATCATTTTAAATAAGAAAAATGTATTTAAAAATATTTTGAGTTATAAAATGTAACTTTTAATATTTTTGGAGAATTTTCATTAATAATTTAATATTAAAGATATTATATTTATTTGATTATTAAATTAAATAAATAAGATAAAAATGATTTAAATGATTTAAAAATCATTTTAATTAAGAATAAAGTGTTAGAAAATATTTTAAATTATAAAATATATTTTTCAATATTTTTGGAGAATTTTCATTAATAAATTATATTAATGATATTTGATTTATTTAATTATTATATTAAATAAATGAATTAAAAATGATTTTATTGATTTAAAAATGATTTAAAAATGAGAAAAATGATTTAAAAATGAGAAAAATGATTTAAAAATATTTTAAGTTATAATTAATGACTTTTAATATTTGGATAATAATTTCATTAATATTTATATATTAATGGTGATGATTTAAAAATGATTTTTTATTTATTTTAAAAATCATTTAAGTAGAATATTGATGATTTAAAAATATTTTAAGTTATTAATGATAACTTTAATATTTTGGAATGTATGTTATTAACATGTTGATATTATTAAATAATAATAATGATAAGATTATTTGATAATTAAAATCATTTAAATGATTTAAGTGTTTGATAATTATTATAAATTATAATAATTGCTTGATAATTATTAAAAGCTTCCGAAAAATATTATTAATGATAATTGACATATCTAAATTAATATTGAAGCTTAGAAACCATATTTACTTGGCAATAAATGTGTTAATTGTCGAATAGGGTGACCAGAACACTGAGAATGGACCGAAGTCCAACCAGACTGATATAGTTTGACTTGTTAAGTGTTTATATAGGTTATAAACACTAATGTGGCTATGTGGTAATGTGTCTAGGAGAAGTTTGACTGTAAAATACAGTGTTATGTGTTATAAATGATTGTACTAATTGTTAGACCGATATTATTGGTTATAGGTCTTTCAAACGCAGATAAGTATATTGTGTAGCTGTAATCAGCGGAAGAGGCAAGTTCCCTAACTCAACCTTGAGTTATTTCATTCAATTATTATTGGTGGTTAATTATTGTTGATTAAGCCACGTCCAGGGATTTATTGTTGAAATTAAATTATTGAATTAGAAAATATATATTCGTAGAATTACTGTTGTTGGATATTCATATCTGTAGAAGTTAGAATTGACAGCACAGATAATTCCTGTTGATTGTCAAATTATGTTGAGAAATGTCTTAGCCAATTATTCTGGTTAGACAAACATTTGTAAAAACTTGTTAGGTTTGAGAAGAGAAGCAAATAGAATTTGAAATCCCAGTATTTCGTTGTAAAATCAAACTTTTGATTCTAAGACTGAGAAGAACAACCTTTTATATAAAGGGAACATTTTGTTTGTTGTGAATTCGACCTTTGCGCGCGTTTTGAGTATTATGCAAAATATAGGGTATAATAAGCTGATCACTTGTTGTACTTGCAGAGGGGTATGATTTAATCTTTATGGTTATCTGATACACCTGAGTATTTATCAAAGTAAATCTTTGATATCTACCCGAGAAAATAAGTTCAAAGATCTTGTGTGATCACTCAGTATAAATCTGGAAAACACTCCACTTTGATATTTCGTAGAATTGATTATTCATTAGAATATCGTAGAAACTTTGAAAACGTTGTACTCTTTCATAATTGAATTATTGTGTTGTATAGGATACGAGAAAACTTATTATTGAATAACGATTTGTTCAGCTATTTCAAAGTTCCCCGAACTTTGATTTCATTCTATCAAAATAGATAGTCTGTTGTTTTGAATTCTTATACATTTATTGTATGTATTAACTTGCGGAGAAAATTAGTTGCTCACCCTTGCTAAATAAAACTTTTCAGCTAGGGGCGAGGTTGCAGGAGGTGCTGCAAAGGACAAAGGCAAAGGTGTTGTAATAAACTAGTTATAATTAACTATGTTAAACTGTATTATTTATATTGCTGTATTGTAAACCCTTTTTGTATAACTAAAGGGTATGTTTATAAAGTTAAGGTTAGAAAACCTGGGCGATGTATTAAGAAACTCTGATAAAAACTTATGTAAGATACTATCTATATATAATATGGATAGTTAAATGTTATTTATATTGTGGATCGTGAACACCAAACTCGGGAAGTCAGGTAACCCAGATTTGGGGGTGTCACAGATACGCCCCAGATGATGATTGCCCAGACCTAATGGCCATCATTTGGGACAGGGAGGAAGATGACAATCCCTCCATCACTACGGTCCACCCGGACTTTGCCCTTGCCAATTGTAGCATCACTCCTTGCATTGGTCAGTCAAGGGTAAAGCGGGCCGAAACTCTCTCTGCCCTGTAGATATAATAACTGCTTACTTTTATGTACATTATTAGCAGTTTATTTTGCCAGTATATGCTAACACTGTGTATGATCAAACACGTTTCATATATACTAAGTGAAAACATATTTTGTTTCAGTACTCTGAATTTAGATGTGCCTATACTTGCTGATACGGTGCCTCTTCTACTCAAGGATTCTACCTTTGATATAGAGATGAATTCAGCCTTGATGGATATATTGGATGACATTGAGGTGCCTCAAGAAATTCAAGAATGGGTCAGAGACAAACCTAAACCCAACCTTGATCAAACAACTTCTTTCAATCTCGAAACCTTAGAAAACCCTAAGTTAATCCAGATTGGTTCAGACCTTACCCAAACAAACAGAATTACATGGTTACGCTATTAACCCAATTGCAGGATGTGTTTGCATGGTCTCATGAAGACATGGTGGGTTTGTCCAATGACATTGTGACTCATCGCCTTCCCATTAAAGAGTGATTTAAGCTACTCAAGCAGAAGCTCATGCGATTGAAAACTTAGTGGAGTTTATAGGTAAAAGAAGAAATTGTGAAACAATTTCAAGCTGGCATCATCATGGTGTCTACATATCCTGAGTGGATATCCAACATTTTGCCGTGCCTAAACCCGGAGGGAAGGTGCGAGTTTGCGTGGATTACCAGAACTTGAACAAAGCTTGCTTAAAAGATAACTTTCCTGTGCCATTCTTCCAAATTCTCATTGAAAATACTGCGCAATATGATATGTACTCCTTTGCTGATTGCTTCGTGGGGTATCATAAGATCATGGTTGCTGAGGAAGATCGTGTGAAAACTACATTTCATCACGCCTTGGGGAACATTTTGCTATAGACGGTTGTCATTCGGTCCTCATCAATGCCAAAGCCACCTATCAACGAGCTATGATGGCTCTTTTCCACGACTTAATGCACAAAGAGATTGAGATCTACATGGATGAAATCATTATCAAGTCCCAGAAGGAGGATGACCATATAGACCTGAGATTGAGGATTTTTGGGAAGAATCAACTTCATTAGCAGGTTTATCTCTCAACACACATCAACCTGTGAGCCAATCTTCAAGCTATTAAGGAAGAACTCCTCCATGAAATGGAATGATGAGTATCAAAATGCCTTCCTCACAATCACCAAACAGCTAGTCAAAGCTCCCGTATTGATACCAACCAGGGATGATGTTTCCCCTGTTCATGTACCTGTCCATAAGTGATAACGCCATGGGCTGCATGCTGGGACAAAAAGATGATAGAGGCCAAGAACGAGTTATCTATTACCTGAGCAAAAGATTCAGGCATAGTGAACACAAGTACACTCTGATCGAAAAGTCGTGTTGAGCTTTAGCAAGGGCTTGCATGATGTTACAACATTATCTTCATGGTCACACAACCCATCTCATATCCCGTGTGGATCCTCTCAAATACATGTTCAACAAACTCATGTTAAATTGCCGACTGTCCAGATGGCATTTGATCCTACAACAATTTGACATTATATATATGACTCAAAAGTCCATCAAAGGTCAATGAATTACGGATCAACTGGCCACCGCACCTTATGGGGATTTCAAACCCTTGGAAACATACTTCCCTGATGAAGGAGTAATGACAGTTCAGCAACACCATCAGTACGATACGTGCCAATCATGGAAGATGTATTTTGATGGAGCTGTTAATTTGGAAGGTTCTGGAGCTGGAGCAGTTCTAGTATCTGGTAGGGGGAGCAGTATCCCGTCGCCGTCAAATTGTAGTTTGTCAGTACCAACAACACAACTAAGTGTGAGAGCTGTCTTATGGGGCTAAAACTTTCCCGTTTAATGGGCATCAAACATTTAACTGTCCTTGGAGATTCAGAGTTGGTAATCAGACAATCCACTAGAATCTATCAAACCAAGGAACTACATTTGCTGCCTTACCATCGACAAGTTTCGAAGATGGCTTTGGAGTTCGAAAAAATCTACTTTTTACACGTTCCTCGTAAAATGAATGACTAAGCGGACGCGTTAGCAACTTTGGCCTCCTTGATTTGCATATCAGATAAGGAACATTTGCCAACGTGTTATAATTTCTCTACACAAGGCCCCAACCTATAGGAATTACGTTGGAGAAGTATCGGATGAGCTACCTCCCATCCAACATCCTTGGTATCAGCATATCAAGGAATATCTACGAGATGGATCTACACCCACGGAGGCGAGCCCGACTGAGAAAAAGAGGATCCATCGACTCGCTATGAAATTCTATCTGAGTGGAGATGCTCTCTACAAAAGAGATGCAGGGACTAGGTCTCCTCAGATGTTTAGACAAAGATCAATCCCAAAGGCTTGTGGATGAAATCCTTGGCAGAGTCTGCGACCCCCAGCATGAGTGTCCCCCTCCTTGTTAAGAAAGTCCTTCGAACAGACATTATTGGCTATCTCTTAAAGCTGATTGCCATGACCACGTCAAGAGATGCTATCAGTGCCAAATTCATGGAAATGCTATACACACCCCTCCACGGGAACTCCACAATATGAGTTCACCTTGGCCCTTCTCAATGTGGGAAATGGACGTTATCGGGCCCATTGAGCCTAAAGCCAGTAATGATCATCGATTTGTCTTCACCATGATCGACTACTTCACCAAGTGGGTAGAAGCAGCCTCCTTCCACCTAGTTACCAAAGAAGTCATCATTGATTTTATCAGAAACAATGTCGTCTGTCGATATGGACAACCAGAGGTGATTGTGTCAGACAATGCTAAGACAACATGACCTTGGTTTTTAAGAAGATCGTTGACAACTAAGATCGGTCTAAGGGAAAATTCGCTCCTAACTGGGAAGGATCATTTATTGTCAAGGAAGTATTGACAGGAGGCGCTCTCAGATTGCAAGAAATGGACGGCGATGAACTTCCACAGCTCACCAACTCGGACACCGTGAAACGGTATTATATCTGAAGTATCCATCAAGCAAACATCCGGGTGTTGGACCATCAGATCACCAGTCATTTTAGTTTTTTAACCCTTTACAACATACAACTCTTCCACACTTTGCCCCTCAGCAAAACATACTTTTCAAGCCAGCAGTCTGGCTCTCCTTTGCGTTCCTACAACTTAGGTCATCTCACCGCAGATTGAACCTCTTGCGTTTACAGTTTGGCTACCCATACCTGGGATCAAACTTCTCGTACCTACAGTTTATCCTCAACCTAGGATTAAACTTTCTCCTGCCTGTACTCTGACCTGCACATGGGATTATGCTATTCCACTCGCCCTGTGGGGCGAACTTCGCCGAACTGATCTCCTCTTCAATAGGAGTACGTTGGCAACCTTTTCAAATGGCCCAGTCGCAATAAAACAAAAACAACAAAAACATTTTTTTGGTAAAATCTAATTACGCACAACACGCAAGTATACGTGGTCAACAATTCCCACGAGGAATTGTTTAATAAAAATCACCAAGTACTAACCCGTAACCAACTCAATCTTATTTATACGAATAAATTTCAATTTATAAGTAAACTAATTCTAATACCACTAGTTAAATTAAGATAACGGAGATATAAGATCACAACTTCACTTATTTCTTCATTTAAGTTAACACACTTATCATCAATTATTTTCTATCCTGAATTGTTAATCAAGAACACTAAAGTAGATAAAACCAACTCTCGATGCATAATACCCATATTAACGTCAATCCACAATTAAGATAGAAATCCGTTAAACACCTTAATCAACTAACCCACTATATCTCTATGTGAATTACAATTGAAAAAGGTTGGAGAATAAGTTCTCTATTCGATTACATGCGATGTCAAGCGTATCTCTACCTTAACAATAATCAAAAATCTGCTATTGACAAAATTCATGACACATGCTAGCATGATGAGATCTAAATCAATACTTTATCTCTCGAGTTCATATAGATTATCACGGTAATTGATGGCTAATCAATTAAACAATTAAGTCCAAATCACAATAGACAATCCTCACAATAGAATATAATAATTGATAACGAAGCATATTAAAATAAACGACACAATAAGATGCATTGTAATCTCAAACAAAGAATTAGTTCATTGATTTAATACTAAGAATCCACAATTGAATAATCATTAAAAGATAAAAATAAGAGTAGAGTAAAGAATAAATCTGTGGTCAGCAAATCTCCATCTTCATTAAGTTCCTGCTCTTGATCTTCAATGGTCTTCAAGTTGCTTCAATCTCCAAATCTAATTAGAACTAGTGTTTTGATCTAATTTACTCTAATCTAATCTAATTAAACCCTTTCTCTAGTCTCTTATCTCCCCTAATCCTTGTGATTCTCATCCTTTTATAAGTCTCTTCATATGTCTTTAAGTCCACTTGGAAGTTCTCTTGGATGTCCTTGTGTCAATCGGATCGAAACAATCCTTTCCGGACTCAAATTGGACCAAAATTCACATTTTCACGCATTTTCTGGGTATACCCCCACCCTGGCGGGGGTTTATGGTTGATTTGGGCCCGTCCCGGCGAGCTATGGTTCTGACTTCTGGCTGGTACGCCCACCCCGGTGGCGGTTTTGCGATGGAAAATATTTTGCTCTTACATCCCTTGGGAAAACGGCCATAAGCTTTGATCTGGGAAGAGTTAAAAGGCTTGCCACCTATCAAATCGAAGATATCGATGAGATTTAAAACTTTAATTCTTTAATATTTCAGAAATAATGAATGGGTGAAGGTCGAAATTTGGCTGGAAGTGACTGCTGTGCAAATGGCCATCCAAAACAATGACGTTTGATGTCTGTTGGTACAAATGTCTTAACTCTTGCATCCGAACTCCGATTGAAATGATTCAAGATGTTACGGAACGCTAAGAAGAATCTTTACAATTTAGTCCAAGTTCCAAGCTAATAACATGAAATGAATATGAAAGCCCAAATGATGTTAGGATTGTTTTTCTTTGCATTTTCCTTGCTTTTCCTTACCAATAGTCGCTCACACCGCTTCCAAACGTATAACCTACAAAATGAACACAAAATGCATGAAAAATAACTAAGAAACATGAGATTAAGCAAATAATTCAAGTAACAGATACCGGATAAGTAGGTATAAAATTTATTAATCAAATACCCCCAAACTTAAACCTTTGCTTGTCCTCAAGCAAATACATAAAACAGTAATGCAATGCAATGCAACTAATCTACATGCCTACGAATCCAACAGTAATGACATAAACAAGTCTATTCAACCGACCTTAGAAAAATCAAGTAAGCACGATAATACATCATATCAAAACTCATTAGTAATTTCTCAACCAATCATCAAATCTTAGACTGTTATCACTAATATAGTGCGTGTGTGCTCCACAACAATGTTAACTGATATAAAATCAAATTTAACACATAACAAGTCTCTTCAAAGGCTTCATACAGTGTAAACTCAAGAAATCCAAAAAAAAGCTAGATCCAACCAAAATCAAATAATTATCAATATCGAGGGTCAACATTGGATACTTATGCTTCATTTTTCATCTATGGGGGCTTTTTGCTCTTATTTCCCGTTTTATTCATTTTTTTTCTTTTAAATGATGGATAGTGAGTGCGTTTTACGCTCCATCTCACGCTTGTGTTTATGGGGAGTGCATTTCACGCTTCTTCTCGACCCACCACAGGACTCAATTTATTCAACTTAATATATTTTTTCTTTTTCTTTTTTCTCTTTTTTTTTCTTTTTTTTTGAAGCTTATATACCCCATTTTTCCCCCAAACTTTGGTTCTTGCCTAATCATTTGCCTTCACTGCCTATCTTTGTCATTCTCTTATTTAAAATAACATTATCCTTTAGAATCCCATTAAGTATCAATTTAAACTCAATCAATCAACAAGTTGTTTTTACTGTGCTATCCTTATTATACCAGTTTCAACAGAAAAAGACTCAATTTCTAACAAGAAATCACATCAAAACTCTAATAGTCAGTACTACACTTGTCTATCCAATTCCAATCTCATCATTGGCCAAAATAAACTGTAACTATCTAATAGCTGTAATCATGTAAGAAGAACATAGTAACTAACTATTATTTTTTCATTTTTTAGTTATAAATAAAAACTATTATGCAACTACTCTACTATGCAAACTATTATGCAATTACACTACATGAATGCAAACATAAATAAACCTAAATTATTTAACTTTTCCAAACTTAACAATTACAATGTCCTCATTGTAAAATAAATCATGAAATGGACAAAGACTTCCCTGTAATCATTTAAGCTTGTGGTGATGGTGGCACTGGCGGCGACGATCATTTTCCTATCCATTGAACCTCCAATACCTGCAATGAAGAGAGACAACATGGATTAGAATAACACTTGGATTCCTATCTACTAAATAAACTAGGAAAGCATATAAATAAATAATAAACATTCCTGGGTTGCCTACCATTCAGCGCTTGATTTATAGTCTTTCAGCCTGACTTTGTCTGGTCAATGATATCCAATTCCTCTTCGGTAATTGAGGAACCCTCCATCCATCGAAAATAATGTAGCTTTTGGTAGGTTCCCATTTGTGATAGCCATCGCTTCCAAGTCACCTAGCATGCTCTAATTTGGTATGATCTCAATCAAGAACGTCCCACAGCTAGGTGTTTTCTCCATTGTGTATGTGATCACTTTGGGGCATGAAAGCTTATCACACACAATGGGCTCTTCGTCTATCTTCTCTTTCTCGTCCCACCATGGATTCAAAATTGTACTCGCTCTTATGTCATCAAAAGCTTCGCCAACGACATGACTACCAAGTGGGCATGATTTTGCAAATCTGACTGCCTCTTTGATCATTGGTGGAGACCCATTTAGATCTTCGTCGACCTCTATTTCATTATCCCCAATTGTCTCCACACTTTCGATATCTTGTGGCTCATCCAGTTGTAGATTTGGCTCAGGCACTTCAACAATCTTGGAATTCTCATCATAACACCAATTGTTTCGTGTAAGGTTGTTTACAGCTTTAGTCAATTGATCTATCTTATTTTGAAGATTTTGAATTGACCTCGCTTGATTACTCATCTTCTCCTCATTTGCTGCTATGAACTTGGAAAACAATTTCTCCAACCTTGAATTATCTGTCTCTTGTGATGGATTTAGAGCGTAATGTTGGTCATCATAATTGTAGCTCCATGAAAAATTCGGGTGATACCCCCAATCTTAGTGACGGTGCATTGATGACTTTGATGGTTGCCAGCCCAATAGTCATATATAAATGTCATCCTTCGCCTCCATTGGGTTGCGATAACCTCCAACATCTTCGAAGTTGCCTCACTTTGTATTGGCTCTATAGAAGATGTATTAATTCCAACAATCCATGTTTCCCTTAGTTGAGTCATGTTCGTGTATGGCCATTGATACTCAAAGTCATCCATGATACATGAAAAGAAAGAAAAATAGGAACAGAATTAAATAAAAAAATGTTTAAATTAAGACTAATTTGATTGAAGCTAATATTGGCAAAAATATATTAAACTAATTCCCCGGCAACGGCGCCAAAAACTTGTTGGGTAAAATCTAATTACGCACAACACACAAGTATACGTGGTCAACAAGTAATAAAGTGAAAGTAGAGTATCGTTCTCACGAGGAATTGTTTAATAAAAATCTCCAAGTACTAACCCGTAACCAACTCAATCTTATTTAAACGAATGAATTTCTATTTATAAGTAAACTAATTCTAATTACCTCTAGTTAAATTAAGATAATGGAGATTTAAGATCACAACTTCACTTATTGTTTCATTTAAGTTAACACACTTATCATCAATTATTTTCTATCCTGAATTGTTAATCAAGAACACTAAAGCAGATAAAACCACATCTCGATGCATAATACCCATATTAATGTCAGTTCATAATTAAGATATAAATTCGTTAAACACCTTAATCAACTAACCACTATATCTCTATTTGAATTACAATTGAAGAAAGTTGAAGAATAAGTTCTCTATCCGATTACATGCGATGTCAAACGTATCTCTACTTTAAAAATAATCAAAAATCTGCTATTGACAAAATTCATGACAAATGCTAGCAAGATAAGATCTAAATCAATACTTCATCTCTCGAGTTCATATAGATTATCACAATAATTGATGTCCAATCAATTAAACAATTAAGTCCAAATCATAATAGACAATCGTCACAATGGAACATAATAATTGATAACGAAGCATCTTAAAATAAACTACACAATAAGATGCATTGTAATCTCAAACAAAGAATTAGTTCATTGAATTAAAACTAAGAATACACAATTAAATAATCATTAAAAGATAAAGATAAGAGTAGAGTAAAGAATAAATCTATTGTCAGCTAATCTCCATCTTCATCAAGCTCCTGCTCTTGATCTTCAATGGTCTTCAAATTGCTTCAATCTCCAAATCTAATTAGAACTAGTGTTTTGATCAAATTTACTCTAATCTAATCTAATTGAATCCTTTCTCTAGTCTCTTAACTCCCATAATCCTTGTGATTCTCCTCCTTTTATAAGTCTCTTCATATATCTTTAAGTCCTCGTGTCAATCGGATCGAAACAATCCTTTCCGGACTCAAATTGGACCAAAATTTGCATTTTCGCGCATTTTCTAGGCATACCCCCGCCCCGGCGGGGGTTTATGCTTGTGTTTGGTGAGCCACGGTGGGCTAGGGTTCTGACTTGTGGCTGGTACGCCCACCCCGACGGATGTTTTGTGAAGGAAAACTTTCTACTCTGACGTCCCTTGGGAAAACGGCCTTAACTTTTGATATGTGAAAAGTTACGAGGAATGCCACCTATTAAATTGATGATATGGACGAGATCTACAACTTTCATTCTTTAAGATTTTAGAAATAATGAACGGATGAAGGTTGAAATTGGGCTGGAAGTGACTGCTGTGCAAATGGCCATCAAAAACAGTGACGTTCGATGTCTGTTGGTACAAATGTCATAACTCTTGCATCCAAACTCCGATTGGAATGATTCAAGATGTTCCGGAAAGCTGAGAAGAAGCTCTACAATTTAGTCAAAGTTCCAAGCCAAGAAAATAAAATGAATATGAAAGCCCAAATGATGTCCGGATTGCTTTTCTTTGTATTTTTCTTGCTTTTTCTCACCAATAGTCGCTCACACCGCTTCCAAACGTATAACCTACAAAATGAACACAAAATGCATGAAAAGTAACTAAGAAACATGAGATTAAGCAAATAATTCAAGTAACAGATACCGAGTAAGTAGGTATAAAACCTACTTATAACATTTCTACCCTTTTCTCTTCACAAAAATAACAAAAATATTCCTACACCATTTCTGCTACATACAGCGTTGAACCTCTTACACCAGGTTCAAACTACGTATACCTGATCTCTTCTTCAATAGGAGTACGTAGGCAGCCATTCATGGTTCGGTCTCACCCCCTACCAAAACACAAACCCTTATCAACTGGTACTGGGATCATCCTTCAAACCACTACAATTCATTCGGCTTCAGACCAAAGGGATGGAATTACCTGAATTCCTCCCAAATAGGTGATTCGACGACCATTTAAGCTACATGGTAATACCTTGAAGAGCAACACCAATCCATAAGACATGGAATTAACTAGGCTTCTCCTAAATAGAAGTATTGGCGACCATCTGTGGTGCAGTCAATCTCAAAGAGGAAAGCCACACTCTTCTCCCCATTTCTATATAGAAACCAATCCCAAGGCACTAAAGATGGTAGGGATCCATACAGATCGATGATCCATTCTAAAATATCCAGAGACAACTCAATGTCCATCCACCAAGGAGGAATTTAGAATACATCAAGATCACAAAGCCTAACGCAGCAGGCAAAATATCAAGCAAGTAACAGAGAATATCTAAAAGGGAAATGATCCAAATATATATTTCCCTGTCATATATATAATGTTGTTTGATATATACAATGTAAATTGTACATGACAAAATGGCTAAGCTAGTTTGTGCAGGAAAAACAAGCTCATCTACAAGTCAGGGTATATGCGAGCTAACAAGCCCAACATGGCATCCCTCTCAGAAGATGGAGGTGAAGATGTGATCTCCTGTAGGAGAATATCCACACGACCCAAAGGTACCAATCTGTCTCAAATGTGACATAAACCACACATACAGCATGACCGAACTACCTGTGAACACTCCTGTCAGATAAGTACAGCAATATGATGCTGACCGCAGGGTCTCTACTACAATCATAGGTACAATGGTATGACCCTCCCTGAGAGCTCTCACGACCATGATGACACCTATGTCTATCTCATCCATGTTCTGTGGCATATAGACTTACGACAGTACGCATAAAAGTAGTACATCAACCCTGGCCAAACGACAGTGATCCTTCGGTGCGGTAAAATCCCTGGAATGTCGTGAATAGCAATCCTCCGAGCCAAATCTGTCATACAAAAAATGTTGGGATAACACGTGGCCAGACGTCAGCTCGTCTTGCACTACTCTACGCCGCAATCCAGTGAGAGTCATGAAACATCTACTCATGTCTACCAAAGCCATGTACACGCAAGGTTTGTCTAAAGGCAACATTGTCAATCGTGCATACTCCTCCAGAGTAGGAGTAAACTCATGGGTATCGAATCGGAAGACCTTCCTATCTGGTAGCCAATGCTCTAGCATCCCATCCACAAACCCTGTGGGAATCTAAAAGGTCAATAAGGTCATGGTATGCTGTAGCAACTGATCTACAGTCACCCTGTCTGGCAGTGACATGCTATCATACAAAGATCGCATACCCAATGCCACTAATGATGGGGGGGGGGTCTGATCTATACGGCTAACTATCGAAGAAGACATCTGTGCGGGTCGTGTCATAAAACCATCCAGGGGTCAATGCCGAATATCTCTGGACATACATATATATGCATAACATGATACATGTATACCAGATAATAGATGGCAATATGATATTGGGAATGGAAAATTTGTGCATACATTCCTAAGTATATCATCGTCTAATACATCATCTCTGTACAGCTACAAATACAGGGAAATGGGGCACATACGCCCTACTACTAACAGAGGCCTATCAAAAGATATAGTGAGAATGGGGAACAACCATCCAATATCTAACAGAGGCCTATCAAAAGATATAATTAGAATACACATCAGAAGAAGGTCAAGGTGTCGATGTCCACATCATTAATCCTGTCCACCTGATGTGACTCCTCCTGAGTCACTGGATCTCTATCAACGGAGATGTCAGGCCTATATAAAGGAGGATCTACGCCGGAAAAACTGAATGGGTCATCTAAGGGGTCAGCGCCTGAGCTGGAAGGATCAATTGAAGCCGCATCTGCCGAATCTCTGCCCAAATGCCGAATAAATATGTGTGCCTGGTCCAATTAACGGGATAAGCTATCAATCTGTGTCATATGAGTCGGATCTCGAACACAAGCTATCCAATCCATCATCATCACGGATCTTGGAACCATATCCCGCATAAACTGTGTGGCGCGGCACTGGGCTCCAATAGTGTGAGGGAACCACCAACACTGGAACGTCTCCTAAGTGCAAGGACCCTCTGATAATGCAAAATCGTTAACCCCCAAAAAGGGGATGTCAGTGACGGGTGACTGTGATACATGCCAATGACGCCTGACAGGAGGCAAGATCGGTATACAAATCTCCCCTGTGGTGCTCCTAATAGCACGCTATCCTTAATAGAGCTCCCAGCCTCCATCTGTGAAGAGAGGAACTCTCCTGGTGGAAATCACGTACTCGACTCCAGTCGGGTATCCATACTCATAGTCGGTGGTCAAGTGTTCCCCTGAATAGGGAATCTATGTGATGGTATTAGCTATCAGCAACTCCAGCTGCATACGGCAGTGAGTGAATCCCTCAGCTACAGGGACCTCGGGCAAAATGGATTGATTTCATCGTTGTCCTCGTGGATAGGTATCCAAACCTAACACACTCACAGAACGCAAGCATGGGAGCCTCTCATAGGCCCAAAACTGCCAACACAATGGCAAAATATCTGCTATCAGTAAACACTCTTAATGTGACAACCCTGAGAATTTAGACAATTTATTAAAATCTTAAATGATTGATTTCAGGTCAAATATTAGACCTAGACAGAAAATAAGTGTATGCGTTTGATATTATTAGGGTGAAATTTTGATGATTTCAAAATTTTGTGAAGGATATAGGTGAATTATTCAGGATTAAGGATTTATGTTACTATGTTCTATGAATATGGTTATGTATGTGTACTGAATGTGGTTAAGGGTCCAGGGTTGACCACATTAATTATATATGTGTCAAACCCTAATTATATATTAAGAACTTTAACGTTCGGTTAGAAAACCCTAGCGATTAATAAGAAATCCTAGAAACTTGTTCTGGAAACCCTAATGTCAGTTCTGGGAATCTAAAACCCTAATTCGATGCATAAAACCCTAAATCGGGAACTTAATGGCATAAGTGTAAATAATTATAGGATTAATTAGGGTTAATCTTAACAAATCGATTACAAAACCCTAATTTCGAATTTGAAACCTGATTTGATTATTAGAAAACCCTAAAACCAGATCTGAAAACCCTAGTTTCAGATCTTGATAAATTGAAGCCCTAATCTGGGAACTTAGCGAAGAATTATAATGCTTATGTGGTATTAATTATACTACTAATTAGGGCAAAGATTAATTATTAGCAAACCCTAATTTCAAATTTAGGAAACCCTAATTTCGGGATTTGAAACCCTAATTTTATAATTAGGTAAAACGAAAGTATTAATTTAATACTTTTAATGTTAATTAGAATATATTAATTCTAATTTTCAAGATTAAGTAATTAGAAAACTCTAATCTAATTACCAGTATTTAATTTCTAATTTAGAAAATTATTTTCTATTAGAAACCCTAATTTGTGGGATTGAAAACCCTAATTTCCAATTTTTGAACCCTAATTGTACAATGGTGGATTTAATTGCTATATTAGCAGTGTTAATTAGGAAATATAAATCCTAATTGTCAAGTTATTAGAAACCCTAATCTAATTATGAAATCTAATTTCTAAAATTTAAATATTATTTTTCTATTTAAAACCCTAAAATGTGGTTTTGAAACCTAATGTATAATTGTGGCCTTAAGTGATAAATTAGCAATTTTAATTAGGATAAATTAGTCCTAATTAGCAAGATTGATTTATGATTAGGAAATTAAGATATAATTAGGAAGCCCTAATTATAAGTTAGAAATCAAGATTTTCTATTTTAAAAAAAAATCTAATTAGAAAATCCTAGAAATCCTAGTTGCTAAATCTTTAAAGGGTCAAAACCTAAACCCTAGATTTATCCAAACCCTAAACCCTAAGAGTTTGTAGCAAATGATAATTTTAGAATTAAATTAGGAAGCAAAATGACCAAAATGCCCTTATGTCATTTTATATAAGGTGACTTGCAAATCTTGCTCTATCTTGGTTGTTTACCAACCCTAGATCTAACCCTAGCCTAGTCATGTGACATATACCAGCTATTTTGCCCTTGGATCAAGCAACATACATTGAATTATATCATCTATATAGATTAAAAAGTGAGAAAAGTCTTACTTTTCTCTCAAACCAACCTAGACCATTTCATCTCTCTAAAATTTGAAAATTTGGAGTGAGAGAGAGAGAGAGATAAGATGAACTATGATCAAGAATCAGCAAGCCAAGATCAGTAGCAAAGGATCAAAATCAAAAATCAAAGCAAAAAGGTATTAAAAATCCCAAATTTTGAAATCCTTTGATTCTATGTTAATTGTTGAAATTGATTGTTTAATGTTGTGTAATAGGATGTTAATTAATGTTCTAAGTTGATAAATCAAAGACCCATAACATCAAAGTGCACGAATTTGAAGATTTAAGCAAACTGTCAAAACCGAAAATTGTGGTCTGACAGTCAAATATCAGGGCTTTTAACTCTTTGCTAGATCATGATTTTTGTTGTTTAAAAGTTTTTATTTGTAGCCTAATATGTGGTATTTAAGATGCAAAAATAATCAAAGCTAGATCAATTGTAGATCAAAAGTTATAGGCAGTCAAAACCCGTTGACTGAAACTGCCAATCACAGCGAACCCAGATTTTCAAGAACAGTGTCCGTGTCGAACTTTGACCGGCCTGATCTTGCTCATTCTTTGATGTTTTAGTGTTATGATGCTATGTAGTTGTAGTCTTACATGTTGTCAACACACTACATTTGATAGATTGCATAAACATTACACGATCATCAAGTTATAGAGGTCCAAAGTGACCCCCACGAACTGTTCTTCGTGAAGAACAGATCTGACAGCTATTTTGATGGCCAATATCTCCCATATCTGATGTTGTTTAGCCATGATATTTGTTGGATCTTGTAGTCTTGTATTTCCTCTACAAGATCCGACCAAGAACATTGCCAGAAACACAACACACACAAAGTTATAACCGGTCAAACCAGCCCCCTCGCACGCAGCCTTGTCAGTGTTCTTGAGGGTGAAGAACACTTATAGCGACGGTTCTGTCGCTATAGGGCCCCTTTAGCGACGCTTATTTTCAGAAAATGCAGAAAATAAATTAAAAATTAGAAAAATTAGATTTTTAATTATTAAAAATACATATTAAATTCTAAAAAATTATTTTAAAGTCTGAAAAATAATTTTTAACTATTTTGAGTATATTTTGAAAATATTTAATATTTTTGGAATATAAATGGTATTTATTTATTTAATTATAATATTAAATAAATTATTTAAAAATAGTTTTAATTCATGAAAAATCATGAAAATTATATTATGGTGTTAGAAAATATTTTAAGTTATTTTTGATGACTTTTAATATTTTGTGATAAAATTCATATTAATTAATTAATATTAATGATAATTAGTATATTTAATAGATATATTAAATAAATTATGGAAAGCTAGAAATAATGCTTTATAAATCATATAAAAATGATTTAAGTGTTATAAAAATATTTTAAGTTATAAAATATAACTTTTGATATTTTGGTATGAAAATATTAATATTTTAATATTAATATCAATTATCAAATAATGGATTTAAGTGTTTAAAAATCATATAATTATGATTTTAAGGTATTAAAAATATTTTGAAATATTATAATTATATTATAATATTATGTAATGATTTTTATTAATATTTTATATTAAATGAATATTAATGATTCAGGAATTATGTGGTATTTAATTCATTTAAATATAGTTTTAATGATTGAAAAATGTTGATAAATGATATTAATTATCTAAAAAATTTTATTAGTCCTTAAAGATTATTTTCACTATTAAGATAATTATCTGTGATAATTGTTAAGTGTTTAGGCAGAGTTTAATTGAACATAAACTCGATATTCGTCCGATTAGACCGTCGGGATGATAGAATTGGGTCGGTTTCAACTCAAACTGAAATAGTTTGACCTGATATTAAGTCTTATGTGTTGTAAAGACTGATAGGGTTATGTGCTACGTGTTTAGGTTATTCTGTGTGTATAAATAACAGTATTATACTGTGATGATATTATTCTAATATTGGAGATCTATATTACTAATATTAGGTCTTCGGGTAAAGCGTTATAAATTGCGTTGCGGTAATCAACAGTTCAGAAAAGTTTCTTTTTACTTAACTCTACTAAGAGTGTTTTATTCAAGCTTATGGTTAATCATTGCTGATACATTTTACATGTATAAGTCAGGTATGAAAGGCTGATCACCTTCATTACCAGTTGGTTCAGAAATGTTTGTTCATGTTTAAAACTTGTTCAGTCAAAAGTTTGTTCGTGATAATTCTCAACTATATTGATGAATTATATCCAGCTTATTATGCATACTCTTCAATCATGATATATCGTTATATTGTTGTATTTAAACTTGCTGGGCAACTTTCATGCTCACCCTTGCTATATCATGATAAAACATTACAGATAAGGCGAATGCGTTCGAATACAGGAAAAGATAATGCCAAGTCCGGCTTGGGATAAAATGTGCGGCTAGTTTGTAATATTATACTTTGATAAATATTGTTGTGTGATAAATAGTTTATGAAATGTGTATTAAGTTTAGGTTACTCGACCTTGGGGATTATGTGTAAGTTTAATGTATAAACAATTTATGTTTATATCTTCCGCAAATAGTTTTAGAAATAGTATACCGGATCCGCGGCGATTTGGGGCCCGGGTTCGGGGCTGCCATAGTTGGTATCAAAGCTGTTGTTTATGAAGCTTAGGTAGGAATACCTGAGACCAATAACCGCAGTGATTAGGATAAGATCTAACTCATATAGAGTTAGTTGGTCTGTAAGATTCAAAGATGAATCTCGGCGAGTGTAAAGCATAGAGTTCCCTAACTCTGATAATAAAGCTGAACAGTAATGGTGAATAGATCGAGTCTAAAAGACTGAAAGTGTAGGAATAGGAGATCGTAAAACAAAACGATCATAGTGCATGGAATTGAATTGTAATATATACGATAAGATCACCCCGTGATCTGATAAGGTTATGATAGCCAAAAAGAATCAATCTGATGATTGAAAAGTTTACAGAAAGATGCTGTGTATTTGTTGTACTATGAAATTGTACTATGAAAACTCATGAAAGAGTTATGGATTATGAATACGAATTGAATTCGTATTGAAAAAAAAAAGTGTTAAGATTAGGAGGGGATTTCAATGAGGACTTATGTCGGCAGCTGAGTTGTATGATTCCTTGTATGGGCGGGGAATTTGTACTTGGTTTTAGAATCACTTAGCTTCCTGGTCGATGTAGTGGTTAGGTTGACCAATTCTTTGTATGTGCGGGGAATTGTTCACTTAGCTTCCTATATTGATTAGTGACCGAGTTTGGTTTGACAACCACTTAGTTTCTGGCATTGATAAACATTGAAATGTTTGTGTCGCGCTATTTCCTATATGCGTGTTAAGAGGGTGATTCTTTTCTCATGTGTATAACAGATAGATAAGTCATAGGTAGAGAATATAGGTTTAAGTACGAGTTCTTAAAACTCATACTTATGTGACATTCTTGACGCATAGTTATATGGAATGTTTATGAACCCCTCAGCGAATGGACGCCAAAGGTCTGTCTAGGAAAGTTCGTGAACTCATATGATTGTGGCAATTTATGGACTCATAAGTGTGGTTTTATGAACTGGGTATAGTTATGTGTGAATGGAGTATTGAGGATAATAGCAACAGATAGAATGATTAAGAAAATGATCATTAGTGGAGACTTAGGTTTTCCTAAACTCCTAGCTATGCTAAACCTCAAAATTTTGACATCAAGCTAAATACGCACTATGTGCCTTTTAAAAAAAATATTTTTATTTATCACTTATGTACCATGTAACCTGGTGCAGAGATGATAAAAATGATGGAGTCATCAATGCAGTATTACTTAGTGTGAATTTGACTTAAAGTCACTATTCCACTACGGTATGATGTAGTATGATAAAATCACCAAATGACGGAATCCTCAACGGACTGTAAATACAATACGACATCATGACGTCATTCTCGAAAATGTTTTCAAAAAAGTTTAATTTACCAAATTGCTTTGGAACGGAATCCTATGATAAGACTGAGGTGAACTATTTTGTTTGGATAAATAATCCAATCTAATAGCGTAAATATTCGTTAAAAATAATTAATACGTTATGCATGACGTAACTGTACGATGGGCTAATCACCTAAAGTACTAGCAATGGTAGTTTACCTTCTTTGTGATTGTAAACATACCAAGTAATGTTTTTTTTGCGGTATAAATACCGTTAAAACTATGTGTTCATGGTCTATATAACCCCTTAGCACAATTTGAACCCTTACTCTTGTGAGTGGTGTATTGGGTAGCATGTGAAATATGTGTGCACGGTGTAAGGTGTAAGGTGAATTTCGGGGACGGAATTCTTATAAGGAGGGGTGAATGTGACAACCCGAGAATTTAGACAATTTATTAAAATCTTAAATGATTGATTTAAGGTCAAATATTAGACCTAGACAAAAAATAAGTGTATGCGTTTGATATTATTAGGGTGAAATTTTGAT
This sequence comes from Panax japonicus, assembly GCA_020205505.1. Taxonomy (NCBI): domain Eukaryota; kingdom Viridiplantae; phylum Streptophyta; class Magnoliopsida; order Apiales; family Araliaceae; genus Panax; species Panax japonicus. The sequence goes on from CM035096.1 coordinate 59,566,427, forward strand.
GATTTCAAAATTTTGTGAAGAATATAAGTGAATTATTCAGGATTAAGGATTTATATAACTATGTTTTGTGAATATGGTTATGTATGTGTACTGAATATGGTTAAGGGTCAAGGGTTGACTAGATTAATTATATATGTGTCAAACCCTAATTATATATTAAGAACTTTAATGTTCGGTTAGAAAACACTAGCGATTAATAAGAAATCCTAGAAACAGGTTCTGGAAACCCTAATGTTAGTTTCGGGAATCTAAAACCCTAATTCGGTGCATGAAACCCTAAATCGGGATGTTAATGGCATAAGTGTAAATAATTATAGGATTAATTAGGGTTAATCTTAACAAATCGATTACAAAACCCTTATTCCGAATTTGAAACCTGATTTGATTATTAGAAAACCCTAAAACCAGATCTGAAAATCCTAGTTTCAGATCCTGATAAATTGAAGCCCTAATCTGGGAACTTAGCGAAGAATTATAATGCTTATGTGGTATTAATTATACTACTAATTAGGGCAAAGCTTAATTATTATCAAACCTTAATTTCAAATTTAGGAAACCCTAATTTCTGGATTTGAAACCCTAATTTTATAATTAGGTAAAACGAAAGTGTTAATTTAATACTTTTAATGTTAATTAGGATATATTAATTCTAATTTTGAAGATTAAGTAATTAGAAAACTCTAATCTAATTACGAATATTTAATTTCTAATTTAAAAAATTATTTTCTATTAGAAACCCTAATTTGTGGGATTGAAAACCCTAATTTCCAATTTTTGAACCCTAATTATACAATGGTGGATTTAATTGCTATATTAGCAAAGTTAATTAGGAAATATAAATCCTAATTGTCAAGTTATTAGAAACCCTAATCTAATTTCGAAAATTTAAATATTATTTTTCTATTTAAAACCCTAAAATGTGGTTTTGAAACCTAATGTATAATTGTGGCCTTAAGTGATAAATTAGCAATTTTAATTAGGATAATTTAGTCCTAATTAGCAAGATTGATTTATGATTAGGAAATTAAGATATAATTAGGAAGCCCTAATTATAAGTTAGAAATCAAGATTTTCTATTTAAAAAAAATCTAATTAGAAAATCCTAGAAATTCTAGTTGCTAAATCTTTAAAGGGTCAAAACCTAAACCCTAGATTTATCCAAACCCTAAACCCTAAGGGTTTGTGTAAAGTCCCTGAACCGGATACTTGAAACCTGAATTCGCTACTTCACGATATCATTTCTATGAGCGAAATTCTACTAATAATAATAACAATAATATATAAACAAACATTTAACAATACATAATCATCAGAGTTCACCTCCCAGGTACGTAACCTTTAAGCATACATTAACAGTCATATTAATAATAATATATATCATAGTCTTCATAATTTTAACTATTACAATCAATAACAACTTCAGTCAACCAGCTATCTTCCCTTTCCCTTTGTTTTTGACAGAACCTTCAGGTTGTTCGCTCTTAACTGAAAACATTTAAATTAGCAAGAATGAGCATTTGAGTGCCCATCAAGTATTAATAATATATATATATATATGAACTGAAATCATTTAAATATTTTCTATATATACTATTCTTCTACAACAAGGCAACAGTTGTGAAGTAATCTATATCAACAATAACTACATAACTATTTCAAATCTTTGAAACTACGTACAGACTATATAAAGGTTTTATATGATATAGTATGAACATTATTTTCATTTTTGAAAAGGTTAAACAGAAAATTCATCTGTGAACCGTCATAACTTACGAACACGGGGGTGATCAGCCTGTTGTGTCCTGCATTGATCAATATTACATTACAAAAATGGTGTTACCATTTACATAATCCGCCTTAGGCGCATAAAAATTTTCCCTGGTAAGGGATGTTCATATTTGTCAGGGTTCCAAGCCAAAGGTTTTACATTATCCAACAATAGTTTATAATTCAACATATATATATATTAAAGAAGCATCAACATGCGATTAACTTCTATGATTATCCAAGTGGGGACACTTGTATAATCATTTATAGAAATTAACGAACAGAATACATATATGAATTATCATATACTAACATGCTGATAATCAATAGGCGTATATAATATAGACTTTAAAAATTTATACAATAATAATATAAATTTGAAATATTCTTACATATATCCAATGCATAAAGAAAATGCAAAGGTAGGGTACTTGCCTGATGCGCTGCTACAATTTCTTAATTTAATTCTACCCTTTTTATCACAACCTATCATTAAGCAAATCAATCATCCGATTAGAACATTATATCATAACACATACTACTGCATATAGCAGTCAGTACATTCCTAATCACGTTGTCACATAACTTAACGACCATTACATCACAATTAAACAACTTACAAGTCAATCCTATCTAAGTTCAGATCAATTTCTGAAACATGTCGACGTATCGACAGCCTTATAGTTTAATAATCGAGTCTAAGACTCTATTCTATATCGAAATATTTAAATAGATAACTTAATCAATAGTCACACTATTTTTCATGACCTCATAATAATTTTAACACAATTATTACAATTTATCATAATTTTTGAAATATCAGAATCATTATTAAATAATTTAAATATCAAACAATTCTATTAAAATATTAATTTATCATTATCCAAATATTAAAAGTTATGAATTACAACTTAAAATATTTTTAATTCACTTATAACCTTTTTAAATGATTTTTAGATAAATAAAACCATTTTTAAAACTATTTATTTAATATAATAATTAAATAAATTTAACATCATTATTATATCATTAATATTAAATTATTAATGAAATTATCCTTTAAATAAAAGTTACATCTTATAACTTAAAATATCTTTAAACACTTTATTTTCATTTAAAATGATTATTATAATATAAAATTCATTTTTAAACCAAATTATTTAATATAATTATTAAATAACTTTAATATCATTATTAATCATTAATAAATGAAATTAACCATTAAATATTAAAAGTTATATTTTATAACTTAAAATATTCTTAAATATCTCATTATTATTTAAAATGATTTTTAAAATAATAAAATCAATTTTAATTTATTTATTTACTTCATTTTATTAAATAACTTAATTATCATTAATATTAATTTATTAATGAAAATTATCAAATAATATTAAAAGTTATCAAAAATAACTTAAATTATTTTCCCATACCATAATATAATTTTAAATGATTTTTCAAATATTAAAATCATTTTTAAATAATTTATTTAATATTATAATTAAATAAATTAAATACTTTTAATATTCCAAAAATATTAAATATTAATGAAATATATTTAAAATAATTAAAAATTAATTTTCAGAATTTAAAATAATTTTTAATAATTTATTTTATATTTTTAATAATTAAAAACTATTTTTTTCTTAATTTCCAGAAATTAAACTGATTTTCGTCGCTAAAGACCACCTATAGCGATAGAACCGTCGCTATAGGTGTTCTTCATGTTCTTCATTCATGCCCAGAAATTCATACTCAGAACCGAGAGGCTATGTTTGATCGTGCATAACTTTGTGTGTGCTATGATTCTGGACTTGATTTTGGTCAGATTGTGTAGTAAAATTACAAGACTATAAGATACAACAATTATCATGGATAAAACACATAACACCAGCCAGATCTAGCCGCCTAAACTCATTGTCAGAGGCTGTTCTACATTTCTGGGTTTCCCAGAATTGAAGAACAGTCCGACTGACTACTTTTGATCGCTAGTAACTTGCTGCACGTTAACTATTTTTTAGATCTAAGTGCTTTAATGTGTAGACCACATGTAGGACTACTTATTCATTACATAAAATACACCAAACATCAACACATCAAACAATTACAAGCCGGTCAACCACTAACAGAATCAGTGTTCATAAGTTTTCTGGGTTTTCCAGAAAACCGAAAATATGGATTTCTCTACTACTTTGACCAGCCATAAATTTCAGTATAGGTAATATTTTAACAATGTAAAGGCATGAATCTATAGTCAATATACTATACTACATCCCAGCTTCAACAAATCAAACAAAACAACAACTAACAGCAAGATCGGAAGCCCCAAACATGTTGTCAGACACTGAAGACTGTTTCTGGGTTACCCAAAACTCAGACAGTCAAGCTCGGTCAACGTGCTTTGACCTCAAATAACTTTTGATCTATAATAGATATGACCTTACTTCTTTTTACAGATTAAAGACAACATGCAGGACTACTATTAACAACTTAAAAACAACACAAAACATCATCGAGCAAGGATCTGTGGCCACTGACATTCATTGTCAGACCACAGAATCAAGCTATTTCAGGACATTGTAGATCTTCAATTCTGAGCGTCTAGATGTTATGGATCAAACATCTAGCAACCCAGATCATCACTAGATATTAAAACCAACATAATACAACACTTAAACACAGAATCTAAACACAAAATATGGACATATTTTCTAGCTTAAGTTTTATACCTATATTGGGTTTGATCTTGATCTAAGCTACTGATTTGATAAGGAAATTCGTGGGGCTGGATTTTTGGGCTAATATAACACTGAAACTCGTTGGTTTTAGAGAGAGAAAATCTAAGAGGAGTGTTGGTGATTAAAATAGCAAAATGAGCAAATTTTTCTTTCTTTAATCTTATATACTAGCTCTAGGGAATGATTGCAGAGTTATGATGCTGCCATGTGTTGCTGAAATTATGGAAAATATCAAGAGTTGGTGACCAACTCAAGCTTTAGCAAGATTCACACTCAATCTCCAATCACATGTGCAAAAAGGCATAAAAGTCATTTCCTAATTAATTTTTATGGAACAAAATGATTTGAACAATGTTTTAGGGTTTGATAACACTAGTATATTTAATCTAACTAATCTTAGAAATTTAGGGTTTATCAAATCAATAAACTAGGATTTCTAAAATCACAATTAGAGTTTTCTAATAATTAGAAAAATACAATTATAATTAAAGTCTCTAATTTAATACTCCTTAAATTAACACATAAATTTATATCATCTAACACAGATATATACAGTATTAAATCTTATACAGTGAAACTAGGGTTTTCGAGTACTATAACACAATTGATCAATTATTATCAGCTCTCGTACATGCAGTTCACATTATAACACTTAAAATATTTAAATATCATAATGTTATTATTATCCGCTATCCAAGACCAAGATTAGGGTCAGTAAAATATTATTAGGGTTTTGCCATACTATCATAAAATTGTTCCACACATAATCATACACATCTATACTAATAAATAATAATATAATATTATTATTCTCATTTCCTGATAAAAACCCGAAATTAGGGTTTGGATAACATAATTAACTTAATAATCTGAACAAACTTCATTTAATAAAATAATTGTTATAATATTCTAAAATAATTTCATAGATTATTTAAATAGTAGTAAATTTTTATTTTCATAGAAAATAATTGACAAAAACCTTTCCAATATGGAATTAATTATTATAAAATTATATTTAAGAATAAACCATGATTCTAAATAAAATCATTTACAATTTTTCATGTAATAAATATATTTTATATTTACCACATAAATACATATACACAATATC